>OZ012738.1:373049498-373527093 GCA_963859935.3 Lathyrus sativus | reverse complement strand
CTGCTGTTATTTTGTTTACTTCTGTTATATCTGTTTCCAATGATTTAAAATAGAAAATGAACATCAGTTTTGATTCTGAAGCTCTGATCAGAAGTTAAATTAAAAGAAAACGCAAAACACAATTCAACCTCCCATTTCTTGTTTACTTTTCAAACTTTCAATTGGTATCATAGCATGGTCTGTACTTAACACTTAACAGTGGTGCAAATAATGGTCCAATAAGAAAATTATATTTCTTCTTCAAGAAGAAATCAAGTGCCACATGAAAAATTTCATACGACTTTTCCTACAATATTCAACGGATGATTCCACTGAGTTTAAATGATGGAAAAGCTAAACATATTTTTAACTCAATGGTCTTTATAAAGGATTGTTGAAGGTCTATAAAATATCCTTGAAAGAGGTATTATTATAGAAGTTGATGGTGTAAAGATGATCTTTTTGGAAATCTCTTTCACCAGCTCAGAAGATGCATATTGAATATCTTCAGAGGTAGTTGCATTCTGGTAGATGCTTTATCTCACTTATGAGTATATCAACATCATTGATGTGTCTGATGTTTGGACAATCTTTGAATTCTTGTGCTTGGATTTGTGGGGATCAGTTTTTGAAGCTTGAACAATTACAATTCATCTAATATTTTCAAGCAAATTATGAGAAGATTGCTCTAAGACTTAAATCTAAGATCACAGTTATTCAGGATGCTTACATCTTGAATCTGTTGTGTTTTAAAGGTTTGTCTTACAGTTTTCAAAGGAAATAAATGAAGTTAGATGATGAAAGACTATTCAACAGATCACATTCTCTTTTTAGCTCAAATTCTTTGGAATGACTAATGATAAAAAAAACTTAGGTTTCTTGTTAGAAGGATTTCTATAATGGCTGAATGAATTGTGATATCTATTGACAAAAGAGTAACTTCAAAAGCTTATGAGATATTTGTATTTCAACTGATTTCCCATATCTGAAAGCAAGAAGAATCACTACCAGAACCTAATATCAGATGCTTTTCTTTTGAAGTTGATATTAGTGCAGGATGTAGATGAAAAAAGCATTTTTGTTCTAAAATAAAAATCAAGTATTGAAAAGTAAGAGATGGTGTAAAATCTATCTTGCTTCAAAATATTTAATTATATGGAGTATGTTCCTTAAGGTGATATCTTAGGAAACTCCACTTTCTTCTTAATTAAGGGTTATCATGTAACTTGTTTTTAAAAAGACATTTCTATGAGAAGTCTTCGATTTCTCTTTGAGTTATGTCATCTGTACTAATACAGTAGTTTGATTTGCTTTGTGTCAAATTTTGATAGCTAACACCATTTGGTTCTGAGCTTGTCAATAATTTTAGAGTCAAAATATTTAATCATAGACAATGAGATTAGTGACTCTGCTTAGAACAAGATTATGTTCTTATCATATCTCATCCTAGACTTATACTCTGGAGTGATTTATGATTTTTCTATTAGGAAGAGACATAAGGTAAAGAAGAGTCTGTTTGTACTTACATGTGTAGTCTTATAGAAATATGAGTATCATAATGTTTCTGCTACATATATAAAGGAAATGAGCAAAGGAATCTTCCATAAGGTTGTTTATAACTTTTATTGGAGGAAGAGACAACATCCCAGATTCAAGTACTGGTGGTACTGGGTTTGGTGAAAGTAGGGGAGTCAGTGGTTAGATAGCCATTGAATTAGAATTCACTCAAAGCGGTGTTCATACTCTATTGGTCAAGTCTGAATACTGAATCGAGTCTGACCGAAAAATAAAAAAGGGGTATGCTTGTTCTTTTCTGGTTTATATTTTGGTTCAATGAAACATTTGTATAAATATAAATACAAAGCTTTTGTTAGACTTCTGTTGCACCCTAAAATTTGACCAACCGGTCCTAATATCTGGTTTATGTTTCGACACATGTTGCATTCGCATTCGCATATGACATGCATTGCATTTTTATCATTTAGATTGGTTTTTATCGGGATTATAGCCCCTGGCGTTTCAGGCAGTTCAGGCCGGTCAGAATATAAGTCTGTTGAGAATTGGTGTTCGTTCCTGGTGTTTTCAGGCCATCTCGGTGCCCGGGTTTCGTTGCGGTTGCGTAATTGAGTTTTAATCGGTTTAATCGGCTTCCTGGTTTTTTTATAGTTTTTTTCTGTCATTTTTCGGGTTTTTTAGTGCATTTAATGAATTTTTCTGGATTTAATAGGGTTTTTATAATTTTTAGAGTTGTAAATAAATTTTCTTTTTATTTTTTAGAAATTAATAGTTTTTTTTTTAGATATTATAGTTCTTTAATAAATTTTAGAAATAAATTTTCTTTTAATAGTTAATAGATAAATAGTTTTTTTTTTCTTTTAAAAAGAGTAGAAAAAATAATAATAATAGATAGTGTTTTTAGATTAGAGTTTTATTAAAGAGAGAATTAATAAAGAAAAATAATAAAAGGGATAGTATGATTTTTTAGATTTTTAATTGTTTTTCAGAATATTAAATAGAGATTAAAGATTTTTAGATTTTTGGTTTTTTATTTTTATTTTCATTTTTTCAGAAGTTAATTAGGATTTTTAAAAAGGAGGTTTCTTAGATTAAATAACAGTTTTTTAAATCTTAGACTTAATTAGGGTTTATCTTTTTTTTATTTTTCGTTAATAGATTAATTAGGGTTTATTAGGTTTTAATTAGGTTTAGTGTTTAATTTCCGTTTTAGTTAATTAGATATGATTAGAGGTTAATCAGATTTATTTTGATTTTAGTTTAGATTTTAATTAGGTTTAGCTTTAACCAGTTTTTTTAATCTGAGATTAGTTCAAATGGGCCCATTATCCAACTATCCAGTCCAAGCCCAGAGTCAAAGGTCCATTTTTCGCAGTGCCACATGTCAGTATAAAACACGTGCCACGCGTAGGACCCAAGGTTCACCACCTCATTCTCTCTCTCACCCTTATCCTGCCACGTTTCCCTCACTCTCTCTCTCAGAGTCCACACACGTGGCTCTCTCTCTCACCGCCACACACCACAACACGCGTCCAGCCCTCCACTCCCCTCTGACTCCACCTCACGCATGCGCGCCACTTGTCCACCCACCATCTATCACCGGAGAACCCCACCGGCCGGCATGCAAGCGTCGGCGGCCACCGTAACTTCCCACCGGCGACACCGCAACCGTCGCCGGAATTTCTAACCACCGCCGGAAACGCCAAAATCATCAGATTCATCAACTTTTTGTCAGATCACCAAGAACACCAATCTTCATCTTTCTTCTCCGATCGTCATCAATAATCAGAGTTCAGCAACATCAACATCATCTTCACCGGATGTTCATCAGATCATCCACAAAATCTCCAGGTTCACATGTTCTTCATCACCATTTTTGATCTTCCTTTGACGCTCTCTCCAGAATTGCTCAGATCTTCAACGAGTTCTTCAGCAAGTTCATCAGTGATTTCCAGATCTTCATCAATTAGCTCAAACCTCATCACGAAATCATCATCTTCATCGTAACTTCAAGATCTCCGTCAGTATTCTCAGAAACGCTCAAGATCTCTAGCCGTTCCACCTTTTCCAGATCCTCAACGAGAGCCAAGCGCGTTCATCACTGCATTTCCAGAAACTCTTCGCAAGATCCTTCAACTCTCATCAGGATCACTCAAGAACAGGTGACGCCATCTCCAGAAATCCACAAGGAACGTCATCGCGCCTTCAAGAAAACCGTCCACGCTACTCCCAGGTTCGTCCAGTTTTCCAGATCGTGATTCGATCGAGCTTCACGGCGTGTTTTATCGTCTTCGTCATCACCAGGTTTTTTTCTTCCTCCTGAACTTGCTAGCTTCATTGTTGTTAGCATAGGATCAAATGGATATGGGTTGAGATCGGAGTGTTTTTTTCTTTGTGTCTGGGTGAGAGATCTAGGCAGACATTAGCGCTTAGAGGAGGGTTTAGGGTTGATAGATTGAAAGATTGTTTGGAGTGTTTTCTGAAACGTTGCAGAAGGGGAAAGATTCAAAGAAAGAGGAAGAACATAGAAACGGCATTAGGGTTGCAGATTGGAAGATGAACAATAACTTTCTTGGAGAGATTTAGTTAGTTTAGGTTTTTGATTATGCTGGATGTGGGTTGTGTGGATTCGGGCTTTAGGCCTATTACCCAGATTGCTAAGAACATTCCTTCTCTACTCGTGAAACCCCCCTCTCAATGTGTAGTTTGCATTGGGCCTAACTCTAACTTCTGTTTACACCCCCCAATTGGGCCCAGAACGAAAATACAAAGAGATATGCTGCTGCTTGCACCCCCCTGCTTGTTTTTTTTTTTATGTTTTCTGAATAAAATTGGGCCCAGCGCAATTGCTGGTTACACCCCCATCCTGGGCCCAACGACTTTTCTGCATGTATTAAACTGCTGGTGACACCCCCCTGTTTTCCAATTTCAATTGTTCTTTTTCTTTTCTTTTCATGTGTATATAATTCATAAATAAATTCATAAAAAATCAGAAAATGATCATTTTAACATGAGGTTTTTTTTCCTATCTCAATAATTGGCTGAAGAAAATTACAAGAAAATAAAAATATTGTTTAGATTGTTTTCCATTTATGGTGATTTTTTACATATTAATTGCTTTTATTTTCATATTGTTTGTACATACATATTGATGAATTTCGCTTAGGCATTTAAACTCGCATTTTGATCCCGTTCTTTTTGTGGTAGCTAGATTAGAGCATTAAGTTCCCTTAGAAATTTATTTTACATTTTTGTGAATAAATCTTGATTAGTTTTGATTAGAAAACATTAGGATAGTATAATTAGGGTTTAAACACAACATAGGTGCACTTGAACATTTTATTTTGAGTTTTTTAGATTGAATTAGAGTATGGGACCTATGGGGTATATAGGGTAGATATAGTATTTCCCTTAGAATTAATATTAGGCTTGTAAATATTATATTGCTATTTTTAGTATATTTTACAATTGTGTGCTTGTTTGGTTTGCCCATTTTTGGGGTTTATTTTGTTGTGTGGGCTTTTTGGGTTTTTGCTTGGGGTGTGGGTTTAGTTAGAGCTTGTGGAGCTTGGCAAGGATTAAAGATGAAGATCAATAATCAAAATCAAAGCTTGATGAAGATTGCTTGGCTTGCCTGGAGTTGTTTGAAGACCATAGGACATAGAATATAGGAAGAGCCTTAGAATAGAAATTTTCTTCATAAACATGGATGATTTCTTTTGCCTCCATTCTTCTCAATGATTAAAAGTCTATCCTTAATACTCACATCCCTCCTTTGGAAGGATTAGTGACTATATCTAGGAGATAGAACTTTGAGAGAAACAGTCTGTATTATGTTAACTTTCTGTAGGCCACCTTTGGTGACCAGCAGACTGTTTAACATTCCAAATCCTCTTGTCATCATTTCTCTGTTGGAGAGCTTGCTTTGAAGAAGCCCTTGAAGATTGAGGATAAAGTTCATTGCCTTGAAGACTGATAGAAGAAGGAGCTTCTGCTGTCAAGTTTTGCTGTTTAGAGCTGTTGGTGCTGTTTAGAGCTGTTGATGTATTGTTTGAGTTTCTTGCTGTATTGTTTGTTAATTTTCCCCATAGGGTTGAAGTGAAGTTGTTTCACTTTGCCCATTGTTTTCTAGGTTCGAGGTTGAGTGGGACTCCCTTGCCTTGCTTGTACTGCTGCATTCATGCACTTTTCTGCTTTACTGTATATATGCTGTTGCTTTTCCGTTTATCCCTTAGGATCTCTGTTTCTCTCTGCGCAAGAGAGAAATATGACAGACATTAGGTTCTCACCCATGCATGCCAACATTAGGGTAGATTTGGATTCCTTTTTTAACCATAGGTTTCAGAGTTGCTGTTTCTCTTCTATCTCAAAACAATCAAAAAATACAATAAAAGGTTAAACATCAATAAAAAACAGTTCTTGCGTAAAAGACTGTAAACCAATCAAAGAGTCATTTTTGTCCGCTTGGACACGTAATCAGGAGAAAACCTTTTTTTAGAAGGATAAAAAACAGTCAAACAAATATGTGTCGTACGTGGCCCGAACTACGTTTGCTCTGATCTTTCATGCTGTATGAAAGTACGTAGGCATAGGATGCGATATCCTAGCGAGCAACCTTCCCCTCCTTTCCCGTAGGTAGGTGAACTACGTTGACTCTGATTTCTCGTTCCAGACGGGAATACGTAGGCATAAAGTGCGATACTTTGCCGAGTTAGTTTATTTTCTTTTAACCCCAGACCTGTAGAATAGATAGAATAACAGTCCGTACCAAAAAACAAGCGTGGATCCCGTCGAGTACGACGGACGTGAGGGGTGCTAATACCTTCCCCTTGCGTAACCGACTCCCGAATCCAGGATTTGGTTGCGATGACCATTCCTTTCCCGTCTTTGCGGTAGGTTTACTCTGAGCGTTTCCTTTCCCTCCGTTGGGATAAATAACGCACAGTGGCGACTCTTCTGTTCAGCCGGCGCCGATTTTCGCAGTAGCGACAGCTGGCGACTCTGCTGGGGACTCCAACGGTTCCCTACGCGAGTCAATCCTAGCGCTTGTTTTCCCGTCGAGGATTTTGTATGGATTTACTTTTTATGTATTTTACATTCAGCATTATATTTCTGTTATTATTGTTGTGGGTATGAGGGGGTTCTATGATTGAGAGATAAGCCGGACCTGGGCTTGAGTGCACCTAGAATTAGAGTGGAAATTAGTGGGTGCGTGCATGCTTTGCAGGCACTAGTGTCTCATGAAATCCACGCTCGGACGAGGTTCTCCTGGTTGACTTATTTTTCAACCCTTTGGGTTGAGGGGGTTGTTGGTTAGTTGGATTGTCGACTCCGGGGACCGATCATTTGGAAGTTGGCTAAGTGAGGCCTCTTCAGGACATGATGATGCCACACCTTCTGGGTATTGTATCATCCGTCTTGAAAGTCTGTGACGCCAACGACCGCATAGGATGCCATACTTTGTGTCAGTTATTAGGACACCTACCTGTGAGAGGGTTGGGGCATGCAGGTAACTTGACCTCCAGATTACCGGTTTTTTCTTGATTGAGATTCAGTGATATTTGAAGACAGCATCATGGGGTCTGTTGGAGACCAGGTTCGAGCATCGTTTTGGCTTGTTGAGACCAGGGTTGAGCAGTGTTATGGGTCTGACTAAGACCAGTACGGTGGATTCTTCTCAGCCAGGGGCATCTGGTCCCTTGTGTGTGCATTCTGCATTTTTGCATGACTGTTTGCATTTACATTTCATTTTGCATATTCATCCTCAGTCGGAACAGGGAGCTTACCCGTTTTTATCCGCTTCATCAGTTGATTTCCCGATATTCGCATTAGACTTGAGTTAGCATCTGGAAAGATCATGGCTTCAGGAGAGCAGAACTTGGTTGTTACTCGGGCAGAGTTTGAATTGTTAAAGCACCAGGTGAGTCAGGTCATGGAAGCCATGACAGCTATGAATGGAGGAGGAAATGATGGTCAAAGAGCTCAGATGAACAATGTTGCCCAGCCAGTGCAAACCCCTGTCAGAGGTCCATATTCTTTCAATGACGCAGAGTGTCACCATTCCATTTTCTCTACGCCAGATTCTCCAAGGATTGTTCCATCTCCAAGAGTTGTTCCGCGGGTTAATATTCAGGACCCACTGACGGCTGAGTACATGAGAAGACTTCAGACGTTGGAAGATCAGATTACTGCCCTGGTGAACAAGAATACTCTTGATTTGAATGCTGCGAGCATGTGTTTGGTGCCAGGTCTTGTATTGCCTCCAAAGTTTAAAATGCCCAATTTCGAGAAGTACAAAGGGGATAGTTGTCCGAAGCTAAATTTGGTTACGTTTTGCAGAAGAATAACTCTGCATATCACCAATGACAAGCTCATGATTCACTGTTTCCAGGATAGTTTGAGCGGAGCATCTTTGGACTGGTACATGCACTTGAGGAGTGATAGTATCAAATCATGGTTGGACTTAGCCAATGCCTTCGTGAAGCGGTATGACTACAACCTGGAAATAGCTCCTTTTCGCGTGCATTTGCAAGAATTATCTCGTGCGGAGAATGAATCCTTTAGGGGGTATGTGCAAAGATGGAGAGAATTGGCCGTTCGTGTTCAACCACTGATTCAGGAGAGAGAAATGGTTAACCTCTTTGTGGATACTCTGAAGGGCCGTTATTATGATATGATGTTCACCTGTACAAGCTTTGAAGGCCTGATGAGAATGGGGGAGCTTGTTGAGAGAGGACTCAAGAATGGAAAGCTTCGAGAGGCTGCTTATATCCCAGTCGATAAGAATGAATCAGTTATCAGTTCTCAAGGGGAATGGGAAGAAGGAAGCGAGGTTGTCTCAGAATCTCCAGCGTCTCATACTCAGCTTTCAGACACTACAAATCAGCAGTCATATTATCGTCAACCGCGTCGTCACGCCCGACAAAGACCAAGGAAACCTGAAAGGCAGTTTACTCAGCTACCGGTGTCATACAGTCAGTTGTTGCCAGATTTGGTCGAAAGCGGATTAATAGTGCCGAAAGAGACTAATCCAACGATCCCGCCTTATCCTCCAGGTTCTGATGCCAGCGCCCACTGTGAGTACCATGTTGGGGTACAGGGGCATTCGACAGATGATTGTAAAGTGCTTAGAAGCCAAGTTCAGAATTTGCTAGACTCTAACAAGATCTTCATCACACCACAGGGTTTTGTTCGGATTATTGATTATCCTTCATCTAGTTGTATGGGTTCGTCAGTCAATGTTATGGGATACTCCACTGAGAGTGTATGTCTGGAAGAATGTCCAACTGAGAGCTCATGTTGAATATGGGGGAAGTTGCTAGAGGTTTCTGTGCCGGGTGTCGCATCTGTTTTCTCTGCTGATTGTTTAGCTTTTGCGCATTGTTGTTTGCTGACCACCACCAGGCTTGTTGGCTGGGGTCATTGTATTTTGTACTTGGGTGTGCTTGTTTGCTGCTCTTGTTGGCTTTGCATATTGGTGTGAGGTGTTTATATCTGTGCTTACAGCTTGGGGTTTATTTGTCTTGTTTTGAATATGTGTTGATTTCTGCATGGCATTCTCGCATAACAGGTACATCAAGACTGTGGGTCTTATTTTCGTCCAGTTTGTTGCAGGAATTCCTCAGAGATATGGAACAGAATCAGGCTGAGTTGATTGAAGTCCGAAGCCAGCTAAGGCAGATGATGAAATACATGCAAGAGTTGCGTCTGGATCAGAAGATGCTCAGAGAGGAAAATAATCAGCTGAAGACCCAAATGAGCTTGATCATGGAAGTAGTCAAGAACGTGATTAGGAAAGAGGATGATCCGCTATCTGAAGCCGCAGTGAAGGAGTTTGTTCCGTCTGTGCCTATGGAGCCCGTGCATGTGGAACCTGAGTTTAAAAGACGTGTTGATCGACACCAACAACAACAACAAAAGACACATCCGATTCGGCAAAGGCCAAAGAGGATATTTGAGGCGCCACCTTCAACATATGCTAAGCTCTTTCAGACTTTATTGAGTTTGAAGCTGGTTGAAGAAAGAACATTGGAACCGCCCAAGGGAACGATACTTCCTTATGGGTATGATACCAGTAAGCACTGTAAGTTTCATTCCGGGGCAGCCGGACATGATATCGAGAGCTGTCATGCTTTTAAGCACAATGTTCAGGACTTGATCGACGCAAAAGTTATTGAACTCACGCCGGGCGACGTAATTGTACCTAATGGTCGTACCCCAGTTGGTGCTAAGATGATGGACGTTCCCAAAGCTGCCGTGGATCAGAAGTATATTCTGCAATCATTGGTGTCAGAATCCCCCTGTCCTCAGTTGCTGCCTAGACCAAGCCTGAGGATGAAAGCGCTGGAGCAAAAGGAGTCCCTGATAGTTCAGACTCAACCTCCAAGTGGTTCGAATGATCAAAGTCAACAATCTGTCCAGTCTTCGCAACAGACGTCAATTCCTTTCCAGAGTCAACAGCCTTATCGTTATCAGTCAAACCTGCGTGCTAGACAGAGCCCACTAAAGTCAGGAAGGCAATTCACCCGATATCCGTGTTAAGCAGTATGGTTTCAATAGGCAACTTTGAAGATGGCTGGTTTAGCAACAAGTCAGATGTGAAAGCCCGGTTCTCGGAAGCTGACGTTTTTCTGTGTTTCATCTTGTCATTTCTTTATGTTTGTAGTTTCTTTCTTGTTAAAGTGCAATCTCATTTGTAAAACTTGTTGTTTTCATTCAATTGATGATAATGAAATGAATATGCATGTTTTGATTAAATCCATTCGTGTTCACTAATTGATTTTTTACAGATGTCCAACGCTTGGTTAAGCGGAATCCGGGGAGGATGACAAAAATGAACGACATGCAAGCTTCCGATATTGTATGCCTTTGAAATAAAACTGGCTGATGATGTACAGGCATTGTTTCAAATCCCTAAAAACTGGAGATATAAGGAAGATAATCCCTTGTTAACCCCTTTGAGCCTAGTTGTAGGAGTTTCTTTCTGAAAACGAAAAACCCTCAATCTCAACCCAGGGCAGGATATGTGTTAGCTAATTTGACCGAGCGTCCAAATCGTAAAGGGAGTGTCCGTTCGAGGATCAATCACACCTCCATAGGTCGTGCCTAAAAAGCCGCAGTGGTTAAGCGTCAGGAGTGACCCAGTCACATTATTCCCCAAAGAGTCAGACAACCAGTGTCACACGACTTGTTCGAAAAAAAAACGAAAAGCGAAAAGAATCAAAAGCCCGCTAAGTCAAAACTTGAAAACAAACGACTTAGGCAAAAATAGGGGCATCCCGCTGGACTGGAGAATCAAAAGAAACTCAAAAGAGTCAGTCCAGGAAAAAGTTAGGGAAAGAAAAAGAAAAATGAAAAGGAGTACAAAAGAGGAGTCCTCAAATGAAATACGAGTCGTGTGACCCCAAGTGTCAAAGACGAAGAGTGAGTGGCTGTCACTCCAAAAGCTCATAGTTTCTCGAACTATCACCCCTATATTTCAACCTCTGAGAGGTAAGCGCTAAGGTCAAATTAGCTGAACGTAGGATCGGAGAACATCAAGGTGAATGGGTGGGTTAAAATTAGACTTTGAGCCTTTATCCTTTCTTTCAAAACCGTGAACCTGACCACGTTACAACCGTCAAAAGTCCTAATTGAAGCAGGTGTGTTTCGAAGGCATATATCGGTTAAGATCGCGTCGAAGCTGACTCCTAAAAGGGTTCTTCTTACCATGTTGGTGCTGATGTTGATATTTTGATAAATGATTTGTGCTTTGTAGGCCATCAACTGATTTTCCTTTTTCCAGTGAACAGATTGGATGTTAAAACTGTCATATGCATTGCATTAATGTACCTTTTATGCAGAACAACTGGTTTTACTTGCGAGTAAGCGCTTGACAGCAGGAAAGTTTCCTACAGTGGAAAGTCTGATCAGGATAGAACGCAGGATGCCCGAATATTCCGAGGGCCGGGGCAAGCTATGATCAAGTGATCCCCAGTGAGGTCAGCCATCCAAAGCAGTTATTCTGGGGCAATCAGGTCGAGATCCGGTAGATCTCTCATAGTTAAAGTCACTATACTGAATCAGCCAATCAGGGGCAAAGTCATTGCAAACAGGGGCAGGCTCTCCTAAGAGCGTGGGAGTTATTCTTTATTCGAAGGGCATTGGATTTGAAGCATTTCTCCGAGGTTCAGAATGCTGGGGCCTTTCCTATCAGACCGATAGGGTACAGATTTTCAGATTTCCTTTTGAGGAGTATCCCCACAGAGGTCCCACAGCCGGGGCATATCAGAAACGAAGGAATTGTTCTCCATGTCAGAGCTACTCAGAGCTATTCTAGCAGATTCAGCTAATCTCCAAGTGTGAGACGAATGTCGGGAAATTGTGTTACCATTTATGGACCTTTCAATCAAAAGTTGTGAATTCAGACATGATATTGTTCCAGTGTCAATCATACATGACCCATCAGATGGCCTTAAAGTCCAATCCTTATTGGCAACTTTCAAGAAGCCCAATCCATATTGGCAATCACTGTAAGGCCCATCCAGGGTGGCGCATCGTTTCAAAATCCAATCTTCATTGGTATGCAGGAAGACTCCGTCTGTTTTCCCCAGCAAAAGTCCAATTTTCATTGGCACGGGTAAGTTGTCCCTGACAGAAGTCCAATCATGATTGGCGCATTCAGTTATTCCTCAGCGAAGTTGGCTTCACTCTTCCAGCATTTATTTTTGTTGGAATAATTCTGTGATGTCTGGTTATCCCCAGCGGAGTTGGCGTTGTCTTCAGCATTTATTTTGCTGAAGCGGTTTTCTGTATCCGGCGACCCGAGCCTGCATTTGCATTTTGCATATATCATCATATTTTGCATCATAATTGCATTTCATCTTCAAACGCGTAGAATTTCCATCCTCTATGGAGCATTACATCATAGGAAAATTCAAACATACGCATATGCATACGAAGCATAAGCCTGTTTTTCTATCAGCCTTCAGTGGCAATATGAAGTACGCTGTAATCAGTTCAGGGGCATTTATCCAGCAACGATTATGCTTTATTCAACGATTGGTTGGTATTGGCAGACTTCTCTTCCCGTCAGTTCACATTGACGATGGGTTTCCCCCAGCGGGCCTTCTCCGTCTATCATGAGACATCAGGAGTTGGATATGGTTTTCTCCGTCTATCCTTAGACGTTGAGGGGTTTCAAGGCAATCTTTCAGATATTGGCGTTCTTTCTGTTTATTGGACGAGATGGCATTTCAAGAAGGTTTTTCTGACCGTCGATCCTTATTGACGTCAAGGCTTTTCGAAGAATGTTTGGTTTTCCTAGTTGTTGATCCTTATCAACGGCATGGCTCTTTGGAGATGGGTTTTCTTTCTGTCAATCCTTATTGATGATGTGGCCCTTTGAAGATATTGTTCTTTCCATCAATTCCTGTAGACGAAAGGATTCTGAAATTTGATGGATGGTGATGTAAAAACGGATATTGGTTTTCCTACGGTGGACGATGTAAGAATGGATATTGGTTTTCCTTCGGGACGGTGCCTTGCTGTCTATCCTTAGACAATGTGAGTAATGAATATTGGTTTTCCTTCGGGACGGTGCCTTGCTGTCTATCCTTAGACAATGTGAGTAATGAATATTGATTTTCCTTCGGGATGGTGCCTTTCTGTCTATCTTTAGACAATGTGAGTAATGGGTATGGTTTTTCCTACGGTGGACGATGTAAATATGGGTATGGTTTTTCCTACGGTGGACGATGTGAATATGGGTTATATTTTTCCTTCGGGATGGTGTCTCCGTCTATCATTAGACGAGGAGAGTATGGATATTATTGTTTTCCTTCGGGATGGTGTCTCCGTCTATCATTAGACGAGGAGAGTATGAATATTGCTTTTCCTTCGGGATGGTGTTTCTGTCTATCTGTAGACGATGTAAGTATGGATATTGTTTTTTCCTTCGGGATGGTGTCTCCGTCTATTAGTAAACGATGGGAGGTGATCAAGTGCATGTTGATCCAACCTTCGAGTTTGTTATTTGTGGTGTCATACAAGTAACTGGTGTTGAAGTCGAATCTCTTTATCAGGTGATCGATCAGTTTGTTACCATAATAACTGAATTCAGTTCGCTGGATGGTGTTCCCCAAGCGAGGGCGCAGTTTATTTATGCGGTTGGCAAATTTTCAGGTTTATTTTGTATTCAACCGTCTCGTACCTCGAATGTTTGAAGGCTGTTCGCTTTTCAACCCTTAAGGTCCAAGCCGCTTGAATAGGGGCAGCTGTTGCACCCTAAAATTTGACCAACCGGTCCTAATATCTGGTTTATGTTTCGACACATGTTGCATTCGCATTCGCATAGGGCATGCATTGCATTTTTATCATTCAGATTGGTTTTTATCGGGATTATAGCCCCTGGCGTTTCAGGCAGTTCAGGCCGGTCGGAATAAAAGTCTGTTGAGAATTGGTGTTCGTTCCTGGTGTTTTCAGGCCATCTCGGTGCCCGGGTTTCGTTGCGGTTGCGTAATTGGGTTTTAATCGGTTTAATCGGCTTCCTGGTTTTTTTATAGTTTTTTTTCTGTCATTTTTCGGGTTTTTTAGTGCATTTAATGAATTTTTCTGGATTTAATAGGGTTTTTATAATTTTTAGAGTTGTAAATAAATTTTCTTTTCATTTTTTAGAAATTAATAGTTTTTTTTAGATACTATAGTTCTTTAATAAATTTTAGAAATAAATTTTCTTTTAATAGTTAATAGATAAATATTTTTTTTTCTTTTAAAAAGAGTAGAAAAAATAATAATAATAGATAGTGTTTTTAGATTAGAGTTTTATTAAAGAGAGAATTAATAAAGAAAAATAATAAAAGGGATAGTATGATTTTTTAGATTTTTAATTGTTTTTCAGAATATTAAATAGAGATTAAAGATTTTTAGATTTTTGGTTTTTTATTTTTATTTTCATTTTTTCAGAAGTTAATTAGGATTTTAAAAAAGGAGGCTTCTTAGATTAAATAACAGTTTTTTAAATCTTAGACTTAATTAGGGTTTATCTTTTTTTTATTTTTCGTTAATAGATTAATTAGGGTTTATTAGGTTTTAATTAGGTTTAGTGTTTAATTTCCGTTTTAGTTAATTAGATATGATTAGAGGTTAATCAGATTTATTTTGATTTTAGTTTAGATTTTAATTAGGTTTAGCTTTAACCAGTTTTTTTAATCTGAGATTAGTTCAAATGGGCCCATTATCCAACTATCCAGTCCAAGCCCAAAGTCAAAGGTCCATTTTTCGCAGTGCCACATGTCAGTATAAAACGCGTGCCACGCGTAGGACCCAAGGTTCACCACCTCATTCTCTCTCTCACCCTTATCCTGCCACGTTTCCCTCACTCTCTCTCTCAGAGTCCACACACGTGGCTCTCTCTCTCACCGCCACACACCACAACACGCGTCCAGCCCTCCACTCCCCTATGACTCCACCTCACGCATGCGCGCCACTTGTCCACCCACCATCTATCACCGGAGAACCCCACCGGCCGGCATGCAAGCGCCGACGGCCACCGTAACTTCCCACCGGCGACACCGCAACCGTCGCCGGAATTTCTAACCACCGCCGGAAACGCCAAAATCATCAGATTCATCAACTTTTTGTCAGATCACCAAGAACACCAATCTTCATCTTTCTTCTCCGATCGTCATTAATAATCAGAGTTCAGAAACATCAACATCATCTTCACCGGATGTTCATCAGATCATCCACAGAATCTCCAGGTTCACATGTTCTTCATCACCATTTTTGATCTTCCTTTGACGTTTTCTCCAGAATTGCTCAGATCTTCAACGAGTTCTTCAGCAAGTTCATCGGTGATTTCCAGATCTTCATCAATTAGCTCAAACTTCATCACGAAATCATCATCTTCATCGTAACTTCAAGATCTCCGTCAGTATTCTCAGAAACGCTCAAGATCTCTAGCCGTTCCACCTTTACCAGATCCTCAACGAGAGCCAAGCGCGTTCATCACTGCGTTTCCAGAAACTCTTCGCAAGATCCTTCAACTCTCATCAGGATCACTCAAGAACAGGTGACGCCATCTCCAGAAATCCACAAGGAACGTCATCGCGCCTTCAAGAAAACCGTCCACGCTACTCCCAGGTTCGTCCAGTTTTCCAGATCGTGATTCGATCGAGCTTCACGGCGTGTTTTATCGTCTTCGTCATCACCAGGTTTTTTCCTTCCTCCTGAACTTGCTAGCTTCATTGTTGTTAGCATAGGATCGAATGGATATGGGTTAAGATCGGAGTGTTTTTTTCTTTCTGTCTGGGTGAGAGATCTAGGCAGACATTAGCGCTTAGAGGAGGGTTTAGGGTTGATAGATTGAAAGATTGTTTGGAGTGTTTTCTGAAACGTTGCAGAAGGGGAAAGATTCAAAGAAAGTGGAAGAACATAGAAACGACATTAGGGTTGCAGATTGGAAGATGAACAGTAACTTTCTTGGAGAGATTTAGTTAGTTTAGGTTTTTGATTATGCTGGATGTGGGTTGTGTGGATTCGGGCTTTAGGCCCATTACCCAGATTTCTAAGAACATTCCTTCTCTACTCGTGAAACCCCCCTCCCAATGTGTAGTTTGCATTGGGCCTAACTCTAACTTCTGTTTACACCCCCAATTGGGCCCAGAACGAAAATACAAAGAGATATGCTGCTGCTTGCACCCCCCTGCTTGTTTTTTTTTTATGTTTTCTGAATAAAATTGGGCCCAGCGCAATTGCTGGTTACACCCCCCATCCTGGGCCCAACGACTTTTCTGCATGTATTAAACTGCTGGTGACACCCCCCTGTTTTCCAATTTCAATTGTTCTTTTTCTTTTCTTTTCATGTGTATATAATTCATAAATAAATTCATAAAAAATCAGAAAATGATCATTTTAACATGAGGTTTTTTTTCCTATCTTAATAATTGGCTGAAGAAAATTACAAGAAAATAAAAATATTGTTTAGATTGTTTTCCATTTATGGTGATTTTTTACATATTAATTGCTTTTATTTTCATATTGTTTGTACATACATATTGATGAATTTCGTTTAGGCATTTAAACTCGCATTTTGATCCCGTTCTTTTTGTGGTAGCTAGATTAGAGCATTAAGTTCCCTTAGAAATTTATTTCACATTTTTGTGAATAAATCTTGATTAGTTTTGATTAGAAAACATTAGGATAGTATAATTAGGGTTTAAACACAACATAGGTGCACTTGAACATTTTATTTTGAGTTTTTTAGATTGAATTAGAGTATGGGGCCTATGGGGTATATAGGGTAGATATAGTATTTCCCTTAGAATTAATATTAGGCTTGTAAATATTATATTGCTATTTTTAGTATATTTTACAATTGTGTGCTTGTTTGGTTTGCCCATTTTTGGGGTTTATTTTGTTGTGTGGGCTTTTTGGGTTTTTGCTTGGGGTGTGGGTTTAGTTAGAGCTTGTGGAGCTTGGCAAGGATTAAAGATGAAGATCAATAATCAAAATCAAAGCTTGATGAAGATTGCTTGGCTTGCCTGGAGTTGTTTGAAGACTATAGGACATAGAATATAGGAAGAGCCTTAGAATAGAAATTTTCTTCATAAACATGGATGGTTTCTTTTGCCTCCATTCTTCTCAATGATTAAAAGTCTCTCCTTAATACTCACATCCCTCCTTTGGAAGGATTAGTGACTGTATCTAGGAGATAGAACTTTGAGAGAAACAGTCTGTATTATGTTAACTTTCTGTAGGCCACCTTTGGTGATCAACAGACTGTTTAACATTCCAAATCCTCTTGTCATCATTTCTCTGTTGGAGAGATTGCTTTGAAGAAGCCCTTGAAGATTGAGGATAAAGTTCATTGCCTTGAAGACTGATAGAAGAAGGAGCTTGTGCTGTCAGGTTTTGCTGTTTAGAGCTGTTGATGTATTGTTTGAGTTTCTTGCTGTATTGTTTGTTAATTTTCCCCATGTAGCTACTGCGAAAATCGGCGCCGGCTGACAGAAGAGTCGCCACCATGCGTTATTTATCCCAAAGGAGGGAAAGGAAACGCTCGAGGTAAACCTACCGCAAAACGGGGAAAGGAGTGGTCATCGCAACCAAAACCTGGGTTCGGGAGTCGGTTACGCAAGGAGAAGGTATTAGCACCCCTCACGTTCGTCGTACTCGACGGGATCCACGCTTGCTTGGTTTGTCTAAAGGATGCAAAAACAATCTATCTACGGCTGTTAAATCTAAACAGAAGGGAATTGACTCGATAGAGCGTCACACTCTATGCCTACGTATTCTCAAGAGAGAAAGTCAGAGTCAACGTAGTTCGGGAAACTACAGGGAAATTGGCTCGCCAAGACCTCGCGTCTTGTGCCTACGTACTTCCACACAGCATGGAAGATTAGAGCTTACGTAGTTCAGGCTAACTACGGCTAGGCTGGGTGTTCTCACACACAGGAAGTGAGAAATTAAACTGGTTTTACAGGTACGGGAACCTATGGGAACTAAAGCTACGGTCTGGTCTCAAATGCACTCGGGCAAGAGAAAAGGATAACATCAGTCGTCAGCGGGAAAGTCTCGATCGCACAGCAGCGAGAGAACAAAAAGTTAGTCGTTAGTGTGCTCGCTAGGATATCGCATCCTATGCCTACATATTCTCGTCTGGTACGAGAAATCAGAGCAGCTGTAGTTCGGCTACTTTCGGGACCACAGCTCAAATCTCGTTTTATTAATATTCTGAAAAATGATTACAATGATTGAATACTGGAAAATAATCTCCTAAAAACCCTATCCTATTCATCACGAAAAATCAAATGGAAAATAGTCCCCTAACAAGTGGACTTCTAAACCTACATCTAAAAGGTAAAAATAAACTCTATGAAAAGTTGTATCCTAAAAGAAAAATATTAAGTCTACAAACTAACATTTTTTTATTTCTTTATTTTTCACATATTCTTCTTTTTCCAATATTTCTTTTTTTCACATTTCTTTTCGATATTCTTTTCTCACATTTTTTCCATATTCTTTTCCTTCATTTTTCTTTTCAATATTCTTTTATGGATATTCTTTTTTCAAATATATTTTTTCATTTAAAATCTAAACAAATGAAAGTAAATGAAAAGAAAATAAAGACAAAAACAAAAAAAAGAAAACTAGGGGGTGCAACTAGCCCAGGATGGGGTCCAGCAGTAAAAACAATACAAAACTGGGCCCAGCCCATAGGCAATTCAGAAAAAAAACAAAGAACCCAGGGGGGGGGGGGGTGAGTTGAGAAAAACGGAGGTGCTGATAGCATCCACTGGCCCAGCCCAATCCACAATGAACTAAAAGGTGCAGGGAAGTGGAAAAACGGGGGGTGTAGAGCTGAAACACGTTGGGCTCAGCCCAGTCCCCAAGAACACACACAGAAGGGGGGTTACAAGAGAAACGCAGGTGCAATAAATAACATCCAATGGGCCTTTGAGCCCCTAAGCCCAAATTCGGTCTGAGCCTAACCCCTAAAACCCTAACCCCAATTTTCTTCTCCTGAACACTGTTCATCCCTTTGTTGCGCCGCCCTCAGCCTCTCTCCCTCAACCTTTCTCCTTCGCTTCATCTCTCTCTCAGATACCCCCCCTCAATCTATCTCGGTCTCACAATGCTTCAAACTCACCATTCTTTCGCCAATCTAAAAAAAACAAAAGAAAGATCTATAACCAACAACTAAACTGGGATGTTGTGGGGACTTCGCGGGAAGAAGATGATTGGATGAACCATTGCGTGTCTGGTGAAGCTTTCTGGAGTCGCATGTTGAAGATCCATGAAGCTCGTTGATGGCTCTGGAGATTAGTTGACGTTACTGGAGATTTGAGGACGAGATGAAGATTGAGCTCAGATCTTGTTCTTGATGATGACGTTGTTAGATGACCTCAGATGATATGTTGATGAGATGAAGGTGAGCGCGCTTTGAAGGTTGATGGAACCTGGAGATTTCTGGGGATTTGTTGGATGAACACGCAAGAACGTCGATGGACCTGATGAACACCACATAAGTTCTCCAAGATTCAGGAAACGATAGATGAGGCTCAAACACGGATCTTGATGATTGCCTGAAGATTTATTGAAGGAAGCTCGTTGAAGATCTGGTCGTGGAGAACGAATCTTGATGGCGCCACAGATACTGATTCTTCGGGAATAATGCTTCGAAAAAGCAAACACCTTCCCATCTACCATGGGATCTTTTCTGTCGACTCATGGTTCCTGGCGAACCTGAGGAAACTCTCCTGGGGAATTCTGAATTGAACTGCCTGGCACCTATTTCGACGAAGGCGGCAGCTTCAGAAGTTCGATATGTGTCAATCTTTCTTTTTTCCAATGCTGACGTAGCAACCAGATGTGAAGAAGTCACTTCGCTGGGGGGAGTAGAGAAGCTTAACCAAACAACTCTGCAGGTGAACAAATTCGAAGGCCAATAGGTAACCACCCTGATCTATGTTTCGACATGCGGATGTTTGAAATAATGCAATGCCCTATATGACATGTAAATGTTATGCGTTTGTAACTGCAATACCCTATACGGCATGAATATGCTATGTATTTGTAAATGCAATGCCCCGTACGACGTGAATATGCTATGCATTTTGATAGATGCAAATCTGACGATATATGCAAATGCTAATGTAATCTCTAGCTGCCAGAGAACACCAGGTCTACAAACCGTCTGGCAAAATAAATGCCGGAGGCAAGGTCAATTCCACTGAAGGTAACCTGGTATCACAGAATCATCTCAGCAAAATAAATGCTGGAAAAGGGAAACCAAATCCGCTGGGGATAACCATCCGGCTGGAGAAATGGAAAAGCAACCCTGCTTGGGGAGAAAGAAAAAACAACTCTGCTCGGGGATGCTCTCTTCAAACCATTGGCAACTGATTGTGCTCTGTGGGGATTGACCCGAACTGGGGTTGATTGCGCGCAGCACGTTGCTGGAAATGCCCCTACTATCAAGGATATCAATCTTAATCTGCTGAGGATACTCCTGATCCTACTCTAATGCGGGATAGCAATACAATCTCAATTCTTCCGGGAACAATACACAACTTTCAACTGCTGAAGAGGAGTAATTCTGATTTAACAATGTCCATACAGAGTTCAAACATTAATCGGAGAACTGGCATCCATTAAGCTTCGTATCGGGAAACATGACAATATTATTGCATCGGGTATTTACACATTTTTTGGTTTTTCTAGTTTAAAAGATAAAACGGGTTATTAACAAGGTGGAAAATACTAGACGAGAACTAGCATTCAAAGATAGACAACCAGGCGAGAACTGATAGCAAAATAGATTAGGAAAATTGAACGACAACTGGTTTTTTGTATTTTGAACGTCAGACTGGGCTGACGAGATAATAGGTAAAGAAAAAGACAAACAGGTAAGAACTGGCTGAAAGCTGACATGTACCAGACGAGAACTGATACAACAATAGGTTAAAGAAAAGAAAACAACCAGACGAGAACTGGTTGGAAGTTGACATGCATCAGGCGAGAACTGATGTTTACGGGAAGCAAATCGACAATACGATAACTGGTTAAAAGAAAGGCAGTACCAGGCGAGAACTGGTATTTACGGAAAAAGATCGACAATACGATAACTGGGTTAAACGAAAACAGGTACCAGGCGAGAACTGGTATTTACGGAAGCATGGGCCAGACGAGAACTGGTTACCGGTTTGCCAGGCGAGATCTGGGCTTTGGAAACGGCGAAGTTCTGACACGTAACAGATTTAAACTGTAGGATAACAATCCACCGACAACACGGATCTTCTTATTTAGAGGGTTCTGGTTTTTGATAAGGGTATTGACACGATTCCCCGATACTCAACTCCGGCTGGGGATAAACAGACTGGCTTGAATAACTTGCCCCAGTGCACTCAACTTGCCCCAATCTAACTCTTGGGAGTATTTCTCTGAACAGCTCTCTACGAGACGACCTCGAGATTACTTGCCCCGGTATCTATACGACAACAGGATTCAATCTCCATTAAACAATTATCAATCCAGTTGGTCTTCACTATCTCTGAAGTGACTTTGCCCCTGAATGAGCGTTCTAGCGACTTAACCTGATCTGATTATCCCCCCGAAGTATCTGCTTTCAAATATCCACGTTCTGTATAATTGCCCCTGATCGGCTCTCGAGAAGACTCACTTCTGATCAACTGCTTCTCAACTGTACTGCCCCTGATCAACTGAAGTTTCGGGACTTGTCCTCAGACTAACTGATTCTGAACTTATTGTAAATTAATGCCCCTGATTTACAGGGTTTCACAGCATACACCATTCTGGTTGAGACTATTGTATTTTTCAGCCCTGTTTGATTATTCCCTGTTGGAACTTCCTTCGTGTCAATTACTAGCCTGCAAGTAAAATTGTCTATTCACGAATGGTAATCTTAATGCAATGTTTATGCAGATTTTGAAAATTTTTGTGCTGTCACTCATTTATGTGTCATGATTGTGAGTGACGAATGAACCAGAGTTCAAACGTAGTGCTTACGTGGTCAGTGAAAAATACAACAAGGATGTGACTAGCAAATCAAGAAGGAGTCAGGTTACTCAACCTTATCGTAATGCGTTTTCAGAATAAACCCTACCTCAATTAGGTCTTTTAAGGGTTGTATCGTGGTCGGGTTCACGGTTCGTGAAACAAAGGATATTTGGCTCAAATTTTGATTTGTACCCACCCCTTCTACGTGATGATCTCCGATCCTAAAGTTCAGTTAACTTAGCACGAGCGCTCGCCTCTTCGAGAGGTATGTTGAATGGTAAGAACCACAATTAAGGAACTCACAGGGTTTTTCCCGGAGTGACAGTTACTCCTGCTTCGTTTTCGGTGTCTGTGTGCACGACTTTGTGACTCTACTGGGGAAAAAATTTCTATTGATATCCTTTCTTTTTTGTTCTTTTGATTCCCTAATTTTTGCCTGAACTGACTCCTTTCGAGTTCTTTTTGATTTTTTCGTTTTCTTTTGAAGTCCAGCGGGATGCCCTTGATTTTTGCCTAAGTATTAGCTTTCCAGCTTTTTCTTTCTTTTTACTTAGCGGGCTTTCTTTTTCTTTCTTTTGGAACAAATTCATGTGACACCGGTTGTCTTGATTGCTCCGAAAGGATTGTAACTGTTTCACTCCTGATTGGTGAGGTTTAACCACTGTGGTTGACGAGGTACGACCTCTGGGGAAAAATGCGATGTGATTGGTCCTCGAAAGACAACACTCCTCTGTAAGACTTGAATGCTCGGTCAAGCTAACTGACAACTACCCTGCCCCGGGTTAAGATGTGAGGGTTTAAAAGTCCGAAAAAACTTCTACTTCCTGGCTCGAAGTGGCTAACAAGGGACTAACTCCTTATATCTCTAGTGTTTGGTGAATTTGAAACAATGCCTTGTACGTCATCGGCAAGGTTTTATCTGAAAGCATACGATCATCGGTTATGAGTTTATTTCGTCATCCTCCCTCCAGTCTTTGCTAGTCACAGTGATAAAGTGGAGTGAATAAAATGCAAGTGTTAGTGCAATGCAGTAAATGAGCGACAGCGACATGATTAATTCAGAAAAATGCATAGTCACCTTATTAATATCACCATTCGAAACATATAATGTTTACAGCAAGTAGTAACTAACAGAAAAGAAACTACAAATGCAAATGATATAAAGTCTGAGGACTGCCAATGCTGAGGGCGCCTGCCTGTCTGGACCACTGGCTTTTGCTGGGGAATACTTTCTGAGCCTACGAGCTTAGACAACTGAGCGGTGGGTATGAACAAACAAAAATCCTTCTCGAAAGGAAATGCAATCCTGGTCGATCAACTATTGTACTTTCGCCTGAAATGCTTTACAATCTTCTGTCGAATGCCCTGGAGAGCCACCATGGTAACCACACTGAACGTGGGGATTGTACCCAGGAGGGTAAGGTTCTGGAACTGGCTTAAGAGCTTTAGGTTCCACCAAAGAACTCTGGATCAAAGATGGTAGCAGCTGGCTATACGGCATAGGCACTGGGTGAGAAGGAGCTTTCCTTAGTTCCAAATTGTTGCGAGGTCGATTCTGATTCTGACGCTAATTCTAATAACCTCGACCACGAGTTCGCTGATTTGCAATGGAAGCGACATAAGATTCCTGATATGGTGCCCTAGGCACGGCTGTCTGTTCAGTATAACAAGCCACAGGAGGTACTGATCTCTGATAAGATGAAGAACCGACAAAATTCACTGATTCGCTTCGAGGATATTCAACCTTTGGCATGACTGCATTGATCACAACTCCTTCTTCATTCTGATAGTCACAAGGATATTCAGTTTCACCAGCTTGATCATTTGAAATAATCTGAATTTTCCCAATTCTTATGGCATACTCAAGGCGTTCTCCTAATGTTACCACGTCAGAGAAACTTAACGGAAGTCCAAGCAATCTTTCGAAGTACGGATCTTGTAGGGAATCTACAAACATGCTAGTTAACTCTCAGTCCAAAAGCGGTGGGTGCACTCTAGCAGCAAATTCTCTCAATCTCTGAGCATACTTCCTGATAGGTTCATTGTTCTCTTGAGACAGTTCTTGCAACTGCATGCGATGGGGAGCTATGTCTAAATTATAATCGTACTGCTTCAGAAAAGCTCTGGCTAAATCCATCCATGATCGAATCTGATTTTTCTCTAACTGCATATACCACCTCAAAGATGCCCCAGTCAGACTATCCTGAAAGCAATGGATCATCAATTGGTCATTTCGCACAAACGAAGTCATTCTTCGACAGAACATCATCAAATGTTGCTTCGGATAGATATCTCCCGTGTACTTCTCAAATTTCGGCACTTTGAACTTATGAGGCAACACCAGGTCAGGAACTAAACACATGTCTGCAGCATTCAGGTTAACAGCATCTTTCACTTTCAAAGCTTTCATTCCTTCTTCCAACGCTCGGAGTTTTCTATCCGTCTCAAGAGCTCTTGGATCTACGGTCCTGGATATTGGAATATCTCTTCGGTAATTCATCCCAGGGAAAACAACACCTTGATTGTTAACAGGAGGAGGACGTTCCTTTCGGGCAACAAACTGCTCATGTCGATCTCGGTTCTCCACAGAAGGTTGTACAACTTGGTCTGCAGTAACGTTGTTCACTTGCGGGAAGTCTTCCATAGAATCATACAGAGGGTTGGACGTCATAGTGAACCCCGTCAGGGTATTAGGGGACTGGAAATTGCCTTCAGACATAGCTACTGCTAATCTTCAGCTGACTTCAATGCTCGATTCTGCTCAAATCTACTCAACCCCTAGGTAGGTCTTCTGACAATCAACAGCTGCTCAGTCCAAACTCCGGGTAATCACCTTCAGGAAACAAAGGCTGGATCAGAACTCTGGCTAACTGGAGGATGATATGCAATATGATGCAACACTGTTATGCACATGATATGCAAGATGCAGCAAACAACGGGACCACATCCCCCACACAATCTGAACACTGCTGCGCTGCTGACGGAGTACGTTCGCTTTGAAGAGAAGACCAAAATAACGGGTAGGTTGGAAGTCAAGGTTCCTGCAAAAAACCCTCCCACTCACGGGTATGGACCTATATCTGTCAAGGTACGGCATCCTATGCGGTCGTCAGTGTCACAGACTTTCAAAACTGACGATACGATTCCCAGAAGGAGTGGCATCATCAAGTCTTGAAGAGGCCTCACTTAGCTAACTTCCAAATGATCGGTTCCCAGAGTCGACAATCCAACTAACCAGCAACCCGAGCCACCCAAAGGGTGGGACAAGAGGCCAACCAGAAGAACCTCGTCTGAGTGTAGATTTCGCGGGACACTAATACAAGCAAAGCCGGTACGCGCCCACTAATTTCTACTCTAAGTCTAAGGTGCACTCAAGCCCAGGTCCGGCTTATCTCTCAATCATAGAACACCCGTCACACCCCAACATCAACAGATAATATCAATAAATAAACCTCAATAGACAAGCAAACAAGCGCTAGGATTGACTCTCTTAGGGGACGTTGAATCCCACATGCATAAGGAACTATCGCAGTCCTTAACAGCCAGGGGACGTTGGGTCCCCAGCAGAGTCGCCAGCTGTCGCTACTGCGAAAATCGGCGTCGGCTGACAGAAGAGTCGCCACCGTGCGTTATTTATCCCAAAGGAGGGAAACGAAACGCTCGAGGTAAACCTACCGCAAAACGGGGAAAGGAATGGTCATCGCAACCAAAACCTGGGTTCGGGAGTCGGTTACGCAAGGGGAAGGAATTAACACCCCTCACGTCCGTCGTACTCGACGGGATCCACGTTTGCTTGGTTTGTCTAAAGGATGCAAAAACAATCTATCTACGGCTGCTAAATCTAAACAGAAGGGAATTGACTCAATAGAGCGTCGCACTCTATGCCTACGTATTCTCAAGAGAGAAAGTCAGAGTCAACGTAGTTCGGGAAACTACAGGGAAATTGGCTCGCCAAGACCTCGCGTCTCGTGCCTACGTACTTCCACACAGCATGGAAGATCAGAGCTTACGTAGTTCAGGCTAACTACGGCTAGGCTGGGTGTTCTCACACACAGGAAGTGAGAAATTAAACTGGTTTTACAGGTACAGGAACCTATGGGAACTAAAGCAACGGTCTGGTCTCAAATGCACTCGGGCAAGAGAAAAGGATAACATCAGTCGTCAGCGGGAAAGTCTCGATCGCACAGCAGCGAGAGAACAAAAAGTTAGTCGTTAGTGTGCTCGCTAGGATATCGCATCCTATGCCTACATATTCTCGTCTGGTACGAGAAATCAGAGCAGCTGTAGTTCGGCTACTTTCGGGACCACAACTCAAATCTCGTTTTATTAATATTCTGAAAAATGATTACAATGATTGAATACTGGAAAATAAACTCCTAAAAACCCTATCCTATTCATCACGAAAAATCAAATGGAAAATAGTCCCCTAACAAGTGGACTTCTAAACCTACATCTAAAAGGTAAAAATAAACTCTATGAAAAGTTGTATCCTAAAAGAAAAATATTAAGTCTACAAACTAACATTTTTTTATTTCTTTATTTTTCACATATTCTTCTTTTACCAATATTTCTTTTTTTCACATTTCTTTTCGATATTCTTTTCTCACATATTTTCCTTTCTCACATTTTTTCCATATTCTTTTCCTTCATTTTTCTTTTCAATATTCTTTTATGGATATTCTTTTTTCAAATATATTTTTTCATTTAAAATCTAAACAAATGAAAGTAAATGAAAAGAAAATAAAGACAAAAACAAAAAAAACAAAACTAGGGGGTGCAACTAGCCCAGGATGGGGTCCAGCAGTAAAAACAATACAAAACTGGGCCCAACCCATAGGCAATTCAGAAAAAAAACAAAGAACCCAGGGGGGGGGGGTGAGTTGAGAAAAACGGAGGTGCTGATAGCATCCACTGGCCCAGCCCAATCCACAATGAACTAAAAGGTGCAGGGAAATGGAAAAACGGGGGGGTGTAGAGCTGAAACACGTTGGGATCAGCCCTGTCCCCAAGAACACACACAGAAGGGGGGTTACAAGAGAAACGCAGGTGCAGTAAATAACATCCAATGGGCCTTTGAGCCCCTAAGCCCAAATTCGGTCCGAGCCTAACCCCTAAAACCCTAACCCCAATTTTCTTCTCCTGAACACTGTTCATCCCTTTGTTGCGCCGCCCTCAGCCTCTCTCCCTCAACCTTTCTCCTTCGCTTCATCTCTCTCTCGGATACCCCCTCTCAATCTATCTCGGTCTCACAATGCTTCAAACTCACCATTATTTCGCCAATCTAAAAAAAAAACAAAAGAAAGATCCATAACCAACAACTAAACTGGGATGTTGTGGGGACTTCGCGGGAAGAAGATGATTGGATGAACCATTGCGTGTTTGGTGAAGCTTTCTGGAGTCGCATGTTGAAGATCCATGAAGCTCGTTGATGGCTCTGGAGATTAGTTGACGTTGCTGGAGATTTGAGGACGAGATGAAGATTGAGCTCAGATCTTGTTCTTGATGATGACGTTGTTAGATGACCTCAGATGATATGTTGATGAGATGAAGGTGAGCGCGCTTTGAAGGTTGATGGAACCTGGAGATTTCTGGGGATTTGTTGGATGAACACGCAAGAACGTCGATGGACCTGATGAACACCACACAAGTTCTCCAAGATTTAGGAAACGATAGATGAGGCTCAAACACGGATCTTGATGATTGCCTGAAGATTTCTTGAAGGAAGCTCGTTGAAGATCTGGTCATGGAGAACGAATCTTGATGGCGAACTGAAGGTTGAGTTGATGAGACGATGAAGATGTTCTTCGCGTTTCCTGGCGATTTTCTGATGATGTGGAAGATGATTGTTCTTGGAAGATCTTGAATGGATCTTGAAGATAGTTGATGATTTCTGGAACAGTTGGTGAACAAGTACGAAATCTTTTGAAGCTGAATGAAGAAATCTGGAAAAAATAGTCGAGGATCTTGAAGGTTCGAAGGATCTTGATGCGAGTATGATGAAGATTTTCTGTAAAATGGATGAACATTGTTGAAGAATCTGGGGAAAATGATGAACAAGGTGGAGGAGGAAGATGAAGATTGAAGGTTTTCTGGGTATTTTTTGTGTTTCCGGTGACTGGTATGGCGGCCGGAAGAAGTTGCTGGTTAGTTACGGTGGCCGGAAACGGTTGGGTACGGTGGTTGCATGGCCGCCGGCCATGCAACCGGTGGAGCTCAGGCGAGGGTTAGGGATAGACGCGTGGCAGCGTAAGGTGGCAGAGAATTGCGTGCATGAATTACACGTGGAGGGGGAGGGAGCAAGTGGGAAACGTGGCTTCTGAGTGTGAAATGGAAAAAATATGATGTGGCCCCCTGAAACGTGAACGCGTGGCGTGCTTTATACAGTGGACAAGTGGCACATTTCTGGACAAAAACAGATTGAGATGAAATGGGCCTCCAAAAAAAGACTCTGGGCCCAAACGAAAATGGCCTGAACAAAACCCCAAAAAAAAAGCTGAATTAAAATGGACTAATGATGGATTATTAAACCTGATTAAAGCTGCATTAAACCTAATTAACTACTTAACTAAAAAACTAATACCACCTAATATAACCCTAATTAATTTTGATTAAGACTAAACAAGGACTCAAATCAGTAATTAAATCCTAAATTGAAAATTAAGACTATCCTACCTAATTAAAGCTAATGAGCTCAATTAAAACCCTAATTAAATCTAAAAGAGGATTAACTACTAAACTCTATTAATTTCTATTAATTTCTAAACTAATAAAACTCTAATAATTCCACTAATCTAAAAAACTCTAATAATTCTCTATTTAAAATTTATTAAATTTCTATTAAATCTCTAATAAAACCTATATTACTTATTTAAAAGAAATTCTATTATTATATTAAAAACTATTAAAAAAACTATTAAAACCTATTAAACTCTATAAAATTCTAAAAATGATTTAATATCTAAAAAGAAAAGTTTTATTCTAAAATCTATTTAAAAACAATTTAAAAATTCTAAAAAAGACTTAAAACTATTAAAAATATTAAAAGAAATCTATCTAAAATCTAAAAAATCTATAAAGCCTATTAAAAATATAAAAAAATCTATTTAAATCTATAAAAAGGCTATTAAATCCTAAAAAAAAGCAAACAAAGGCAAATAACCAACATAAAAGAGCACGAGACCAGATCGAAGCAAACGGTAAACCCAGACACCAAGAATCTCAAAAATCACTGCGTGAGCTGAGAACACCCAGGAAGCGCGCGACTTCCCAAAATAAACTCTGATTATCCGAACCAGTCTGAGATACCTGAAATGCGACAGCAGGGCTGTAATCCCGATAAAATCACTATGATTGAGAAAATGCACTGTATGCAAAATGCAAAATGCGTATGCGAAATGCGTCGAAACATCGAGCCAGATACGGGACCCGGTTGGTCAAATTTTAGGGTGCAACAGCTGCCCCTATTCAAGCGGCTTGGACTTGAATGGTTGAAGAGCGCCCAACCTTTAATCATTCAAAGGTAGAAGATGGTTGAATATAAATGGAACCCTGGAATTTGCCAACCGCAAAAATAAACTGCAAAGCTGCTTGAGAAATAGCGTCTAATAAACTGAAGTCTGATTGTCACGACAACAACTGGTCAATTATCTGATAAATTTTCTGTTGTTTTTTTTCCAACATCAATCACCTGTGTGACGCCACAGATACTGATTCTTCGGGAATAATGCTTCGAAAAAGCAAACACCTTCCCATCTACCATGGGATCTTTTCTGTCGACTCATGGTTCCTGGCGAACCTGAGGAAACTCTCTTGGGGAATTCTGAATTGAACTGCCTGGCACCTATTTCGACGAAGGCGGCAGCTTCAGAAGTTCGATATATGTCAATCTTTCTTTTTTCCAATGCTGACGTAGCAACCACATGTGAAGAAGTCACTCCGCTGGGGGGAGTAGAGAAGCTTAACCAAACAACTCTGCAGGTGAACAAATTCGAAGGCCAATAGGTAACCACCCTGATCTATGTTTCGACATGCGGATGTCTGAAATGATGCAATGCCCTATATGACATGTAAATGTTATGCGTTTGTAACTGCAATACCCTATACGGCATGAATATGCTATGTATTTGTAAATGCAATGCCCTGTACGGCGTGAATATGCTATGCGTTTTGATAGATGCAAATCTGACGATATATGCAAATGCTAATGTAAGCTCTAGCTTCCAGAGAACACCAGGTCTACAAACCATCTGGAAAAATAAATGCCGGAGGCAAGGTCAATTCCACTGAAGGTAACCTGGTATCACAGAATCATCTCAGCAAAATAAATGCTGGAAAAGGGAAACCAAATCCGCCGGGGATAACCATCCGGCTGGAGAAATGGAAAAGCAACCCTGCTTGGGGAGAAAGAAAAAAAAACTCTGCTCGGGGATGCTCTCTTCAAACCATTGGCAACTGATTGTGCTCTGTGGGGATTGACCCGAACTGGGGTTGATTGCGCGCAGCACGTTGCTGGAAATGCCCCTACTATCAAGGATATCAATCTTAATCTGCTGAGGATACTCCTGATCCTACTCTGATGCGGGATAGCAATACAATCTCAATTCTTCCGGGAACAATACACAACTTTCAACTGCTGAAGAGGAGTAATTCTGATTTAACAACGTCCATACAGAGTTCAAACATTAATCGGAGAACTGGCATCCATTAAGCTTCGTATCGGGAAACATGACAATATTATTGCATCGGGTATTTACACATTTTTTGGTTTTTCTAGTTTAAATGATAAAACGGGTTATTAACAAGGTGGAAAATACTAGACGAGAACTAGCATTCAAAGGTAGACTACCAGGCGAGAACTGATAGCAAAATAGATTAGGAAAATTGAACGACAACTGGTTTTTTGTATTTTGATCGTCAGACTGGGCTGACTAGATAATAGGTAAAGAAAAAGACAAACAAGTAAGAACTGGCTGAAAGCTGACATGTACCAGACGAGAACTGATACAACAATAGGTTAAAGAAAAGAAAACAACCAGACGAGAACTGGTTGGAAGTTGACATGCATCAGGAGAGAACTGATGTTTACAGGAAGCAAATCGACAATACGATAACTGGTTAAAAGAAAGGCAGTACCAGGCGAGAACTGGTATTTACGGAAAAAGATCGACAATCCGATAACTGGGTTAAACGAAAACAGGTACCAGGCGAGAACTGGTATTTACGGAAGCATGGGTCAAATGAGAACTGGTTACCGGTTTGCCAGGCGAGACCTGGGCTTTGGAAACAGTGAAGTTCTGACACGTAACAGATTTAAACTGTAGGATAACAATCCACCGACAACACGACTCTTCTTATTTAGAGGGTTCAGGTTTTTGATAAGGGTATTGACACGATTCCCCGATACTCAACTCCGGCTGGGGATAAACAGATTGGCTTGAATAACTTGCCCCAGTGCACTCAACTTACCCCAATCTAACTCTTGGGAGTATTGCTCTGAACAGCTCTCTACGAGACGACCTCGAGATTACTTGCCCCGGTATCTATACGACAACAGGATTCAATCTCCATTAAACAATTATCAACCCAGTTGGTCTTCACTATCTCTTAAGTGACTTTGCCCCTGAATGAGCGTTCTAGCGACTTAACCTGATCGGATTATCCCCCCGAAGTATCTGCTTTCAAATCTCCACGTTCTGTATAATTGCCCCTGATCGGCTCTCGAGAAGACTCACTTCTGATCAACTGCTTCTCAACTATACTGCCCCTGATCAACTGAAGTTTCGGGACTTGTCCTCAGACTAACTGATTCTGAACTTATTACAAATTAATGCCCCTGATTTACAGGGTTTCACAGCATACACCATTCTGGTTCAGACTACTGTATTTTTCAGCCCTGTTTGATTATTCCCTGTTGGAACTTCCTTCGTGTCAATTACTAGCCTGCAAGTAAAATTGTCTATTCACGAATGGTAATCTTAATGCAATGTTTATGCAGATTTTGAAAATTTTTGTGCTGTCACTCATTTATGTGTCATGATTGTGAGTGACGAATGAACCAGAGTTCAAAGGTAGTGCTTACGTGGTCAGTGAAAAATACAACAAGGATGTGACTAGCAAATCAAGAAGGAGTCAGGTTACTCAACCTTATCGTAATGCGTTTTCAGAATAAACCCTATCTCAATTAGGTCTTTTAAGGGCTGTATCGTGGTCGGGTTCACGGTTCGTGAAACAAAGGATATTTGGCTCAAATTTTGATTTGTACCCACCCCTTCTACGTGATGATCTCCGATCCTAAAGTTCAGTTAACTTAGCACGAGCGCTCGCCTCTTCGAGAGGTATGTTGAATGGTAAGAACCACAATTAAGGAACTCACAGGGTTTTTCCCGGAGTGACAGTTACTCCTGCTTCGTTTTCGGTGTCTGTGTACACGACTTTGTGACTCTACTGGGGAAAAAATTTCTATTGATATCCTTTCTTTTTTGTTCTTTTGATTCCCTAATTTTTGCCTGGACTGACTCCTTTCGAGTTCTTTTCGATTTTTTCGTTTTCTTTTGAAGTCCAGCGGGATGCCCTGATTTTTGCCTAAGTATTAGCTTTCCAGTTTTTTCTTTCTTTTTACTTAGCGGGCTTTCTTTTTCTTTCTTTTGGAACAAAGTCGTGTGACACCGGTTGTCTTGATTGCTCCGAAAGGATTGTAACTGTTTCACTCCTGATTGGTGAGGTTTAACCACTGTGGTTGACGAGGTACGACCTCTGGGGAAAAATGCGATGTGATTGGTCCTCGAAAGACAACACTCCTTTGTAAGACTTGAATGCTCGGTCAATCTAACTGACAACTACCCTGCCCCGGGTTAAGATGTGAGGGTTTAAAAGTCCGAAAAAACTTCTACTTCCTGGCTCGAAGTGGTTAACAAGGGACTAACTCCTTATATCTCTAGTGTTTGGGGAATTTGAAACAATGCCTTGTACGTCATTGGCAAGGTTTTATCTGAAAGCATACGATCATCGGTTATGAGTTTATTTCGTCATCCTCCCTCCAGTCTTTGCTAGTCACAGTGATAAAGTGGAGTGAATAAAATGCAAGTGTCAGTGCAATGCAGTAAATGAGCGACAGCGGCATGATTAATTCAGAAAAATGCATAGTCACCTTATTAATATCACCATTCGAAACATACAATGTTTACAGCAAGTAGTAACTAACAGAAAAGAAACTACAAATGCAAATGATATAAAGTCTGAGGACTGCCAATGCTGAGGGCGCCTGCCTGTCTGGACCATTTGCTTTTGCTGGGGAATACTTTCTGAGTCTACGAGCTTAGACAGCTGAGCGGTGGGTATGAACAAACAGAAATCCTTCTCGAAAGGAAATGCAATCCTGGTCGATCAACTGTTGTACTTTCGCCTGAAATGCTTTACAATCTTCTGTCGAATGCCCTGGAGAGCCACCATGGTAACCACACTGAACGTGGGGATTGTACCCAGGAGGGTAAGGTTCTGGAACTGGCTTAAGAGCTTTAGGTTCCACCAAAGAACTCTGGATCAAAGATGGTAGCAGCTGGCTATACGGCATAGGCACTGGGTGAGAAGGAGCTTTCCTTCGTTCCAAATTGTTGCGAGGTCGATTCTGATTCTGACGCTGATTCTGATAACCTCGACCACGAGTTCGCTGCTTTGCAATGGAAGCAACATAAGATTCCTGATATGGTGCCCTAGGCACGGCTGTCTGTTCAGTATAACAAGCCACAGGAGGTACTGATCTCTGATAAGATGAAGAACCGACAAAATTCACTGATTCGCTTCGAGGATATTCAACCTTTGGCATGACTGCATTGATCACAACTCCTTCTTCATTCTGATAGTCACAAGGATATTCAGTTTCACCAGCTTGATCATTTGAAATAATCTGAATTTTCCCAATTCTTATGGCATACTCAAGGCGTTCTCCTAATGTTACCACGTCAGAGAAACTTAACAGAAGTCCAAGCAATCTTTCGAAGTACGGATCTTGTAGGGAATCTACAAACATGCTAGTTAACTCTCGGTCCAAAAGCGGTGGGTGCACTCTAGCAGCAAATTCTCTCCATCTTTGAGCATACTTCCTGATAGGTTCATTGTTCTCTTGAGACAGTTCTTGCAACTGCATGCGATGGGGAGCTATGTCTAAATTATAATCATACTGCTTCAGAAAAGCTCTGGCTAAATCCATCCATGATCGAATCTGATTTTTCTCTAACTGCATATACCACCTCAAAGATGCCCCAGTCAGACTATCCTGAAAGCAATGGATCATCAATTGGTCATCTCGCACAAACGAAGTCATTCTTCGACAGAACATCATCAAATGTTGCTTCGGACAGCTATCTCCCGTGTACTTCTCAAATTTCGGCACTTTGAACTTATGAGGCAACACCAGGTCAGGAACTAAACACATGTCTGCAGCATTCAGGTTAACAGCATCTTTCACTTTCAAAGCTTTCATTCCTTCTTCCAACGCTCGGAGTTTTCTATCCGTCTCAAGAGCTCTTGGATCTATGGTCCTGGCTATTGGAATATCTCTTCGGTAATTCATCCCAGGGAAAACAACACCTTGATTGTTAACAGGAGGAGGACGTTCCTTTCGGGCAACAAACTGCTCATGTCGATCTCGGTTCTCCACAGAAGGTTGTACAACTTGGTCTGCAGTAACGTTGTTCGCTTGCGGGAAGTCTTCCATAGAATCATACAGAGGGTTGGACGTCATAGTGAACCCCGTCAGGGTATTAGGGGACTGGAAATTGCCTTCAGACATAGCTACTGCTAATCTTCAGCTGACTTCAATGCTCGATTCTGCTCAAATCTACTCAACCCCTAGGTAGGTCTTCTGAAAATCAACAGCTGCTCAGTCCAAACTCCGGGTAATCACCTTCAGGAAACAAAGGCTGGATCAGAACTCTGGCTAACTGGAGGATGATATGCAATATGATGCAACACTGTTATGCACATGATATGCAAGATGCAGCAAACAACGGGACCACAACCCCCCACACAATCTGAACACTGCTGCGCTGCTGACGGAGTACGTTCGCTCTGAAGAGAAGACCAAAATAACGGGTAGGTTGGAAGTCAAGGTTCCTGCAAAAAACCCTCCCACTCACGGGTATGGACCTATATCTATCAAGGTACGACATCCTATGCGGTCGTCAGCGTCACAGACTTTCAAAACTGACAATACGATTCCCAGAAGGAGTGGCATCATCAAGTCTTGAAGAGGCCTCACTTAGCTAACTTCCAAATGATCGATTCCCAGAGTCGACAATCCAACTAACCAGCAACCCGAGCCACCCAAAGGGTGGGACAAGAGGCCAACCAGAAGAACCTCGTCTGAGTGTAGATTTCGCGGGACACTAATACAAGCAAAGCCGGTACGCGCCCACTAATTTCTACTCTAAGTCTAAGGTGCACTCAAGCCCAGGTCCGGCTTATCTCTCAATCATAGAACACCCTTCACACCCCAACAGCAACAGATAATATCAATAAATAAACCCCAATAGACAAGCAAACAAGCGCTAGGATTGACTCTCTTAGGGGACGTTGAATCCCACATGCATAAGGAACTATCGCAGTCCTTAGCAGCCAGGGGACGTTGGGTCCCCAGCAGAGTCTCCAGCTGTCGCTACTGCGAAAATCGGCGCCGGCTGACAGAAGAGTCACCACCGTGCGTTATTTATCCCAAAGGAGGGAAAGGAAACGCTCGAGGTAAACCTACCGCAAAACAGGGAAAGGAATGGTCATCGCAACCAAAACCTGGGTTCGGGAGTCGGTTACACAAGGGGAAGGTATTAGCACCCCTCACGTCCGTCGTACTCGACGGGATCCACGCTTGCTTGGTTTGTCTAAAGGATGCAAAAACAATCTATCTACGGTTGCTAAATCTAAACAGAAGGGAATTGACTCGATAGAGCGTCAGACTCTATGCCTACGTATTCTCAAGAGAGAAAGTCAGAGTCAACGTAGTTCGGGAAACTACAGGGAAATTGGCTCGCCAAGACCTCGCGTCTTGTGCCTACGTACTTCCACACAACATGGAAGATCAGAGCTTACGTAGTTCAGGCTAACTATGGCTAGGCTGGGTGTTCTCACACACAGGAAGTGAGAAATTAAACTGGTTTTACAGGTACGGGAACCTATGGGAACTAAAGCTACAGTCTGGTCTCAAATGCACTCGGGCAAGAGAAAAGGATAACATCAGTCGTCAGCGGGAAAGTCTCGATCGCACAGCAGCGAGAGAACAAAAAGTTAGTCATTAGTGTGCTCGCTAGGATATCGCATCCTATGCCTACATATTCTCGTCTGGTACGAGAAATCAGAGCAGCTGTAGTTCGGATACTTTCGGGACCACAACTCAAATCTCGTTTTATTAATATTCTGAAAAATGATTACAATGATTGAATACTGGAAAATAATCTCCTAAAAACCCTATCCTATTCATCACGAAAAATCAAATGGAAAATAGTCCCCTAACAAGTGGACTTCTAAACCTACATCTAAAAGGTAAAAATAAACTCTATGAAAAGTTGTATCCTAAAAGAAAAATATTAAGTCTACAAACTAACTTTTTTTTATTTCTTTATTTTTCACATATTCTTCTTTTTCCAATATTTCTTTTTTTTCACATTTCTTTTCGATATTCTTTTCTCACATATTTTCCTTTCTCACATTTTTTCCATATTCTTTTCCTTCATTTTTCTTTTCAATATTCTTTTATGGATATTCTTTTTTCAAATATATTTTTTCATTTAAAATCTAAACAAATGAAAGTAAATGAAAAGAAAATAAAGACAAAAACAAAAAAAAGAAAACTAGGGGGTGCAACTAGCCCAGGATGGGGTCCAGCAGTAAAAACAATACAAAACTGGGCCCAGCCCATAGGCAATTCAGAAAAAAAAACAAAGAACCCAGGGGGGGGGGGGGTGAGTTGAGAAAAACGGAGGTGCTGATAGCATCCACTGGCCCAGCCCAATCCACAATGAACTAAAAGGTGCAGGGAAGTGGAAAAACGGGGGGTGTAGAGCTGAAACACGTTGGGCTCAGCCCAGTCCCCAAGAACACACACATAAGGGGGGTTACAAGAGAAACGCAGGTGCAGTAAATAACATCCAATGGGCCTTTGAGCCCCTAAGCCCAAATTCGGTCCAAGCCTAACCCCTAAAACCCTAACCCCAATTTTCTTCTCCTGAACACTGTTCATCCCTTTGTTGCGCCGCCCTCAGCCTCTCTCCCTCAACCTTTCTCCTTCGCTTCATCTCTCTCTCGGATACCCACTCTCAATCTATCTCGGTCTCACAATGCTTCAAACTCACCATTCTTTCGCCAATCTAAAAAAAAAACAAAAGAAAGATCTATAACCAACAACTAAACTGGGACGTTGTGGGGACTTCGCGGGAAGAAGATGATTGGATGAACCATTGCGTGTCTGGTGAAGCTTTCTGGAGTCGCATGTTGAAGATCCATGAAGCTCGTTGATGGCTCTGGAGATTAGTTGACGTTGCTGGAGATTTGAGGACGAGATGAAGATTGAGCTCAGATCTTGTTCTTGATGACGACGTTGTTAGATGACCTCAGATGATATGTTGATGAGATGAAGGTGAGCGCGCTTTGAAGGTTGATGGAACCTGGAGATTTCTGGGGATTTGTTGGATGAACACGCAAGAACATCGATGGACCTGATGAACACCACACAAGTTCTCCAAGATTCAGGAAACGATAGATGAGGCTCAAACACGGATCTTGATGATTGCCGGAAGATTTCTTGAAGGAAGCTCGTTGAAGATCTGGTCGTGGAGAACGAATCTTGATGGCAAACTGAAGGTTGAGTTGATGAGACAATGAAGATGTTCTTCGCGTTTCCTGGCGATTTTCTGATGATGTGGAAGATGATTGTTCTTGGAAGATCTTGAATGGATCTTGAAGATAGTTGATGATTTCTGGAACAGTTGGTGAACAAGTACGAAATCTTTTGAAGCTGAATGAAGAAATCTGGAAAAAATAGTCGAGGATCTTGAAGGTTCGAAGGATCTTGATGCGAGTATGATGAAGATTTTCTGTAAAATGGATGAACATTGTTGAAGAATCTGGGGAAAATGATGAACAAGGTGGAGGAGGAAGATGAAGATTGAAGGTTTTCTGGGTATTTTTTGTGTTTCCGGTGACTGGTATGGCGGCCGGAAGAAGTTGCTGGTTAGTTACGGTGGCCGGAAACGGTTGGGTACGGTGGTTGCATGGCCGCCGGCCATGCAACCGGTGGAGCTCAGGCGAGGGTTAGGGATAGACGCGTGGCAGCGTAAGGTGGCAGAGAATTGCGTGCATGAATTACACGTGGAGGGGGAGGGAGCAAGTGGGAAACGTGGCTTCTGAGTGTGAAATGGAAAAATATGATGTGGCCCCTTGAAACGTGAACGCGTGGCGTGCTTTATACAGTGGACAAGTGGCACATTTCTGGACAAAAACAGATTGAGATGAAATGGGCCTCCAAAAAAAGACTCTGGGCCCAAACGAAAATGGCCTGAACAAAACCCCAAAAAAAAAGCTGAATTAAAATGGACTAATGATGGATTATTAAACCTGATTAAAGCTGCATTAAACCTAATTAACTACTTAACTAAAAAACTAATACCACCTAATATAACCCTAATTAATTCTGATTAAGACTAAACAAGGACTCAAATCAGTAATTAAATCCTAAATTGAAAATTAAGACTATCCTACCTAATTAAAGCTAATGAGCTCAATTAAAACCCTAATTAAATCTAAAAGAGGATTAACTACTAAACTCTATTAATTTCTATTAATTTCTAAACTAATAAAACTCTAATAATTCCACTAATCTAAAAAACTCTAATAATTCTCTATTTAAAATTTATTAAATTTCTATTAAATCTCTAATAAAACCTATATTACTTATTTAAAAGAAATTCTATTATTATATTAAAAACTATTAAAAAAACTATTAAAACCTATTAAACTCTATAAAATTCTAAAAATGATTTAATATCTAAAAAGAAAAGTTTTATTCTAAAATCTATTTAAAAACAATTTAAAAATTCTAAAAAAGACTTAAAACTATTAAAAATATTAAAAGAAATCTATCTAAAATCTAAAAAATCTATAAAGCCTATTAAAAATATAAAAAAATCTATTTAAATCTATAAAAAGGCTATTAAATCCTAAAAAAAAGCAAACAAAGGCAAATAACCAACATAAAAGAGCACGAGACCAGATCGAAGCAAACGGTAAACCCAGACACCAAGAATCTCAAAAATCACTGCGTGAGCTGAGAACACCCAGGAAGCGCGCGACTTCCCAAAATAAACTCTGATTATCCGAACCAGTCTGAGATACCTGAAATGCGACAGCAGGGCTGTAATCCCGATAAAATCACTATGATTGAGAAAATGCACTATATGCAGTATGCAAAATGCGTATGCGAAATGCGTCGAAACATCGAGCCAGATACGGGACCCGGTTGGTCAAATTTTAGGGTGCAACAGCTGCCCCTATTCAAGCGGCTTGGACTTGAATGGTTGAAGAGCGCCCAACCTTTAATCATTCAAAGGTAGAAGATGGTTGAATATAAATGGAACCCTGGAATTTGCCAACCGCAAAAATAAACTGCAAAGCTGCTTGAGAAATAGCGTCTAATAAACTGAAGTCTGATTGTCACGGCAACAACTGGTCAATTATCTGATAAATTTTCTGTTGTTTTTTTTCCAACATCAATCACCTGTGTGACGCCACAGATACTGATTCTTCGGGAATAATGCTTCGAAAAAGCAAACACCTTCCCATCTACCATGGGATCTTTTCTGTCGACTCATGGTTCCTGGCGAACCTGAGGAAACTCTCTTGGGGAATTCTGAATTGAACTGCCTGGCACCTATTTCGACGAAGGCGGCAGCTTCAGAAGTTCGATATATGTCAATCTTTCTTTTTTCCAATGCTGACGTAGCAACCACATGTGAAGAAGTCACTCCGCTGGGGGGAGTAGAGAAGCTTAACCAAACAACTCTGCAGGTGAACAAATTCGAAGGCCAATAGGTAACCACCCTGATCTATGTTTCGACATGCGGATGTCTGAAATGATGCAATGCCCTATATGACATGTAAATGTTATGCGTTTGTAACTGCAATACCCTATACGGCATGAATATGCTATGTATTTGTAAATGCAATGCCCCGTACGGCGTGAATATGCTATGCGTTTTGATAGATGCAAATCTGACGATATATGCAAATGCTAATGTAAGCTCTAGCTTCCAGAGAACACCAGGTCTACAAACCATCTGGCAAAATAAATGCCGGAGGCAAGGTCAATTCCACTGAAGGTAACCTGGTATCACAGAATCATCTCAGCAAAATAAATGCTGGAAAAGGGAAACCAAATCCGCCGGGGATAACCATCCGGCTGGAGAAATGGAAAAGCAACCCTGCTTGGGGAGAAAGAAAAAAAAACTCTGCTCGGGGATGCTCTCTTCAAACCATTGGCAACTGATTGTGCTCTGTGGGGATTGACCCGAACTGGGGTTGATTGGGCGCAGCACGTTGCTGGAAATGCCCCTACTATCAAGGATATCAATCTTAATCTGCTGAGGATACTCCTGATCCTACTCTGATGCGGGATAGCAATACAATCTCAATTCTTCCGGGAACAATACACAACTTTCAACTGCTGAAGAGGAGTAATTCTGATTTAACAACGTCCATACAGAGTTCAAACATTAATCGGAGAACTGGCATCCATTAAGCTTCGTATCGGGAAACATGACAATATTATTGCATCGGGTATTTACACATTTTTTGGTTTTTCTAGTTTAAATGATAAAACGGGTTATTAACAAGGTGGAAAATACTAGACGAGAACTAGCATTCAAAGGTAGACTACCAGGCGAGAACTGATAGCAAAATAGATTAGGAAAATTGAACGACAACTGGTTTTTTGTATTTTGATCGTCAGACTGGGCTGACTAGATAATAGGTAAAGAAAAAGACAAACAAGTAAGAACTGGCTGAAAGCTGACATGTACCAGACGAGAACTGATACAACAATAGGTTAAAGAAAAGAAAACAACCAGACGAGAACTGGTTGGAAGTTGACATGCATCAGGCGAGAACTGATGTTTACAGGAAGCAAATCGACAATACGATAACTGGTTAAAAGAAAGGCAGTACCAGGCGAGAACTGGTATTTACGGAAAAAGATCGACAATCCGATAACTGGGTTAAACGAAAACAGGTACCAGGCGAGAACTGGTATTTACGGAAGCATGGGTCAAATGAGAACTGGTTACCGGTTTGCCAGGCGAGACCTGGGCTTTGGAAACAGTGAAGTTCTGACACGTAACAGATTTAAACTGTAGGATAACAATCCACCGACAACACGACTCTTCTTATTTAGAGGGTTCAGGTTTTTGATAAGGGTATTGACACGATTCCCCGATACTCAACTCCGGCTGGGGATAAACAGATTGGCTTGAATAACTTGCCCCAGTGCACTCAACTTACCCCAATCTAACTCTTGGGAGTATTGCTCTGAACAGCTCTCTACGAGACGACCTCGAGATTACTTGCCCCGGTATCTATACGACAACAGGATTCAATCTCCATTAAACAATTATCAACCCAGTTGGTCTTCACTATCTCTGAAGTGACTTTGCCCCTGAATGAGCGTTCTAGCGACTTAACCTGATCTGATTATTTCCCCAAAGTATCTGCTTTCAAATCTCCACGTTCTGTATAATTGCCCCTGATCGGCTCTCGAGAAGACTCACTTCTGATCAACTGCTTCTCAACTATACTGCCCCTGATCAACTGAAGTTTCGGGACTTGTCCTCAGACTAACTGATTCTAAACTTATTGCAAATTAATGCCCCTGATTTACAGGGTTTCACAGCATACACCATTCTGGTTCAGACTACTGTATTTTTCAGCCCTGTTTGATTATTCCCTGTTGGAACTTCCTTCGTGTCAATTACTAGCCTGCAAGTAAAATTGTCTATTCACGAATGGTAATCTTAATGCAATGTTTATGCAGATTTTGAAAATTTTTGTGCTGTCACTCATTTATGTGTCATGATTGTGAGTGACGAATGAACCAGAGTTTAAACGTAGTGCTTACGTGGTCAGTGAAAAATACAACAAGGATGTGACTAGCAAATCAAGAAGGAGTCAGGTTACTCAACCTTATCGTAATGCGTTTTCAGAATAAACCCTACCTCAATTAGGTCTTTTAAGGGCTGTATCGTGGTCGGGTTCACGGTTTGTGAAACAAAGGATATTTGGCTCAAATTTTGATTTGTACCCACCCCTTCTACGTGATGATCTCCGATCCTAAAGTTCAGTTAACTTAGCACGAGCGCTCGCCTCTTCGAGAGGTATGTTGAATGGTAAGAACCACAATTAAGGAACTCACAGGGTTTTTCCCGGAGTGACAGTTACTCCTGCTTCGTTTTTGGTGTCTGTGTACACGACTTTGTGACTCTACTGGGGAAAAAATTTCTATTGATATCCTTTCTTTTTTGTTCTTTTGATTCCCTAATTTTTGCCTGGACTGACTCCTTTCGAGTTCTTTTCGATTTTTTTGTTTTCTTTTGAAGTCCAGCGGGATGCCCTGATTTTTGCCTAAGTATTAGCTTTCCAGCTTTTCTTTCTTTTTACTTAGCGGGCTTTCTTTTTCTTTCTTTTGGAACAAAGTCGTGTGACACCGGTTGTCTTGATTGCTCCGAAAGGATTGTAACTGTTTCACTCCTGATTGGTGAGGTTTAACCACTGTGGTTGACGAGGTACGACCTCTGGGGAAAAATGTGATGTGATTGGTCCTCGAAAGACAACACTCCTCTGTAAGACTTGAATGCTTGGTCAAGCTAACTGACAACTACCCTGCCCCGGGTTAAGATGTGAGGGTTTAAAAGTCCGAAAAAACTTCTACTTCCTGGCTCGAAGTGGTTAACAAGGGACTAACTCTTTATATCTCCAGTGTTTGGGGAATTTGAAACAATGCCTTGTACGTCATCGGCAAGGTTTTATCTGAAAGCATACGATCATCGGTTATGAGTTTATTTCGTCATCCTCCCTCCAGTCTTTGCTAGTCACAATGATAAAGTGGAGTGAATAAAATGCAAGTGTCAGTGCAATGCAGTAAATGAGCGACAGCGACATGATTAATTCAGAAAAATGCATAGTCACCTTATTAATATCACCATTCGAAACATACAATGTTTACATCAAGTAGTAACTAACAGAAAAGAAACTACAAATGCAAATGATATAAATTCTAAGGACTGCCAATGCTGAGGGCGCCTGCCTGTCTGGACCACTAGCTTTTGCTGGGGAATACTTTCTGAGTCTACGAGCTTAGACAGCTGAGCGGTGGGTATGAACAAACAGAAATCCTTCTCGAAAGGAAATGCAATCCTGGTCGATCAACTGTTGTACTTTTGCCTGAAATGCTTTACAATCTTCTGTCGAATGCCCTGGAGAGACACCATGGTAACCACACTGAACGTGGGGATTGTACCCAGGAGGGTAAGGTTCTGGAACTGGCTTAAGAGCTTTAGGTTCCACCAAAGAACTCTGGATCAAAGATGGTAGCAGCTGGCTATACGGCATAGGCACTGGGTGAGAAGGAGCTTTCCTTTGTTCCAAATTGTTGCAAGGTCGATTCTGATTCTGACGCTGATTCTGCTAACCTCGACCACGAGTTCGCTGCTTTGCAATGGAAGCGACATAAGATTCCTGATATGGTGCCCTAGGCACGGCTGTCTGTTCAGTATAACAAGCCACAGGAGGTACTGATCTCTGATAAGATGAAGAACCGAAAAAATTCACTGATTCGCTTCGAGGATATTCAACCTTTGGCATGACTGCATTGATCACAACTCCTTCTTCATTCTGATAGTCACAAGGATATTCAGTTTCACCAGCTTGATCATTTGAAATAATCTGAATTTTCCCAATTCTTATGGCATACTCAAGGCGTTCTCCTAATGTTACCATGTCAGAGAAACTTAACGGAAGTCCAAGCAATCTTTCGAAGTACGGATCTTGTAGGGAATCTACAAACATGCTAGTTAACTCTCGGTCCAAAAGCGGTGGGTGCACTCTAGCAGCAAATTCTCTCCATCTCTGAGCATACTTCCTGATAGGTTCATTGTTCTCTTGAGACAGTTCTTGCAACTGCATGCGATGGGGAGCTATGTCTAAATTATAATCGTACTGCTTCAGAAAAGCTCTGGCTAAATCCATCCATGATCGAATCTGATTTTTCTCTAACTGCATATACCACCTCAAAGATGCCCCAGTCAGACTATCCTGAAAGCAATGGATCATCAATTGGTCATCTCGCACAAACGAAGTCATTCTTCGACAAAACATCATCAAATGTTGCTTCGGACAGCTATCTCCCGTGTACTTCTCAAATTTCGGAACATTGAACTTATGAGGCAACACCAGGTCAGGAACTAAACACATGTCTGCAGCATTCAGGTTAACATCATCTTTCACTTTCAAAGCTTTCATTCCTTCTTCCAACGCTCGGAGTTTTGCTATCCGTCTCAAGAGCTCTTGGATCTACGGTCCTGGCTATTGGAATATCTCTTCGGTAATTCATCCCAGGGAAAACAACACCTTGATTGTTAACAGGAGGAGGACGTTCCTTTCGGGCAACAAACTGCTCATGTCGATCTCGGTTCTCCACAGAAGGTTGTACAACTTGGTCTGCAGTAACGTTGTTCGCTTGCGAGAAGTCTTCCATAGAATCATACAGAGGGTTGGACGTCATAGTGAACCCCGTCAGGGTATTAGGGGACTGGAAATTGCCTTCAGACATAGCTACTGCTAATCTTCAGCTGACTTCAATGCTCGATTCTGCTCAAATCTACTCAACCCCTAGGTAGGTCTTCTGACAATCAACAGCTGCTCAGTCCAAACTCCGGGTAATCACCTTCAGGAAACAAAGGCTGGATCAGAACTCTGGCTAACTGGAGGATGATATGCAATATGATGCAACACTGTTATGCACATGATATGCAAGATGCAGCAAACAACAGGACCACAACCCCCACACAATCTGAACACTGCTGCGCTGCTGACGGAGTACGTTCGCTCTGAAGAGAAGACCAAAATAACGGGTAGGTTGGAAGTCAAGGTTCCTGCAAAAAACCCTCCCACTCACGGGTATGGACCTATATCTGTCAAGGTACGGCATCCTATGTGGTCGTCAGCGTCACAAACTTTCAAAACTGACGATACGATTCCCAGAAGGAGTGGCATCATTAAGTCTTGAAGAGGCCTCACTTAGATAACTTCCAAATGATCGGTTCCCAGAGTCGACAATCCAACTAACCAGCAACCCGAGCCACCCAAAGGGTGGGACAAGAGGCCAACCAGAAGAACCTCGTCTGAGTGTAGATTTCGCGGGACACTAATACAAGCAAAGCCGGTACGCGCCCACTAATTTCTACTCTAAGTCTAAGGTGCACTCAAGCCCAGGTTCAGCTTATCTCTCAATCATAGAACACCCGTCACACCCCAACAGCAACAGATAATATCAATAAATAAACCCCAATAGACAAGCAAACAAGCGCTAGGATTGACTCTCTTAGGGGACGTTGAATCCCACATGCATAAGGAACTATCGCAGTCCTTAGCAGCCAGGGGACGTTGGGTCCCCAGCAGAGTCGCCAGCTGTCGCTACTGCGAAAATCGGCGCCGGCTGACAGAAGAGTCGCTACCGTGCGTTATTTATCCCAAAGGAGGGAAAGGAAACGCTCGAGGTAAACCTACCGCAAAACGGGGAAAGGAATGGTCATCGCAACCAAAACCTGGGTTCGGGAGTCGGTTAGGCAAGGGGAAGGTATTAACACCCCTCACGTCCGTCGTACTCGACGGGATCCACGCTTGCTTGGTTTGTCTAAAGGATGCAAAAACAATCTATCTACGGCAGCTAAATCTAAACAGAAGGGAATTGACTCGATAGAGCGTCGCACTCTATGCCTACGTATTCTCAAGAGAGAAAGTCAGAGTCAACGTAGTTCGGGAAACTACAGGGAAATTGGCTCGCTAAGACCTCGCGTCTTGTGCCTACGTACTTTCACACAGCATGGAAGATCAGAGCTTACGTAGTTCAGGCTAACTACGACTAGGCTGGGTGTTCTCACACACAGGAAGTGAGAAATTAAACTGGTTTTACAGGTACGGGAACCTATGGGAACTAAAGCTACGGTCTGGTCTCAAATGCACTCGGGCAAGAGAAAAGGATAACATCAATCGTCAGTGGGAAAGTCTCGATCGCACAGCAGCGAGAGAACAAAAAGTTAGTCGTTAGTGTGCTCGCTAGGATATCGCATCCTATGCCTACATATTCTCGTCTGGTACGAGAAATCAGAGCAGCTGTAGTTCGGCTACTTTCGGGACCACAACTCAAATATCGTTTTATTAATATTCTGAAAAATGATTACAATGATTGAATACTGGAAAATAATCTCCTAAAAACCCTATCCTATTCATCACGAAAAATCAAATGGAAAATAGTCCCCTAACAAGTGGACTTCTAAACCTACATCTAAAAGGTAAAAATAAACTCTATGAAAAGTTGTATCCTAAAAGAAAAATATTAAGTCTACAAACTAACATTTTTTTATTTCTTTATTTTTCACATATTCTTCTTTTTTCAATATTTCTTTTTTTCACATTTCTTTTCGATATTCTTTTCTCACATATTTTCCTTTCTCACATTTTTTCCATATTCTTTTCCTTCATTTTTCTTTTCAATATTCTTTTATGGATATTCTTTTTTCAAATATATTTTTTCATTTAAAATCTAAACAAATGAAAGTAAATGAAAAGAAAATAAAGACAAAAACAAAAAAAAGAAAACTAGGGGGTGCAACTAGCCCAGGATGGGGTCCAGCAGTAAAAACAATACAAAACTGGGCCCAACCCATAGGCAATTCAGAAAAAAAAACAAAGAACCCAGGGGGGGGGGGGTGAGTTGAGAAAAACGGAGGTGCTGATAGCATCCACTGGCCCAGCCCAATCCACAATGAACTAAAAGGTGCAGGGAAGTGGAAAAACGGGAGGTGTAGAGCTGAAACACGTTGGGCTCAGCCCAGTCCCCAAGAACACACACATAAGGGGGGTTACAAGAGAAACGCAGGTGCAGTAAATAACATCCAATGGGCCTTTGAGCCCCTAAGCCCAAATTCGGTCCAACCCTTACCCCTAAAACCCTAACCCCAATTTTCTTCTCCTGAACACTGTTCATCCCTTTGTTGCGCCGCCCTCAGCCTCTCTCCCTCAACCTTTCTCCTTCGCTTCATCTCTCTCTCGGATACCCCCTCTCAATCTATCTCGGTCTCATAATGCTTCAAACTCACCATTCTTTCGCCAATCTCAAAAAAAAAAAACAAAAGAAAGATCCATAACCAACAACTAAACTGGGATGTTGTGGGGACTTCGCGGGAAGAAGATGATTGGATGAACCATTGCGTGTCTGGTGAAGCTTTCTGGAGTCACATGTTGAAGATCCATGAAGCTCGTTGATGGCTCTGGAGATTAGTTGACGTTGCTGGAGATTTGAGGACGAGATGAAGATTGAGCTCAGATCTTGTTCTTGATGATGACGTTGTTAGATGACCTCAAATGATATGTTGATGAGATGAAGGTGAGCGCGCTTTAAAGGTTGATGGAACCTGGAGATTTCTGGGGATTTGTTGGATGAACACGCAAGAACATCGATGGACCTGATGAACACCACACAAGTTCTCCAAGATTCAGGAAACGATAGATGAGGCTCAAACACGGATCTTGATGATTGCCTGAAGATTTCTTGAAGGAAGCTCGTTGAAGATCTGGTCGTGGAGAACGAATCTTGATGGCGAACTGAAGGTTGAGTTGATGAGACGATGAAGATGTTCTTCGCGTTTCCTGGCGATTTTCTGATGATGTGGAAGATGATTGTTCTTGGAAGATCTTGAATGGATCTTGAAGATAGTTGATGATTTCTGGAACAGTTGGTGAACAAGTACGAAATCTTTTGAAGCTGAATGAAGAAATCTGGAAAAAATAGTCGAGGATCTTGAAGGTTCGAAGGATCTTGATGCGAGTATGATGAAGATTTTCTATAAAATGGATGAACATTGTTGAAGAATCTGGGGAAAATGATGAACAAGGTGGAGGAGGAAGATGAAGATTGAAGGTTTTCTGGGTATTTTTTGTGTTTCCGGTGACTGGTATGGCGGCCGGAAGAAGTTTCTGGTTAGTTACGGTGGCCGGAAACGGTTGGGTACGGTGGTTGCATGGCCGCCGGCCATGCAACCGGTGGAGCTCAGGCGAGGGTTAGGGATAGACGCGTGGCAGCGTAAGGTGGCAGAGAATTGCGTGCATGAATTACACGTGGAGGGGGAGGGAGCAAGTGGGAAACGTGGCTTCTGAGTGTGAAATGGAAAAATATGATGTGGCCCCCTGAAACGTGAACGCGTGGCGTGCTTTATACAGTGGACAAGTGGCACATTTCTGGACAAAAACAGATTGAGATGAAATGGACCTCCAATAAAAGACTCTGGGCCCAAACGAAAATGGCCTGAACAAAACCCCAAAAAAAAGCTGAATTAAAATGGACTAATGATGGATTATTAAACCTGATTAAAGCTGCATTAAACCTAATTAACTACTTAACTAAAAAACTAATACCACCTAATATAACCCTAATTAATTCTGATTAAGACTAAACAAGGACTCAAATCAGTAATTAAATCCTAAATTGAAAATTAAGACTATCCTACCTAATTAAAGCTAATGAGCTCAATTAAAACCCTAATTAAATCTAAAAGAGGATTAACTACTAAACTCTATTAATTTCTAAACTAATAAAACTCTAATAATTCCACTAATCTAAAAAACTCTAATAATTCTCTATTTAAAATTTATTAAATTTCTATTAAATCTCTAATAAAACCTATATTACTTATTTAAAAGAAATTCTATTATTATATTAAAAACTATTAAAAAAAACTATTAAAACCTATTAAACTCTATAAAATTCTAAAAATGATTTAATATCTAAAAAGAAAAGTTTTATTCTAAAATCTATTTAAAAACAATTTAAAAATTCTAAAAAAGACTTAAAACTATTAAAAATATTAAAAGAAATCTATCTAAAATCTAAAAAATCTATAAAGCCTATTAAAAATATAAAAAAATCTATTTAAATCTATAAAAAGGCTATTAAATCCTAAAAAAAAGCAAACAAAGGCAAATAACCAACATAAAAGAGCACGAGACCAGATCGAAGCAAACGGTAAACCCAGACACCAAGAATCTCAAAAATCACTGCGTGAGCTGAGAACACCCAGGAAGCGCGCGACTTCTCAAAATAAACTCTGATTATCCGAACCAGTCTGAGATACCTGAAATGCGACAGCAGGGCTGTAATCCCGATAAAATCACTATGATTGAGAAAATGCACTATATGCAGTATGCAAAATGCGTATGCGAAATGCGTCGAAACATCGTGCCAAATACGGGACCCGGTTGGTCAAATTTTAGGGTGCAACACCCCATAGGGTTGAAGTGAAGTTGTTTCACTTTGCCCATTGTTTTCTAGGTTCGAGGTTGAGTGGGACTCCCTTGCCTCGCTTGTACTGTTGCATTCATGCATTTTTCTGCTTTACTGTATATATGCTGTTGCTTTTCCGTTTATCCCTTAGGATCTCTGTTTCTCTCTGCGCAAGAGAGAAATATGACAGACATTAGGTTCTCACCCATGCATGCCAACATTAGGGTAGATTTGGATTCCTTTTTTAACCATAGGTTTCAGAGTTGCTGTTTCTCTTCTATCTCAAAACAATCAAAAAATACAATAAAAGGTTAAACATCAATAAAAAATAGTTCTTGCGTAAAAGTCTGTAAACCAATCAAAGAGTCATTTTTGTCCGCTTGGACACGTAATCAGGAGAAAACCTTTTTTTAGAAGGATAAAAAATAGTCAAACAAATATGTGTCGTACGTGGCCCGAACTATGTTTGCTCTGATCTTTCATGCTGTATGAAAGTACATAGGCATAGGATGCGATATCCTAGCGAGCAACCTTCCCCTCCTTTCCCGTAGGTAGGCGAACTACGTTGACTCTGATTTCTCGTTCCAGACGGGAATACGTAGGCATACAGTGCGATACTTTACCGAGTCAGTTTATTTTCTTTTAACCCCAGACCTGTAGAATAGATAGAATAACAGTCCGTACCAGAAAACAAGCGTGGATCCCGTCGAGTACGACGAACGTGAGGGGTGCTAATACCTTCCCCTTGCGTAACCGACTCCCAAATCCAGGATTTGGTTGCGATGACCATTCCTTTCCCGTCTTTGCGGTAGGTTTACTCTGAGCGTTTCCTTTCCCTCCGTTGGGATAAATAACGCACGGTGGCGACTCTTCTGTTCAGTCGGCGCCGACTTTCGCAGTAGCGACAACTTCTAGAGAAGTTCTTTTGAAAAAGAGAACTTCAAAAATCTTAAAGAGGAAACTTTGTTGTATTTGTCTATATTGAATATCTTATTAAGCCAAATGATGATCATATTTATGGAAACAATTTTTCTCATTTTGAGTTGATATTGTTGCTTGTTAGCTGTCTAATGAAGACAATTCAATATTCAATCTATCACTCATGACTCTTGTTTCAAGATAAAGTGTTAGTTCTGAAATGAATCTTAGAGACTTATGACTGACAGATGATATCTCTGTCTAAGTCTAGATCTACTAGACTATGATGGATGATAGCTTCTGAAAGTTGTTAGATTCTGAGATTTAGAAGAAGATTCTTAACTTCTGATATAGCAGTTTAAGTAAAAAGTTTTCCAAAAACTTATATAATACTTAGATTTTCATAAAGGTGAAACTCATCTAGTGGAATTGAAATATTTGATGGATAAGAACCTTTGGGTAATGATGTTTTCTTTTTTGGTACTTGTTGTTACTATTCTCTGTCTTGTGAAACATCATTGTGTCCTTTTTCTGACAAGATTCTTATTCTTTTGAGATTCTTGTTCATTTCTTTTTTCTTTTTCTTCTTCTTTTCTTCTTGTTTATGTGCTGATCAAACTAAACCTGAGATGAGTTCTTCAGTTAATTCTCCTTTAAATCAGTTGGCTTTCATCAATGAAAAGTTTGTGGATTTTGATGAGTTTCTTAAGATTGGTTTCAACTTCTGGAAGACACTGTCTGAACAAGGTTGGAATGGTTACTTTGAGATGCTCTGTGGTTTCACTTATCCAAGTCTTGTCAAAGAGTTTAGATTAATGCCTCCACTGTTGAGATGAACTCTGAGTGTTTCTATTACAGTAACCTCTAAAGCGATTGCAAATGTGATTAACTGTAAGAATATTGGAGAAATCCCAGGAACTCTTGTTTGGGAACACTATCTTCCTACATGGCGTATCTTTATAGATCCATCTAATACATCAGTGGTCTTAAGTTTTCTTCCTGATGTTGTTATTTGGAGTCAGTTTCTGAATTCAAACTTACTTCCTAAGGATAAGGATTTAAACTAAGTGAACCCTATTGAAAAGGATATGCTTCTACTTCTCAATTCATATTTGAAGATTGATCTTCCTCAAGTTATATTTGACCATCTGAAGAGGTCTCTTTCTTCTTTTCAAAAGGAAAATACCTTCTCCATTCCTTTTGGACGAGTTATTTCTGAGATATTTGTTCAACAGAGGGTTAACATAAGTACTGAGGCTAGTTCTTCCAAGATTCAGAGAGACAAGTTTGAAGCTATCTATGAAAGATTTTGATGTTAGATTTTTGCATAGTTATGCTTTGTATTTTGGTTGAAATCTTTATATTAAGATGCTTATTAACAAATTCAGTGTTTGTTCATACTTGTGTTCAATTTTAAACTATTAAATATTAATTCTGTGTTGTTCAATGGAATTCTCTAAGTAATAGGAGAAAGAACTCAATGTATGAAACTTATTTCATTAATAAAAAAGGAAGCTATTACAAGACAATTAGATTTACTAGTCTGTTGGATTGGCCCTAAAAATTCCCTAGGATAAGAAATCTTGCCATTCTTCCTTAGAAAACTCCAAAGCCTCCTTTTTCAGTTTGTTTCTGCGTCTGGATCCATAAGATATTCTTCTTTCGTATGTCTTCACAAAGGATGCTGAAGAGGATATCACTTCTGAAGCTGTCTTCTTGCTTGCAGATCCTTTAGCTGCTGCTTTGCCTTAGTTTGCTTGACTTGTTGCATTCAGTATGGCTGCCTTCCTAAAATATCTCTTTGGAACCCATATTTGCTTCTGGTTGTACATCTTGGTGTTTTAGGGATTGAGTGATGATGGAAGAAATCTTACTAGAGTCCTTTTTATTGACGTGTTACATACATTGTCTTGAGTTTAATATTATTTTAGTATTGATTAAATCTTATCAGTACTCTAATAATGACTCTTGAAAATTTGATTTAGCAGTCTAACCTATTAAGATTCTTTGAATAACTATGATTTTATGTTTGATCTGTTTTAACTATCGTTTCTGTGTCAGTTTTACTTTGTTAATGTATTTTTTAGAAAATCTAAAGATAAATTACTAGAATGTACTTGCATGATGAAAAGTAATCTTGGTCAAAATGAACTATTTCATTGATATTAAATTGGTGGATTACAAAAATATTTTAAATAAAAAAGGTAACAAGATGATTCTAAAAGAGATCCATAGCTAGAGCATCTCGTGCCCAACGACGTCAACTGTTGGCATAGTCCACCTCTTCATCTTCAGAATCAACTTCTTCTTCCTCCTCTATGACTAAGAGTGGTCGGTAAAACCTCTTATTGATCCTTTGTATCTTCTTTGATCTTTTAATACTTCTTCTTTTTGGCTTCAAAGCAGCTACTGTTGAACCTTATTCTGAAAGTCGTTCGAGTACTGTTGAAGTTGCCTCTTCAGAAGTAAGTGGTGTCGCTACTGCGAAAATCGGCGCCGACTGACAGAAGAGTCGCCACCGTGCGTTATTTATCCCACAGGAGGGAAAGGAAACGCTCGAAGTAAACCTCGCAAAAAACGGGAAAGGTATGGTCATCGCAACCAAAACCTGGGTTCGGGAGTCGGTTACGCAAGGGGAAGGTATTAGCACCCCTCATATCCGTCGTACTCGACGGGATCCACGCTTGCTTGGTTTGTCTAAAGGATGCAAAGCAATCTATCTACGACTGCTAAATCTAAACGGAAGGGAATTGACTCGATAGAGCATCGCACTCTATGCCTATGTATTCTCAAGAGAGAAAGTCAGAGTCAACGTAGTTCGGGAAACTACAAGGAAATTGGCTCGCCAAGACCTCGCGTCTTGTGCCTACGTACTTTCACACAGCATGGAAGATCAGAGCTTACGTAGTTCAGGCTAACTACGGCTAAACTGGGGGTTCTCACACAAGAGTGAGATTAAACTGGTTTTAAAGGTACGGGAACCTAGAAACTACGGTCTGGTCTCAAATGCACTCGGGCAAGAGAAAGGATAACATCAGTCGTCAGCGGGAAAGTCTCGATCGCACAGCAGCGAGAGAACAAAAGAGTTAGTTGTTAGTGTGCTCGCTAGGATATCGCATCCTATGCTTACATATTCTCGTCTGGTACGAGAAATCAGAGCAGCTGTAGTTCGGCTACTTTCGGGACCACAGCTCAAATCTCATTTTATTAATATTCTGAAAATGGGTTACAATGATTGAGAACTGAAAAATAAACTCCTAGAAAATACTATCCTATCCATCTATAATGAAAAATCAAATGGAAAATAGTCCCCTAACAATTGGACTTCTAAACCTACCTCTAAAAAGGTAAAAAGTCCCCTAACAAATGGACTTCTAAAACTACCTCTAAAAGGTAAAATGAACTCTATGAAAAAAATGTCCTGAAAGAATTGAAGTGAAGCTGAATATTTTTATCTCCTTTTTCCCAATATTTTCTCTTAATATTCTTTTATTTTTTCCACATACTCTCTTCTTTTTCACACTTTCTTTTTCACTATTCTTTTTCATTTCTTTTCATATATCTTTTTTTCCAATATTCTTTCTCTATTTTTCATATTCTTTTTCAAACATATTTTTATCATATTCTTTTCTCTATTTTTTTCAATATTCTTTTCTTCAACTTTTTATATTTCTTTTTTTTTTTAACAATATTTTTCATATTCTTTTCTCTATATAAAGCAACAAAACTATATAAAAAATAGAAAAGAAAATATAAAGGGAGGGGGGTACACCAGTACAAGGGGATGTGTTAAGTTAAAAAACAAAAACAGCAGCAACATGGGCCCAGCCCAATGCACCAGTTCAGAAAATAAGGAAACCAGGGGAGGGGGTGTTGTAAGTGAAAACGGGGGTGCAACTGGCGAACTTCACTAGGGCCCAAGGCCCAATATCCACAAAAAAAACGAGACAGGATGCAGAGAGGAAAAAAATCTGGCATTTGGACTCTCAGGCCCAAACGAACCGGTCCAATCCTCCCTCTTCTCCTTCCCCCTTCAGAAACCCTAGCCTCCTATCTCCCTCTACTGTTCACGGCCGCCCAACCTTCATTCTCCCCCTCTCTCTCAGACTCTCACAGTTTCTCCCAACCCTAATTTCCTCTCCTCAATCTGTTTCAATCAATATTCACATCTCAAACCAGAAAAACATTTTGACTCTAACGACCATCACGTAATCGATGCGAGCAGATCCATGGTGTGACAACCAGAGGAAGTTCTTGAAGAACTCAGGATCCGTGTTCTGGACGAAAATCAAGCAGTGATGATGTTTGAAGCCAAAATCTCTTGAAGGCGTTGAAGATTCTCGTGGTTTTCTGTTTGACAAACATGATGAGCGTTCTGGAGATCGATGACGAAGATTGTTGTGAGGACGTTCTTTAAGGAAGTTCGTTGAAGATCTGGTCGTGGAGAACGAATCTTGATGGCGAACTGAAGGTTGAGTTGACGAGACGATGAAGATGTTCTTCGCGTTTCCTGGTGATTTTCTGATGATGTGGAAGATGATTGTTCTTGGAAGATCTTGAATGGATCTTGAAGATAGTTGATGATTTCTGGAAAAGTTGTTTGTGGAGATTTGCAGATCGACGATGAAGAACATCACACGTCCTTCAATATTCTGGAAATGATGAATGTTGTTGATGAACGGTTGTTGCATGTTCTATGAAGATCGATGAATATCTTCAAGTTTCTGGAGGTGAACGATGATGAAGATCACGAACTTGTTGATGAGTTCTGTTGATGAAGTTGCTGGGAACGGATGAACAAGGTTGAAGATTGATGGAGGAGGTTTCTGGAGATTGATGAAGATGATGGTCGTTCTGGTGAATCTGATGATGTTGACCAGAGGAGGAAGATGAAGATCGTCTGGAAGAAAGGATGAAGATTGCTGAGTTTTTTCAGTTTTCGGCGAGTTTGACGGCGGCCGGAGTTGGTTGTAGGGTAGTTAGGGTGGCCGGCGAGGTTCAGGTGCGGTGGTTGCATGGCCGCCGGACATGCAACCGGTGATGCTCAGAGGAAGACAAGTGGCATAGCGAGGTGGCAGGGGGAGCGTTGCATGTGTGCCGCGTGTTATGGGAGAGAGAGTGGAGAGCGCGTGTGTGTTGGCTCTGGGTGAAGTGGAAATAATGACGTGGGTCCTCTATGATGATACGCGTGACTGACTTATATAGGGGACATGTGGCATTGCAATTTTTCTGGACAAAAAAATGGCTGAAATGATTTGAGATTGGACTGGGATTTTGGGCCCCCAAATCCTGAACTGGGCCCACGAAAAATCAAAATGAACTAAAATCTGACCCAAAATTCTGCATTAAAAAGGGATTAAACCTAATTAAAAACTAATTAAAGCCTTAAACCTAATTAACTAATTAATACTCAATTAACTAATCTGAAAACTCAATTAACTCTAATTAAAGTCTAAACAAAAGATTAAAATCCTAATTAATCTCTATTAAGTCCTAATTAACCCTAATAAGGAGAATTAATATCTACTTAAATTCTAAAAAAACTATTAACTAACAAAAATGAAAAAACTCTAATCACTTCTATTTAAAATTCTATTAAATTTCTATAGAAAAAAACTATATTAAAACTATAAAACTAATATCTATTAATATCTATAAAAAAAACTATTAACCTATATTAAACCTAATAAAAGAAATTAATATCTAACAAAAGATTAAATCTATATTAAAAATAAACTCTATTAAATCTATATCTAAAAACTATTAAATCCTATAATATCTATTAACTATTATTCTACTAATCTATTAAAATTCTATTTAAAACTAATAAAAGAAAAATCTATTATATTCTATTAAAACTATTAAAATTCTATTTAAAACTAATAAGAGAAAAATCTATTAAAAACTCTATAAAATTCTAAAAATGATTTAAAGCTATTAAAAATATAAAAAAATCTATTTAAATTCTGAAAAATCTATGAAGCCTATTTAAAATCCACAAAAGGCTATTAAATTCTAAAAAAATGCAAACAAAGGCAAATAACCAACATAAAAGAGAGCGCGAGACCCGATCGAAGCAAAACAATAAATCCAGATACCAAGAATCTCAAAAATCACTACGAACTGAAAACACCCAGGAAGCGCGCGACTTCTCAAAATAAATTCCAATTATCCGAACCGGTCTGAGACACCCGAAAAGCGACAGCAGGGCTGTAATCCCGATAAAATCACCATGATTGAAGAAATGCGCTATATGCAGTATGCAAATGCGAATGCGAAAACGCGTCGACGCATAATCCGAAAGTGGCACCGGTTGGTCAAATTTTAGGGTGCAACAAGTGGTGCTTAGGGAAAATACTCAATCATAGAAGATTCAAAAGCAACTTTCCTATAAGGGGATTGAATTTGTAAACTCGTAGAGCTCTCTGTAGCATATGTTATGACGGATATGTTATGACTCTTAATTGATGACTCCATATCTCTAGGAAGATGTTGGTGAAAATGATTTATGAGCTGCGTAACACCCCAAAATTTTCTCTTCTTTTATTTAACCTTCTTGGCTTATGCTTCATTTCATTTGCATCTTCATTTATGCATTGCATTATTCTTAAGGCCTGGGATCAAGGGTTCTTGACCTTTATCAAGAGGAGGAGATGGTTCTCAAAGAAAGGAGTGAGGGGATAATCTCAAAATCATGTTATTATTGAGCTTCAAAGTCCTTTTATTCATCAAGCAATTCTCAATAACCTCTCACAATCATCTTGATTAGGGTTTTCAAGAATTGGTGGAACTCTCATATCTTTTATTCATGAATTAGGGTTTTGGTCAAAGGGCACTTGTGGATTTCTTCTTGAGAAAGGCAAGGTTATATGGCTTAATATACATCTCAAAGGTTCCCTACATGTATCACGGTTCATCATAAGGCGTTGCATGGGCCTCAGTCAATCGAAAGAGGATTAGGGTTTCATCTGATCAAGAAAGTCAATTGTGGCCTCACAAAGTCAAACTCTTGAGTTTTTGGTCAACCATGGGAATTTCAAGTTATCTCAAGTGTTATTATGAGGTTTGATCAGGGAGAATCATAAAATCATGAGAATTTAAAAAATTAGGGTTTTAGTGAAATTTCATTAAGTATGGAAAATCAGAAATTTTACCTATCTTGCAAGATTCATAACTTCCTTATCCTTGATCCAAATGAGGCAAACTTGTAATCAAATTGAAGAGGACATCATGAAATATAAGTTTGTAGAAGAAAACAAGTCCAAAACATGTGTAGATTAAGAGTTATGAAGAGGTAAAGTTGGGAAAAAGGAGGAATCTAAGTTTCAATACTTAGAATTTTTCTAAGTATACAAATTCAGCTTGAGGAGCATGTTTTCAAGTCCATTTTTCATGGTGATCCAAGATTCAACTCAAATTTCCTCCAACATCAAAGTTGTTAAGAATATTTCAAGCTTCCCAATAATGCCAGGAACTCATCATTTGGATCCCTAGAGCTCAAGTTATGATCCTCCAAAGTTTGTGTCACAAAGTTGCCAAACTTAGCAAGTTTTTAGGCAGATTTTGAAGCTAACTTCAAAGGCAATTTCCATCATGATGCAAGTTTCATTTTAAAATATTTTCAACATGAAAGTAGCATAGCTTCTTCTAATATTTATTTTGATTTGAATAAATCCTCCATTGGATCAAAACTTCCCAAGTTATGTGTTTCCAAGTTGATGGTTCATGATGGACCAAAAGCTCTCATGACTTAGTATATTTTCATGTTGTCTAGCCAGATTTTTGAACCAACTTCAAGGTCAATGTTCTCAAACTTCTAAGAATTAATTTATGATGCAATGAACTTGAAATTGATTCATGGTACTCCTAACTTTAATTTGATATTAAGCTCTCATTAAGAGGAGCCAAATCCATCAAGATACAAACATCCAAAATGGGCTATGTGGATATGTTTTAGAGCATGTCATGTTGCCATTCTTTTGCGCACATCTTGAATCAAGTCATGTAGCAAGTTCATACTATCATGCACCATATGTATTTCTCTGCCAAAACTTTGCCAAAATGAACCAAGCATACCTACATATGTCATGCATCCCATTTCAACTTTATTGCTAAAAGTGGAAAAATTGGAATCACAACAACCTTGCTCACACTCACTCCCACGTGCCATTCACCTTCACACCTTCCTCACACCTTATTTCACTCTAAAAAAACCACAACAAAGACCTCACAATATGGCAAAACCCATGCTTCACTCAAATCACCTCTCACTCTCAAATTTTTCATAACAAACGTTTAACAAACTTTCCACTCCCTCTCACGTGCCATACATCCTATATAAACCTCACTAAAGCCTAAAATCAACTCTACACTTCATTTTTTCTCAAACTATGATTAGAGGAAGCTCTCTCACTCACTCTAAAATATTCAAATTTGAGCTGCTATTTTCTTTCAAGTTTTCCACTTCTTCTCTCTCGATCTATATTACCTGAAGGTTAGTAAAGCTTTAGGAGGGATTTATGAAGTTGTTTGAGTGCATATCAAGAGGCAATAGACATTCTCCATTAGGTATATTTCTCCTCCATTTTTCTACCATGACATACGTGCATTGATCTTGCTTTGGATGTTGCTGAAGTCCTACTTCATTATAGGCAATGTTTGATGCTTAGTTGTCTTGGTTTGGGCAAGTTGATTAACATGTATCATTACTTTATGCCTTGATTTCATCGTGTTAAAGTGTCTTAAAATGAATTTTAAACTCATATTCGTGGTCTACACAAAAACCGTGCAAGGTGATGTCAAGTTTTATTGATTTTGATGATGTTTATAGTTGGCTCCGGTGGGAGTCACCGGAGAAGACGACCGCAGCTAGGGCTTCAACGTCTGAGTTGTTCTTATGTTGAAACTTTGATATGGATAATGTGTCTGCTTGTGTAGCTCCAGATGGACCTGAGGTGTATAAGTGAAACACGTGTGACCTTTATTTGTTTGCTTCTGATTGCTTTTGCTTTTGATGGCATTTTAGATTTATCTCTCATTTTACAGCCATGTGTGAATCGATATTCAAATTGTTAAGAAAAGATCAAGCGGTCAGGTAAAATGAAAATTGTCAAAAAGCTTTTGAAAGAATAAAAGAGTATTTGTAGGTACCTTTGATTCTCATGCCTCTAGTAGCAGGAAGACCATTGATAATGTATTTGACGAATCTTGAGAATTCAATGGAGTGTGTGATCGGTCAACATGATGAGACAGGTAGAAAAGAGCATGCCATCTACTACCTGAGTAAGAAGTTTATTGATTGTGAGTCGAGGTATTTAATGCTAAAAAAACATGTTGTGCACTTGCTTGGGTAGCCAAGCATTTGAGGCAATATATGTTAAACCATACAACCCTGTTGATATCAAAGATGGGTCCAATCAAGTACGTGTTCAAAAAGAAGACACTTACAGGAAGGATTGCCCGTTGGCAGATGCTTTTAACAGAGTACAATATTCAATATGTTTCTTAGAAAGCCATTAAGGGAAGTGTTCTGTCAGAATATCTCGCCCAATAACCAATTTAAGATTATCAATCGATGAAGTTTAAATTTCTTGATGAGGATATTATGTATTTAAAAGCGAAGGATTATGAAGAACCGTTGCCTGATGAAGGGTCTGAAATTAGATCCCAGTGGGGGTTAATATTTGATGGCGCCATTAATGCGTATAACAATGGAATCGGGGCAATTATCACCACTTATAAGGCTTTTCATATCCCTTTCACTGCCCGATTGATGTTTACTTGTACCAACAATGAAGTAGAGTACAAAGCGTGTATCATGAGGTTAGAAGAAGCCACTGATCTAAGGATCAAGAATCTCTATGCATATGGTGATTCCACTCTCGCGATCAATTAGATAATGGGAGAATGGGAGAATCACCAAGCTAATTTGGTACCTTACAAAGATTATGCTAGAAGGTTGCTACCTTTCTTTGATAGGGTCGATTTCCATCATGTACCCCGGGCTGATAATCAGATGGCTGATGCGTTGGCAACATTAATGTCCATGCATAAGGTGAATATGTGGAATGAGGTCCCGACAATCAGAATCATGCATCTTGATAGGCCTGCTTTTGTATTTGCAGCTGGAGAAGTTTTAGATGGTAAACCATGGTTTTGTGATATCAAATGCTTCCTCAAGAGCCAAGAATACCCACCTGGGGAATCCAACAAAGACAAGAAGACTATGAGAAGGTTAGCTGATAATTTCTTTCTGAATGAGGATTATGCATTGTATAAGAGGAACTTTGACATGGTCTTGCTCTGTTGTGTTGATGAACACGAGGAAGGCCTGTTGATGGAAGAAGTTCACGAGGGTTCTTTCGGTACCCATGCTAGTGGGCATTCTATGGCTAGAAAACTGTTGAGAGCAGGCTATTATTGGATGACTATGGAGTTCGATTGTTTCAAATACGCCAGAAAATGTCATAAATGCCAAATTTATGCAGATAAAGTGCACGTGCCACCGACTCCTCTGAATGGGTTTTCTTCTCCTTGGCCTTTTGCTATGTGGGGAATTGATATGATCGAGAAGATTGAGCCGACCGCTTCCAACGAGCATCATTTTATTCTGGTTTCTGTTGACTATTTTACCAAGTGGGTGGAAGCGGCTTCATTTGCCAATGTTACCAAGCAGGTAGTCACCCATTTCATAAAGAAGGACATAATCTGTCGTTACGGAGTCCCCGAGAGAATCATTACTGATAATGATTCGAATTTGAATAACAAGATGATGAAGGAGCTATGCTAGAGCTTTAAAATTGAACATCACAATTATTCTCCATATCATCCGAAGATGAATGGTGTTGTCGAGGTAGCCAATAAGAACATTAAGAAGATTGTGTAGAAGATGGTCGTGACGTATAAGGATTGGCATGATATGTTGCCATTTTCTTTGCATGATTAACGTAGTTCGATATGTATGTTGATAGGGGAAACCCCTTTCTCACTTGTGTATGGTATGGAAGCAATCCTACCATTGGAAGTTGAGATTCCTTCTTTACGAATTTTGACGGATGTAAAACTTAATGAAGCTGAATGGGTACGGACTAGATTGGATCAGCTGAACCTCATTGAAGAAAAAAGATTGGCAGCCATTGCACATGGCCGGTTATGTTAGAGTAAGATGAAGAAGGCCTTTGATTAGAAAGTGTGCCCTCGGTGTTTTTAGACATGTGACTTGGTTTTGAAAAGGATCTTCCTCCTCAGACAGATCACAGGGAAAATGGACTCCAAATTACGAAGGACCATATTGTTGCGGTGAGAATCGTGATATTAAGCTATTGATTAACTTGAATCTTAATTCATTGAATTCACAACCGGACTTTGATTTATCCAAAGGAAAGGTTAAATAAGGCAAGACCTTTTGCACGATGTAACAATAATGCTAAGGATATTTGCTAGATGTTTACTATGGTTTGGAATTTGGGTTTGGGTAAAGTTGTATGAGTTTGGGTAAAATCCTAAGGATATTTTCTAATTTTGCTCGCAAATATATCGCATCTCTTGCCTACGTATCCTAACTAGGATTGAATCAAAGCATCCGTAGTTCACCTCACTAGGGATAGATGAACACTTGATTATGATCAAGGTTCAAAGGGGAATAAACATAACAATGCTTGTATAGAGTTTAACAAAACTCTCTATTCTAAGTTGTACACTCAAGAGGATTGACTTTAATAAAAGCCAAGAAGGGAGTAAGTAACAATAATAATGATTCTTACATAGAGTTAACAAACTCTATCTTAAAGTTCTAGTTGAAAGAGTACTCCTAACAAGGGGTAGGTCTTCTAGACTTAAAGCAAAGTCTAATGGATATGGGTTCTAACTTAACTAAGCTATGGTTCAAAGATGACTTAACAAATTCAAGCGGGAGGGCATGAGTTATCTATGACCCAAAGGTCAATATAGAGACTTTCCTTTGTAATAGGAAAAGGATGAGGCAACTGGATAAGAACTAACAAGTTTGATCACTTGGGGAATAAATTAACAAAGTTAAAATCATGCATAAGCGTTCACTCAAGCATGATGAACATATAAGAGAGTATGGTTACAACCAAGAGTATGCAAGCATATGACAATATCAAGCAAAGATTACAATCAAGGCAAATGGTTACCACCAATGTATACACAAAGATATTACAATGTCTAGAAAGAGGTTCTTACAAGACTCAACACAAGAGGTAAAAACCAACTGAAATGTCTTAACAAAGATAAGGTAACAACCATATGAAAACAAGTTATAATGCAAGAAAGTAACAACTTGAGGCAAGCATGTCATAGGTTTAAAAGATGTCCATTGTAACCACATAAGAGCAAATATCATACACTGATGACAATCAAGTGCAAATAAATAAGCAAACAATGTTACAACAATGCAAGTAAGAAGTTCACTACTTCATGGGGACAATCATGAGTTCAAGATAACAACCATAAATTAAGCAAACCCTATCATATTAAGTTCTAACAAGACTTCTAAATGGGTGAGGGATCATGTGAAAAGTATACTCAAGAGGTCACAACAACAAGAGGTAATATGGTTCACAAACACACAATTGTAAAGGTAAATTAAACAGATGCTTACAAGCAAAGATTGAAATGAAAACTCAAACAAACCAAATTCACATCAATTGCAAATCAAACTCAAGAAGAGGAAACAAAAGCTTTGAAAAGAAGATTGAAAGATAGGAAGGTAAAAACCCTAAAAAGGAACACAACTTTCTTATAGTATAAAGTGTTTCTAAAATATGAATTTTAGAATTCTTTAAATACTATATGAAAATATGCAACAATACAAGATATTAGCAAAAAGAATCATTTAAAAATGATAAAAGATGATAAAGTTGTATTATTTTGAAATTTAAAGAAAAATCAAAGATTTTAGCAATTAAAAAAGAAAGAGTGTCTCATCCAAGGCTTGAACTCAAGACCTTATAAATTATGGACCAAAATCTTGCCAGTTCTACCACCATGTGCATGTGATTATTGAATGGAAAAGGAAAGTAAAATATCTAAAGATGCTGAAAATCACAAAATGCTAAAAAAGTGGTCCTCGCTGAGGATCGAACACAAGACAATAGGCATGGAAAGATACATGAGATACAAGGCATAACCACTGGGGTGGCGATACATCCAATGTATCAAGCCACCCCATTAAAACTTATACCTAACAAGGCAAGTTTCTGGGCAACAAAATGCAAGGCAAAATAGATAAGTTTGTCAAAACGATTTCAATCCAATTTCCTCAAATCTTAACCAATTTTAGTGAAATAAAAATCAAAACCACTTGAAATTTCATGAGGATTGAAATGGTATCAACCAAATTTCCAAATAACACACACAAGTAAAAACTCAAATAGAAATGCAGTTGTGGCTTTTGAAATGCATTTTGAAGTTGCAAGACCAAAACAGGTACAAGCAGGTTTAGAGAAAGACATGCACAAGTTTCAAATATGCAACTCATGATTATGTTCAATGAGATAATCTCAGATCCTTACTGAATCATGAAATGACTATCAAGTTGCAATTTATGGAAATGGTTTAAGATAGACTTGGCATCTAAACAATGTTAAAACAAGCGACTCAATGACAATACAATGTTCATCAATCCAAACTGCAACTGATTATGAACTTCATACACAAATTACAATGGTTAAAAATGAAACTTGATGATATTAGAAGTTGACAAACCTCAGAGCAGGGAGCTGATAGAATTAATGCACCAATTCAAACACTAATGGTCTTAACAGCAACATAAACCTATGCAGAAACCTCACAGTCCACACTACCTCAACTAGATAGCAACCTTGTCATGAAATTACCCTATATGAACTCTAAAAGACCAATTGCAATTATGATAAGAATCTAAGTTGACAAACCTCCCAACAATCTTGTGGACAGCAAGTACAGTATAAAAACAACATCTACACTATGTCATCAATGTTTGAAAGTCAATCCTGGCATGAATTCCAACAAATATACATGACAACTCTCTCTTCAACAAACTCACACAAGCAAAGCACATACAAATAATCCTACTAAATGCTACAACCTAGCCTCACCTAGACTGCCTAAAACCTGTCCTCAAGGAATAGCAAACCCTGATGCACAACATGTCCACCAAGTGTAGAAAACTTGATGACAATAGTCAATCCACACAAACTCCAAGACAATGAGAGTTTGGTCATTACAATGCCAACTTGTCAAACCCTAATTCAACTATGGTTTTTAAAGACAATCACCAATTTGTCAAGACAAAGTCAAACCAAATTTTAGCATGAGAAACAAATTTGACAGTAAAAGGCATAAGTTGACTAACTCAAGTAATATTTGACAATATAGTTACAACTTAAAACAATGTCAAAGCCCAATTTAACAAACTGCTGAAAGCATGAAGTCATAACTCATTTAATCAAACAAAGAAACTAACTTAGAATTAAGAAGTACCACAAATTTAACATTACAATGCCAAGTAAAAAATAGTGTACATCTAAGCAAAAAGTCAATGACTGAAAGCAGGCCAACATGAGTTGACAAACTCAGACTCAAGACACCTCTTAATAGCATAGCAATGAATTCTAAATGGCAACACCTAACTCAACCAACAAACTGTCCAAATCATACATGATAGGGCAGTTTCTAACTCACCAACAACTTTTAATTATTAGAAACAGGTTTGGTGGTAATGAACATAAACATGACAATGTTGATAATCATAGATCAGTATATGCTTCAACATCATTTGTGTGAATTATTTCAACAGTGTCTTTAATAGAACATAGGACATAACCATGCCAATCAAACAAAAAACCCTAATACCTGGCCCTAAAGTCATTCACCACTTCATCCTAAACCCTAGCATACAAACTAAGTCTTAGCAACAACTATCATGACAATGTCAAACAACATAACCAAAACAAAGCCTCAAATGGTGCTACATTCTATTGACAACAAACAAACACCAATCATAGACATGGCTCAAACATGGATAGAGGAAAACATGTCATGATAATGTTAAGCATAAAAAACTCAAAGTATATTTTTCATTATGGTTACAACCTTGCAAAAATCAACATAACAATGTTTCTCATTTAATAACAATAGACTTATCATCACACTAACAAACCAATATTTCAAATGAAAGCTAACAAACCAGGAACACAAACAAAAACTCAAACATGCTTTAATGATAATTATGCATATAAAAGAGAGAGTTTAGAGACACCTACCTTTTGTAGACTCCTCACAGCAAGTTAGCAGCAAGAGCACAATATCCCTCCCTCCTTTGAGCAAAACTTTGAAGTTTCTTCTTCTTGAAGTAACAATTGATTTTTGAGGACAGTTTGAGCAAATGGATTTTCAGTTGTTGCTTGAAGTTTTAGACAGTTAGTATGACATAAGTAGAGGGTGTTCAAAGTGTCAAAGTAGTGGAAATTGATTTAGGTAGTGAATTGTTCCATATTATGCACAAAAGTCAAACCTAAGTGAGTGAGAAGTTGACTTTTAGATTTGTGGTGTTTTTGATGGAAACAGAGGTTATGACACCTTCTAATGATGATTTTGATTTTGTGTGGATGGTCTTTGTGGTGGTTTTATGGTTAGAAATAAAGCTGCTATGAAACTTGCAACAAGGCAATTTTGTGGTTTTGTGACTTTCTTCACTTACAAGCAAAGCAAGATAGAATGAGAGCTATGTTTTCTCTTGGGTTTTCGAGGGCTCCGGTGTGTGGAATAACATGACAGGGAACCTCTATTTATAGGAAAAGTGAGAGGTTAGGACAAATTTGCTTAAGTGGTATTCAAGGTGGTTTTGTTGAAAATCTTAGCAAATCTAGATGATGGTTTTGGCTCTGCAGGCTTTTCTTGCTTTCATAGTGTTTATCCCCCTTAAAATAGATAATAATGAGATTTGAGAAGTGACCAAAGAGTGAACAAGGACACCCTCCATGCTGCAGCCACCAACACTCTCTCTCATGGTGTACCTTTTGTACTTTTCTTTAATAAACAAATAGATTTTGGATAGAACTTTGGATTTGCTTGGATTCCTTTCTGATCTAGTTAATTGCACCCTCTAATACATCATATCAGATGTCATTCCATGGCTAGAAATGAAGTGCATAGTTGGAAATCAAGTTTATGCTGAGTTTTGACATGATGACAATCAAGTGTTTAGGGCCAACTTGTCCCCTTCAAAACTCTCAGCTCACAAGGGCTATGGAGGAGTTCTTATACTTTTTGTAAATCACTCATTATGCTCTACAACTTTCATGTTTACTGAATTTTCAAATTCCAAGTGGAACTAGGTCAAAAACCCTCTTGAAGTTGACTGAAAACATGCCTAAAAGTGCCAAAACTTAGAATTTTGCCAAGTGTTTTCTCCCTCTTGTGATGATTTTGACTATAACTCCAAATCTATGCATTTTTTACCCATAGATCACCTTTACACTTTTGTAGGGCTTGCCAAGACCTTTCCAACAAGCTTTGAACCACCTCATTTGGATGTGTGGTTAGGAAGTTATGGTCTTGCCCCTTTTAAAACCCTAATTCCCGAATTTTTCGATTACTCCTCAATACTTGATCCAATGGTCACAAAAATTCATGACTAGATGTAATATGTTATTAGGAACATATTTTCTTCAAACTTTGAGGTCAAATTGCTTATGGTCAAAGAGTTGACGTTTCAGTCAAACAGACCGATCAATCGAAAAACCCCGAATCGACTGTTGATGTTCTGGGTCTACTGAGGTCTTGAAACTTCTTAGTTGGACTTCACCAAGACATATGAGCTTCATGTACCATGATTCCATTATTGAAACACCTTTTAAATCAAAAGTCAAACTATAGTTGACTTTTCCTGATTAGAAACCCTAATCGGGGGTCCTGAACTGCACTGTTCTTGATCTTTGGGTGACAACCTCAAATTGGATTCAGAATTGATCCAATATAGTATCTTTGATGATGTAGAGACTTGTTTCATGGAGAATCAACCCAAGACATTGACTGATCAAACCATCAAAACCTCGATTCTTGACTGTAGGGAACCCTAATTCACCTGTATCTTGACAAAGACAAACTTGAAATAGGTTATAGTTAGATAAACAAAATGAAAATGATCCTAGGATGATGATGAAGATCTAAGGGGTCAAAATTTGGGGTGCAACACATATGTTGTGAGAAAGGTTTTCTCTTGTGGAGCTTTGTTACTCTCAACCATGAATAGTGAATATTTTATGTCTCCTATGAATGTAGACACAATCAAAAGATACTTTGCATAAAAGGGCATCCCGACAAACCACAAAAACAAAAGGTTCGGGAAAAAGTTAGGGATGAAATAAAAGAAAATAATTGAATAAACTCGCAAAGTTAAAAACCCGAAAAGGCAACTTTGGCAAAAATGGGTATCCCGGTGGATTGAAAACCCGAAAGGGCGATCCAGGAAAAAGTTAGGGTTTTAAAAGTGAGAGGTTGCAATCTGCGTTCGATCTGTGAACCCATCTCAACTCGTGGAAATTCCGAAGGATAGGAATCAGTTCAATCAGTCTTTTCAGAAGGCAAAGTATTCAAAAGCGTCGAAGATATACGAGTCATTGCTGAATTAGAACATGATGGAAATCTGTTTCCAAATTGCCAATCTATGTATTTTCTTTTTATTTTTGTGCAATTACCTCTTTCTAGGAGTTGCCTCTTGATGTAAATGCCTATTTACAGGCTAATTCGATCAATAAAATTTCACTTCATTCAAAAGCTGTCCATTTTGTTTTTATTTCACTGTTTTGTTTGCAAAAATGTCTGATATTTTGGTAGACATTGCATATGAAAATATTAAGGCTTTGAAGAGCATGTTAAAAACATTGGCAATTACTTAAATTTTGAGTGTCGTGGGTGGACGTTGCCATGTTACCTCTGGGCATTCTTTTGTTTATTATGTGTTTGTAGGATGCTGTAATTTCTCTTCCCCAATAGAGTTTATCTCCTCATCAGAGATTGCTAGATTTTTGTCATCCTCAGCAGAGCACCATGAGGTTTCTGACTGTTCTCCCTGGCGAGAGTCCAGAGGTTTGATTCCCCAGACAGGATAAAAATGATTTGTTTGTGCTTCTTGAGAATGTTCGTATATCCAATATTATTGTTCCCTTATCCACAACAGAGTAAGGGTAGAGGGTAATTCCCTAACAGAGGAGTAAGTTCAGTATTGTCCCCTAGCAGGGTGGGCATCATTAATTCTTCTCCCCAAGCATAGTTGGTTATTGATTTCCTCAACATGTATTAATCAACAGTGGTTGATATCCCCAACAAGTTCAAAACTCAGTTATCATTGGCACTTTTCTTCATCAGAATCCAAAGGGTGTTTCCCCAACAGTCCTCTGTTGTTCCTACTTTCTAGTAGGGTTGGGGCTCAGTTGGTCTTCCTTGGCAGAGATTATGATCATAAAGGCAATTCAGTTGTCTTCCCCAGTGGAGTTGTTTTTGGTTTTATCACTTCTCCTGGTGGAGTGTCCTTTTGTATATCATAAGCATTATTGCATTGCATCTTCAAAATGCGTAGCATTTCCATTTCGTATGGAGCATTACGCCATAGAAAAATTCAAACATATGCATTCAAAGCATAAGCTAGGTTTGATACCCTCTTTTCTATTTGTTGAACCCTTCCCCAGCAGAAAAGTGGCGTAACTCAGGGGATATCGTTTAACTTCGTACCCAAGCAATGGATTTGTTCACCCTATTTATGTTTCCTTCTAGAGGAATTATATTGTGATCCCCTGCAAATTTGTTTGTCCAGGTTTCTCTTTTCCCCAGCGGAGTCATCTTTTCTTTACTTCAGGTCGTAAGTCCTCGACTCTACTTCCTGTCAGCTCCTTCGAGATTCCAACTTTTGGTTGGTATCCTTTGTTATTCCAACTTTTGGTTGGAATTTTGGTTGACATTCCTTTGAAATTCTAACTCTTGGTTGGTATCGTTTGTTGAATCCCAACTTTTGGTTGGTATCTATGATGTGAGTCTGCATTTTGCCGACATTCTTGTTGAATTCCAACTTTTGGTTGGTATCCTCGTTCTTTTCAAAGGCTAACTTTTAGTCGGTCTTGGTTGTAAGTCCGTCCCTTCGACCGGTATTCCCTTTTAAAGTCCACCTTTGGCTGACACCTTATCCTTTACCTTTTTCTCTCTCCACCGTGTACAAATTCCATGGTTATTTTTGTATTCAATCCTCTTCTACCTTGAATATATGAACGACGTTGCCTTTCACACTTTCGGGTCCAAGTGGATTAAACAAGGGCAGTTGTAACACCCCAAAATTTGCTCTTCTTTTCTTTAACCTTCTTGGTTTATGCTTCATTTTGTTTGCATTTTCATTTATGCATTGCATTGTTCTTAAGGCATGGGATCAAGGGTTCTTGACCTTTCTCAAGAAGAGGAGATGGTTCTCAAAGAAAGGAGTGAGGATATAATCTCAACATCATGTTATTATTGAGCTTAAAAGTCCTTTTATTCATTAAGGAATTCTCAACAACCTATCACAATCATCTGGATTAGGGTTTTCAAGCATTGGTTGTACTCTCCTATCTTCTATTCATGAATTAGGGTTTTGGTCAAATGGAACTTGTGGATTTCTTCTTGAGAAAGGCAAGTTTCTATGGCGTTCCCTATATGTATCATGGTTCATCACAAGGCGTTGCATGGGCCTTAGTTAATGTAAAGAGGTTTTGGGTTTCATCTGATCAAGAAAGCCAAATGTGGCCTCAAAAAGTTAAACTCTTGAGTTTTTAGTCAACCATGGGAATTTCAAGTCATCTAAAGTGTTATTATGAGGTTTGATCAAGGAGAATAGAGAAGAATCATAAAATCAAGAGAATTGAAAAAATTAGGGTTTTAGTGAAATTTCACGAAGTATGGAAAATCAGAAATTGTACCTATCTCGCAAGATTCATAACTTCCTCATCCTTGATCCAAATGAGACAAAATTGTAATCAAATTGAAAAATACATCATGAAATACAAGTTTGTAGAAGAAAGAAAGTCTAAAAGATGTGTAGATTAAGAGTTATGGAGAGGTAAAGTTGGGAAAAAGGAGGAATCTAAGTTTCAATACTAAGAATTTTGCTAAGTATAAAAATTCAGCTTGAGGAGCATGTTTTCAAGTCCATTTTTCATGGTGATCCAAGCTTCAACTCAAATTTCCTCCAACATAAAAGTTGTTAAGCATCTTCCAAGCTTTAAAATTATGCGAAGAACACATCATTAGGATCCCTAGATCCCAAGTTATGATCCTCCAAAGTTGGTGTCACAAAGTTGTCAAACTTAGCAAGTTTTTAGACAGATTTTGAAGCTAACTTCAAGGGAAATATCCATCATGATCCAAGTTCCATTTAAAACTCTTTTCAAAATGAAAGTTTTAGATCTTCTTCTAGTCTTTATTTTTATGTAAAGAACTTCTCCATTGGGTCAAAACTATCCAAGTTATGATGTTTCCAAGTTTATGGTTCATGATGGAATGAACATGAAATTAATTCATCATACTCCTAACTTTCCTTTGATGTTAAGCTCTAATTAAGAGGAGCCAAATCCATCAAGGTACAAGCATCTAAAGTGGGATATATGAATATTTTTTAGAGCATGTCATGTTTCCATTCTTGTGCGCACATATTGAATCAAGTCATGTATCAAGTTCATACCATCATGCACCACACATATTTCTGTGCCAAAACGTTTCCAAAATGAACCACACATACCTACATATGTCATGCATCCCATTTCAATTTTGTTGCTAAAAAATGAAAAGTTGGAATCACAACAACCTTGCTCACACTCACTCCCATGTGCCATTCACCTTCACACCTTCCTCATGCCTTCTTTCACTCTCAAAAAACCATAACAAAGACCTCACAATATGGTAAAACCTGTGCTCCACTCAAATCTCCTGTCACTCTTAAAATTTTCATAACAAACTTTCCACTCTCTCTCACGTGCCATACATCCTATATAAACCTCACTAAACCCTAAAATCAACTTTACACTTCTTTTTTTCCTCAAATTATGATCAGAGGAAGCTCTCTCACACACTTTAAAATCTTCAAATTTGAGCTTCTATTTTCTTTCAAGTTTTCCACTTCTCCTTTCTCGATTTATACTACATGAAGGTTGGTAAAGCTTTAGGAGGGATTTGTGAATTTATTTGAATCCAGATCAAGAGGCAACCGACTTTCTCCGCTATGTATCTTTCTCCTCCATTTTCCCGCCATGATAGACATGCATTGATCTTGATTTAGATGTTGCTGAAGTCCTACTTCATTGTAGGCAATGTTTGATGCTTTATTGTCTTAGTTTGGGCAAGTTTCTAAACATGTATCATTACTTCGTGCCTTGATTTCATCATGCTAAAGTGTTTTAAAATGAATTTTGGACTCATATTCGTGATCTACACAAAAAACCATGCAAGGTGATGTCAAGTTTTATCGATTTTGATGATGTTTACAGTTGGCTCCAGTGGGAGTCACCGGAGAAGACGACCGGAGCTAGGGCTCCGACGTCTGAGTTGTTCTTATGTTGAAACTTTGACCTGACTGATGTGTCTGCTTGTGTGGCACCAGATGGACCTAAGGTGGATAAGTGAAACACACAAGGCTTTGATTTGTTTGCTTCTGATTGCATTTGGTTTGGGCCTGGTCTGTTTTAATATTCACACCCCTAGTATATTGAGCCCAATGCACTGACAACTGAATCATGTTCATTCTGTTATTACTTTCTCACCCCCCTTTGGCTTGTTATTTTGTTTTATGTTATTTTTGTTTATTTTTCAATTTGATTTTATTTTTAATAGTTAAATCATTTTCAAAAATAGACAAAAATATATTTCTGAAATCTTAATGTCTTGAGAATTTCGTGAAATTTTTATTTTATTTTTTTCCAATTATTTTTCTATTTTGTTTGAAATTATTTCGTGAAGATACTTTACATGTTTACCCTTGAGTCGGGGTTTGGTTGTTTGATGCTTTTGATTTGCTTTCTTGATCAAATTCTTTTAACATAATTTGAAACTTAAATGATGAATGTTTGGATGCTTTTTTGATGCTTGGAAGATGAATTTTTGGTTTCTTTTTAATTGGTTTCATGTGATCCTCGATGCATGCTCGATTAGTGACCTTCATGATCTTGTTTAACTTGGTTTGGTGTTGCATTTATGCAATCCTTTTGGGATCTTTTTCATGATTATATTGTTTATCTTAGCTTGAATTAGATCTTTGAATCCACATTTATTTGTTCATTTATCTATTTTTGATTGAATTTTCAATTTGATGATGTTTTGATCATGATTCTTAGATGTTCTTGACCTAGTTTCTTAGGATTGTGTTCTTGGGTGATCCTTTGATGCTTGATGATTCTTGTATGTTTCAAAATGACTTGTTTGAGCTTCTTACTTTCACACATGGATGTCTTTTGTATGATCATTTTGTCTTGCTTGCCTCACATGATCATTTGTTTCTTGTATGGATGACTTGAGTTGATGACTTACTAGCTTCTAGTGCATGATTTGAACATGATCCTTCTTAAACTTGATTGAAATATTGGATTTGGTTTTAAATTGAATTGTTTTAGTATGATTATGACCTTCATGTGTTGATGTTCATTATTTGATCTTTTGGTCTTTACATCTTGTTTGAATACTTGCTTTCTTTTGAAGATGATCATGGTGTATGCTTACCTAGTTTTAATGCATGCTATGAACTTGATCCTTGTTGCTTCTTCTTGTTATCCATGAGTTGATGCTTGAGTTGATATTCATGTTCATTCTACTGTCTCATCTTGATACCATGCCCTAACTTTGTTACTTAGACCATTTATGTCTTGTTTTCATGAGATAATGATTTACATGTGCATAGTCATTGTCATGGTTCATGTTGGATGGTGTTGTGCTTCTATTTTTATCTTTGAAATGAGTTGACCATGATGTAATGTGTGTCATGAATTTGCTTGATTCTTCTCTTAGTTAACTCATATTGTCTTTGTATGTTGATTAATTATGGTTGAATGTGATTCTAAGACAAGTTTGCTTGTGCACTTCGTTGATTGCTTTTGCTTGCCTATTTGAACTTGAATGTGCAAACACTTTGAGAATGTTTTGTGGTGATTGAGAATGTGTATGTTAAGTGTGTGCTTTGTCAATGTTTGATGTTTTGATTCATATGACAAGCATCCTTTGACTTTAACCTTGATGTTGGCACTTAGACATTAATGTTTGTTTTTCTTACTTCGTGGTGCTTTGACATCCTTCTTCTCTTCATCTTTTTTCTTCTCCTTTGAGTTATAGTTTCCTATTTATTTTTTGGAGATTGAGTTGTTTAATGTTTACTTGTTCTTGATCACATGTTCCCTTAGGGCTCCAAGTCCAAGTTAATTTCTTATTAAGTTTGGAGTAAGATAGACATTAGGCTCTCAATCCTTTGCATGGCAACATTAACTTAGATCCTTTTCAACCTCAACTTTAGGACCACCTTTTATATGATAAAATTAGGTAGATTTCTCTATTTCTTATCCTCAACTATAGGGCCATATTGCATTACAACATCTAGGTGAATTTTCCCTTAGATTTTCTCTTTGCCCCTTTGAGTCTCTCTCTTCTCTTTCAAATCATATCAAAATACTTAATAAAATATGATGCGCATTGTATGCCACGAGCCTTAAATACATGTTGAAAGATGAGAGGATGCATTTCTAACCTCATCTTTGGGTACTTTGCACGTGAGATGTTTGGATCATTAGTGTGAAGTATTTGATCCTATGTCATATACTTTAGTACGATTCGTATCTTAAACAAAATCAACCCACTTCTATTAAAACTCTTGAACAAACTGCAAATCATTTTATCCTTCGAGATTGTCTGTCAAACCTTTTTCAGAAATTGCATGTTACTTCCGTTCTACCGCAAACGGGCATCGATCCTAACTACTGGAATGCGAACTTAGCATCGCTCATAAAAGATACTTAACCAACCTGTGGTCGTACCCACAAACTACAAACCCTCTGATTCTTCACTTCATTTATGTGAAGATACGTAGGCACAAGGGCCCAAATCCTTGGTGAGCACGCTTCCATTTCTTCACCCGTAGTCCTCCAAACTACGTTGACTCTAACTTTCCCATTGCACAAGGCAATACATAGGCATAAGACTGCAAAGTCCTATCGAGTCTCCTTTTTGTTTCCACCCTTTTCTTTTCCTTTTTCCTTTATTCTTTTCTTTATCCTTTATTCTTTTCTTTATCCTTGTTTTTGACCCCTATTTATCCCTCTTAGAATACTCTTCTTGGCAATCCTTTATCAAACATCCTTACACATAAGACAACGAATGGTTCCCATCGAGTACAATGGATGCGAGAGTTGCTAACACATTCCTTTCACATAACTAGTTTCCGAACCCATAATTTGGTTGCGAGACCATCTTATCCTTTTCACTAGGGGTTTCTCGATGTTTTCCCTTCCCCTTTTGGAATAAATAAAGTTTCATGGCGACTCTCTATTTCTTCTTTCGCCTCTACGGTTGTTATTTTTCTAGTAACGACAAGATGAATGCTTTTTATAATGGCTTTTATGGATAGCAAGAGTATAAAATTAATCCTTATTTAATTATTGAAATAGTAATTCCCACTAAGATTTTAAAGCATGTACTTTACAAACCTTAATGATTCTAATTACTTGATTAATTTTCCTCCTTGGAAACTAATTCGGTAATGATGATTTGAGATACATTTATTAGTGATATTTTTTATTCTTCTTTTCTTTTCCTTTTATTATTTTTGATGTGATAAAAGGGGAAGAAATAATAGTAAGTATTTAAGTGGCAGCTGAACCCATTGAGTACCTATTCAGTTGTACATATTGGTCATTTATTTTATTGCCATTTATTTTCTATTTTTATGGTTACCTTGCCCATAGCGTACTTTAAGTTTCTTGTACATAGGTCTAAGAAAAAGCTTACAAACCTCTGACTTAGCCTATCAGACCTAAAAGGAGCCAATAAACCTCATACTCTAGTGTTGCCAAAGAAAGTTAAAAGGGCAACATATTTCAACTCTCTTGTACATAGTGTTAATTAAGAGCTTACAAACCTATAACTTAGCTATTTAGACTCAGAAGGAGCTTACAAACCTCATATTCTGATATTGCCAAAAGAAGTTAAAATGTTGTTATTTTGGTTTTCTTATATATGGAACTAAGGGGGAGCTTACAAACCTCAATCTTGGAACTGTTTGACTCAGGGGGAGCTTGCAAACCTTAGACCCTAATGTTACTAAGAAGATTGGTTTATTTTTTCTTGAAAAATTGTTCTTGGTGTTAGAGTCAATAGAAAGCAGTTGTGGACTATCAGACACAGAGGGAGCTTACAAACCTTATACCATGTTGTTGCAAAGAAAATTAAATTTCCAACATTGTCCTTTAAATACTTGAATTTTTCATCATAAAAAGGGGGAGATTGTTAGAATAAGATTTGTTCATGACATATTCTCTTTTGGCTTTGATGATAATAAAGTATTAAAAAGAAAAATGATCTATTTTATGTGTGTTTTATTTATGCAGGTTCTCATCATTGTACATAAATAATCAGAATCTGTATTACATGAACACACTTGAGAGTTGCTTCATTGCTACCTTTTGGTGGCAAATTCTAAGGAACAATTTCTAGTGTGGCTTGGCGCAGACTCAAACTAAAGGACTCAACATTTAGATAAGTTACTACACTTGGTAATTGCAGAATCTCGTACCATTCAGGGTTGGTGATAAAGTTGTGGATTTTCCGTACTGCAGAAAGCAGGTTGTATTGTCTTATCAACCTGTCAGCTAGAGTCTACAAGATTGTAAGGCTGAAGAAAGGTTGGCATATTATACGAATATATGTTCTTAACGGCTCAATCAGTATAGAACCTCTTGAAGACTCAAAGGTTAAACATGTTACACACTGGATTTAGAATCTGTTGTGCATCCATCTTCAACGTCTCTTGTACTATGGGGCAAAGGCAAAGTCACTTGATCAAGTTACCTCTTCAACGACTAGTTTCTGCAAAGGCTATTAATATGGCTGAAGATTCAAGTTTGAATCTTAAAAAGGATTCGTCAGATGAAGGAGTAGCAACATCAAGTAATTATCAATTCTATTGTAATATGCAAATTTTTATGTTGTAGGTTGTAATTGTAAAAGCCTTAAGATTTCTTACCATTGAATATCTTTGAAATCTTAAGAGCTTTAGGTCTTTGTTATGGTGATTTCCCGTACCTCTGATACTTGTATCATGTACACCTTATTCTCTACTCTACTGACCCTTCAGTAGTTTAGGTCAGAGTCTCTTGCTATGTGCTTGAGCAGAAGTCTTGTCTCATTGGGATTCAAGCAACAAGTATTGAGCCAATATGCTTAAGCCACATAAGTCTCATTGATTAAGTGCTTGAGCTGTGAAAGTCTTATTCAGCTAGTCTGATTAAGGAAAAGGAAATATTCATCTGACAGGAGTGAGCAAGAAGTCTCAAGTGCAACTTGAGTAAGGAAGTCTCTATCTGGATGGCCAGAAGAGCATGTGGCTCGGCCAAAGGATGTGAGCAAGAAGTCTTAGACATGTCCTCTAAGCAAGGGGAAGTCTCAGCCAGAAGACCTTTGGAGCAGGTGGCTCAATCATAAGGTGCGAGCAAGGGAAAATCTTAGACATGTGCTCTAAGCAAGGGAAGTCTCAGACAGTTGATCTGAGCAGTTGTAAAAGACTTATGCAGAAGCATAAGCGATTGAAATCATGAAGTGGTTAAAATGAAAAGCTCTCGTGAGGCAAGGGGACTGGACTACTCTCAGTTAAGGAAGGAACCAAGATAAATATTTTGTATCTTCAGTTGTTATTTTGTTTATTTCTATTATATCCACTACCAATGAATTAAAATAGAATCTAAACATCAGTTCTGATTCTAAAACTTTGATAAGAAGTTAAATTAAAAGAAAACGTGAAACACAATTTAACTCCCCCTTCTTGTGTACTTTTCACACCTTCAAAAGTAACTTTGGTGACATTCAAGATAACACCGAACTAAACACTATTCTTGGTTGCCTCACATAAACAAAAAGGAGAAGTTTTGAGAATAGAGAAAGAGGGGTGGCGGCTGCTGTGACCTAGGGTTCCGAATATGAACATATATGGAATAAATATTGAATATTGAATAAAAATTAAAATGAGTGCAGTAATAAAAATACAAAAAAGACAAAAAAAATTGTTTAAGAGACTACAATGTAACATTTTTTTAATTAAGGGACTAAAGTGAAACATTAAATTAAGTTAAGAGACCAAAAGATACATTAAGCATTTTATCTAATAAGAATTTTTCTAAAACACTTGAAACTATACAACATTTTGTACAAAGAGCACTATTTTATTTTGCTCCAAAGAGAGTGATTTTAACAAAAAAAAAAGGTTATTCCTTTTGGCTCCAAATATTTCTCTCTTAGATTACTTGTATCCGTGCATTAAAAAAAGCTAAGTATACACAAAATGATACAAAGTTGCGGCGAAAACTGACGATGGCTGTCAGTTGTCACAATCTTCATCATATTCCTTTATTTTCATGAATACATGTTGCTATGTGTTGGATAGTTCTACAACTACCATTTACTAGGGCTAACTATTAGACTAGGAAATAGTTTAAAAAATGTTTTCCAATAAGATACTAATGTAATTTCTTTATAATTGTTGTGATGGCGTACATATCACAAATGTATACTGATGAAGTTGCACTTTTTTGTTGTTGAAGAAAGCTAAAGGATGGCCCCCTGAAACAAAACAACACCAATGGTGATGACATACACATTTGTTTCTAGAATGAAGATCTTTGAAAAGTCAAAGGAACCAAGACTAGGCTATTTTTTAAAGTTATAAATGTTGTATTTGCCTCTGTACTCCATGGAAACTTAGTAAAATGCAACAAGTTGGTGAGTGAAGTTGCGTAAAAGTCGTAATGATGGACAAATAAGCTATAAAAGTTGGTGATGTCTAAAAATATTAGTAGTCGTGAGTGGTTGTGGAACCAACTAGTCTAATACTGCTTGAATCTTTGCATGACCTAAGATAACAATATTAGTTGAGATAACGTGGCCTAAACAATTAACATTAGAAACATCAAACACACATTTAAATAATTTTGTAGTAAATTGGTTTGAAGCAAGTAAATCTAAAACCAACCACGAATGACACACATAATTAATTAAATAAGGACTTATAATATCATAAAACAAAACTAAATCAAACTGTCTTAAATAAGGTCAAAATAAGTCATTTATTGTTGGTTGAAAAATACTATGTGTATTAGTTAGGTCAAATGGCATAACCAAAAATTCATAGTGCCCATCAAAAGCTCTAAATGTTGTTTTGCGAGTGTCTTCCGGTATAACTTAAACGTGGTGGTAGCCTAACATTAAGTCAATCTTAGTAAAAATAGATGCAAAACTCAACTCACCAAAGAGTTAATTAATGGAAAGGACAAGGAAGTCGTAATGAACTATAACTGCATTAAGTGCACGATAGTCTACACTAAAATTCCAAGTGTCATTCTTCTTTCGCACTGCTAACACAAGGGATGAATAAAAACTATTGTTATGCTTTATTATGCCCTCTTGAAGAATTTCATGAATGATTATGGTCATGGTTTTTGTTTTTTGAGTGTTGGTAATGATAAGGCTTAACATTTATGGGAGAAGTGTTAGGGGTAAGAGGGGTGTGGTGATCATGAGGTCTAGTGGGAGGCATAACATGGAGATTTTGAAAAAAAGTAGGGTAAAAGTTGACAATTTCATGTAATTTCTTGAAGATTAGGAATCAAGGAGGGAGTCTAGTGTTTGTTTGGGTTGGAAGATGATATTGTGAAGTGTCTGTTGTGTAGGTTGATAAATAAAAAGGTGCATTAAAATAATGGAGTCTGTGTGGAGTAGGTGGAAAACTAAGTTGTAGGTTGAATGTGTAGGAGACGAATTGGAATCACATGTAATGGTTATGTCTTTATTTTTATAGGTGAAAACTATTTTGCGTATGGAAAAATCAACTGAAAGAGGTTTAAGGGTTTTCAACCATTCCATTCATAAGACCGCATCTTCTCATTCAAATCGACATCAATTAGTTTGGCTAGACCAATAACTTGTGAAATAGAGTAACAACATTGGATGAAAATCCCATTTCAAATTCTTGGATTTAAACATGATATGAAACAACTGAAATTTGCATATGGTGGTAACTCTAATACCCTATTTCCCAATTTTTCGAAGATAGCTTGGTATTATGAAACAAAACCATGTTGTCTTAGCCTAAATAATAAAGCTTGGTGGTTTTCATAGGTTGAGGGGCCAAAATGCAACTCACGTGGCCTTAAAAAAGTGTTCTAATAAAAAATTTGGTGGTTTTGAAACATCCATATATATCATCTAAAAAAATTCTCTTTCATATAAAAAAGAATCATGATTGAACAATTTTCTAATGGAATGTTATGATAAGAAAAAAAATATTTTGCTTGAAATAACCACTCTAAAGGATCAACTCAATAAAAAATCCTTAGCTTAATTTTGAGGGTTTGAAAAGAGTAGTGCAGGTTGTTGTTATTCTGTATAAATAAGGGAATGAATGGTTTTGTTGAGTAGTTGAAATGAGGTAGGTGGAATACTTGTAAATGCTTAGTTTGCAGAGTGTAAAGTAGGTGAAGGTTGGGGAAAAGAGAGTAGGGTGGTGGTGATGGAATGGATAAGTGAATAACAAGCTATCCCTCTGTGTGAGTAAGGGAAATGGTTATAGGTGTATGCAATAGTGGAAAATAGGTGCTGATGACAACATTTACAGGGCTAGTAGGATTTAAAGGTGGGGAAGATATAAATACAAAACCTCTATTATGTGTGTCGCGGTGAAATTTGGATACCAAGCTATTGATGAGCTTGAGTCTTTATTCATTTGCAACCGGTCTTTGATTTGTCCAAAGGAAGGAAAAAAGATCGAAATACCCACAATACAATGCAAATGCGAGCTAGAGATTTATAGGTTCGGGGGTTGGTTAAACTTAGGGAAGGTGCTAGCATCCTAAGTTTCTGTAGTACTCTACAGGAACCTTTTGTTTTATGTTTGTTTTATTGCTAAGGTGTTATCTGCTTAACGGTAAAAGACCTAGGGGTTTATTTTTAAGTATACTCGATAAGATATCACATCTTATGCCTACATATCCTTGCGGGAGTGGAATCAGAGTATCTGTAGTTCCCTAAAGGGTTTGAGGAGTTCTTTGACTGTGGTCGAATTTCCTACGGGATAAAGGTAGTTGATTGATTGCTTTTAGGAGAAAAGGTGAGTTATCATTTTAAGGGAGATTACTTTGATTTAAACCACCACAACTTTGTAGGAAAATTGATTGTGTTGTTATGGGGTAGAAGTTTTATCCCACTTAAGATGATTAACATGTTATTCTCTAATATGTTTGAAAAAGTTTGAATTGAGTTGATTTGTTTATTCTAAGTTTTAAAGACAAAAGTCCTTCCTATGGGGTAGGATCTAAACCTAGGAGATCGACTTTAATGGGATCAAGGATCATGGGGAATATGATGCAAATGGGATGCATACGCGCAAGTTTTACGTTACGTGCAAGTTCTTCCTTTGGACGGAATGCAGTAATGCGATGCAATAAAGATAAATACGGTAAATAAATTACGGAAGATAAAGACGATAAATAAACATACACAAACGCATGAAAGCGCTAAGGTATGTGAATTGTGAATGTGGAAGTGTGCACGATTGATTAATTACGATGTTGGTTGATTTTAGACGGGATTATCAGTTTTAGTTTAATTATACTTATGAGAAAATATGTTATTGATTTAACAAATTAGAGATGAATTTGATTTTAAAGGGAATGCTGACTTAATTTTAAGAGAAAAGTTGTATTGCAATTTTTGTAAAAAAGTTATATTTGCTTATCATTATTTCTTAATAAAGTTATCTTAATTTATTTGAGTTGATTTGTAAGAAAATGGTATTCTCTTAGTGAAATTGATTAATTTTAATAAAAGGTTTTATTGTTAAAAAATTTTTTAGCCATTAGTACAAATTAAATTATTTAGAGAAAATGTTTTAAAAGTGTAATAGGATAAATCATTTGTTTAATAAAATAAAAAAGATTTTATTATTAAGGTAAATTAATAATATAATAAAGTTGAGAGAATAAATTATAAAATTGGTTTTAGTTAAATTAATTAATTAGACTTAAAAGAGTAGTTATTAGGTTGATTTATTATTTTAATAAAAAACTAAAGTTAATTAAAGGATTAAAGGTTTAAAAATTAAATCAAAACAGATTATTAGTTTTAAAAAAGATTAATTAAAGGTGATTAGATTAAAAAACGCTGGATCTGGTGTGCGGAGGTGCATTGGACTTATTGTGGGCACGCAATGTGATCCGTGTGATCATGAAGTAAGTGAAATGTGTGGTGATAGTGGCGAGGGACCACGGTACTACTGTGGTCGTGCATACATACAGGTTACAACATTTAAAAAGCAAAAAAACAATTAAGAACAGAAAACAAACAACACGGCGGCAACCCTAATCCCCGTGATACTCACTCGCTCGGCCTCTCCCTCGATTCCCTTCTCTCCATTTCGATCTTGCTCAAAACCTTCGTTGTTTCCTCCATGCTTGTTCCTGAAACACAAATCACAGCATCAATCGTTCAATAAGCTTAACATGTATAAAGTTTTACCGAAGGTGGGAGGCGGCGGCGGAATGTGAAACGTGAGCGGGTCCTTCCGGCGATCTTGCGGTTGGCTTTGGAGGCGACAATCTTCGAAGGCTCAGCGAAAAAAGATGAGTTCTCCCTCTCTTTTTACGATTTTTAGTTACTTAGGGTTTTATGATTTTCACTGAGTTTCGAATTTCATCAAAAAGTGTGTTTCTTCGTCTCATATTCCTCTTTTTATAGGCGAGCTTGGGCTTCTCTATCTTTAAAACTCTGTTTGAATGCCTTGATTGCTGTATTAAGACCTTCTATTTCTATTTTAGACAATCATTTGAAAACCTTCCTTTTACGTTAATGTTGTTGATGAGAATCCCCTCCTGTGTGATTCTGTGATAATTGTGATTTGAAAGTCTCTTAATTGATTTGGATATGCTGCTTTGAGATATGAAGAATTTGCTAGCTGTCTTGAATTGGATCTTTTTTCAAAAAAAGCATATTCCTCAAGGGTTTACTGAATCTGGATTTGTGATTTGGCAGGTGTGGATAGCAAATGATTTTGGGCCCAGAGAAGTTAACAGCCCAGAGTGATTGCTGGTGAACTCAAAGCTGTGAATTTGATGGTAAGCTTTGATTTCTAGTTCTAAAAACCAATCCTTCGATAGGAAAATGCGTTTGGCCAAACTTGTTCTAATATCATTCTTGTTTGTCTTGTATGCTGCCATGGAGCTACCCTGCTATGAGTTTCCAGGACCTATGTATTTGTTTGCTCACTTCAAGTCTGTAACAGTTTGGTAACTATTTCTCTGTTTGATTTCATGTGCTTATGGTGATGAGGGCGCCCGGATGGCTGGATAACGGGAGCTGTTGCGAATTATTAAAACATGAAGATTGAGGCCCGAGCTTCGAATACTTGCACCCCCAAAAGTTCTTGAGCAACTCTCGACGTCCTGAAGCTATGGATTGAGGAACCTTCTCAATTAGGAGGTAAGAATGCAACAACTTTCATCTGATTTTGTATCGCACCTCAAAATCTGTTGAAACCCCTGAGTGGTTATGCTAGGGTGTCCCCAAAATGCGCTTTCACACCTAGGTATTAACTTCTGTAAGATTTTGCAGGTGCTGTCGTGGTGATGCCTATGATGATGGTTGAGGTCAAGGCCAGTGGTGAAGGATAACTGATCAACTTAGTAACACTGAAGCAACGCCTCTATTTTCACAAGATGAAACGGCTTGAATATTACTGGACGGGTCTGATGGCAGTAGTCGTTTGAGAAGAAGATGCACTGATAATACCTGCTAGAAACTCTGAGAAAGGTTTGAAAATAGGTCAATTGGCCTTGAAGCAACTGGTTTTGTAACGACTACTCTTTCTACTCCTTCCATCCATTATCTAAATGCTATCTATCTCTTGCAGGACGTACTTTTATTGGTTTTGTTTCTTCTTGTATACAATGGTAACATCGTATGGGTTTATCTCACAGGTCTTCCATTACCTCTGTATGGTGGCTCACAGTTCGAGTGCCTTGAACAGTAACATTGCTGTGATTATCCCTTGAATTATAATGCAAACTCTAGCGTGCTGTGAATTCATTTTACGTTATGAAATTGATCCTTTTGTGTTGTGCAAGTAGGTTGCGAAAGCATATTTGAGTCGTGCCGGCGGAAGTCTGAAGCTTGTTGGCGGCTATCAAGCGTGCTTGTTTCAGAAATGAAGATGGTAAGTGGTTTGAAACACCTTCAAATTCCTCAGTTACTTCCCTCTTTGATGTTAATGTGTCTCACTTTATTGTTTTTATAGGATAGGTACTGTTGTCTGCTGTTTCAATCAGAACTCACTTCCACGATGAAAACGGCGTTCTCTACTGATACTAATGGTGTCTTCAACCAACTGGAGGTTTTCGGCTCTCCTCACGCAGGTTTTCATATGGTTGTCTTAAGTCTGAATCTGCACACTTTCAGGGCCTAACCACAATTTAACGGTGTTGAGATTTAATGAAGGCTTTCTGTTTTATCTGAGCAGGTCGTAACTTGCAGTAGCATTGCTGGTGTCGAGGCCATGGTATCAGAAGTTGAAGGCGCATGCTGCTTTCGGTTCGTGTTGTTGGTAATTCATGATTTTCCCGCTATTTCGTTGATTTCAAACTGCGAGTTGTTAAATCAGGCGGTAACTTGGGGGTTTCTTCTTGTAGGGTAATGAAACAAACAATGACTGCCAGTATCGATGTTGAGGAGGATCTAAAGGGGTTCACTTTGAGTCAAGGTGATGTAGACCATCTTCCAACTTTCCTTGTTCATGGTAAACCGTACTGTCCCGTGACCGTTGCTAGCATTTTTATGACATAGATGCATTGGAGCTCGGGATACCCCACCACCATCCGGTTAAGCAAACTTTCCAGGAGAAGAAACGAGTTAGTTGAAGCAAAGAGGCTTCGAGCCCTACTGATCTTAAGTATGGTCCGGCGGTGCCGTGTTCTGTTATTTTTCACACGAGAATGAGACAAATGCATGTGCAGGAAGGACTCCCCTTTTGTTGTTGTTGGGAGCATGGGTATGTCTTGGAGAAGAGCAGTAGCATGAGTTGAACTGATTTCATTTGTACGGAGTAGTATGGATCCCTTTGTTGTAATGTTAATTAGTAGCTATGTAACGATTAATTCTAGCATACGGTTGTAGTTCCAAAATGATATATCAATGTTCTTTCCCTATTTAATGACAAAGAGCAGCGCGTGACATTATGTACGAGTATTTGCTATATAATCCTTCCTAATCGTGATCCGACGAATGAATAAGTAACATCCTTTCATCAACCGTATGAAAATGGGCCTCCTTCTTTACTTGAAACCTCTTCTCTCCTCATTGTAGAATAATAATTCCATTTGTAAAAGTGTATGTCTTGATATTATTCTTTGGAACTTTATGTGAGGCCCAAGAGTCCAATAGCAGGCTCTATCTAAACAGCAACAACACTTATCCCTTGTTATTTTATTAATGCTTCAGATTATCTCCAACTGTTCTTCTTCGCCAACGAGCTTGTAACCATGCTAAAGTCCTTGGGATGAATGAAAGAGGTTAATGCGTGAGGCCAAGCTCTTGATGCTAACTTGGATTGGCTGAAGGCACCCTCGGTATAAATTGCAACATGTCAAAATTAAAACCTCGCCTGGATGGTCCTCATATCCTGAATTCGAATTATGTTGCAGTTGAAAAGGTTTTAATTACCGCGAGCCTGTGAACCTTTATTTTGACAAGCCTTCCTTGTTTTACGGAGATGAATCTCGAGGAAGATCAAGATTTTGATTAAAGGGGATAAAGTCATAAGACTCTACCAGGGATGTCCTTAAGTCCAAAATGATCCTGCACACACTCGTTAGTCCTGATAAACACGCATACAAGATAAAACGATAAAACGCAAGAAAACGCATAAGGAGGTGGAATCTTAAGGTCAAAAATTGGGGTGTGACAATGTGATGAAGATGCTGCCATGGTAGTAAATTGTTGAGTCATGCAAATTGTGAGTGGTGCAAATTTCATTTCCATGCAGTTATCACTACTGCTATCCAACTGATCTAACTACATAAAGAGTTTTCTTATTGTTGTTTTTCAACTGGCCCAACTTTATAAAGATGGTTTGGTTGTTGGTTTTCATGGTAGTTTCAAGGTTGTAGTTATGATTGATAAGCTCATCAAAACTTTGATTTATGAGTTGAAGAGAATCATCAAGGTTTTTTGTGGTAGGGATTATGAATTTATGAGACATTGAGGAAGAATATGAAATCACCAATGATGGAGAGTTCAACAACTACCACTAATTAGAACTAACAATTAGATTTGGGAAGAGTAATAAATAAAAGAAAATAAAATGTAAATTTGAATATTCATATCCATTAATGAACCATAATAAACTTTTAAATAGAAAAACATCCTTAGTGGATCTTTAGCAACTATTGGACCAGACCCATTCGAAGGAATTAAAAGACAATTTTAATTAAAATATAATATAAATTAATAATTGTTTTGAGACACAATCTTTCATCCAAAAAAAAAATTTGATCATTCTTTTGGGTTTGGTTTGCTTGTTATCACTACATTTGTCAATATTCATCGTTCACATGTTTTTATTGTTTATATTTTATTGTCAATCTTCACCTTTCATAAATACGTTCAGTCATACACCAAATTTTGTCCACTCTTCCTATGTTTTCTATATCCACTTTATTTCAAATAAGTAAAATGACACAATTGTTAGAAGAGAATTTAAAATGAGTTACAAGAGAGAGGTCTTGAGTTTGAATCTCACATTTCTCATTTTTGCGCATTTTTCCATTTTTATGTGTTTAATTTTATTTCTATTTTTGCATTATATTCAAAATCATAAAAAAAAATCAAAAATTGCAATTTTTTCAATCATTTTTAATTAAGTTTAGTATTTTTAATTTATGCATCTTTTAAAATTTATTTTTCCCACTTTTTTGCATTTTATTCACAAAATAGTCAAAAAAAATTATAAAAACATTAAAAATATAAAAAAAACTTTTCCAATTTGTCGCAATGTGTCATGCTTGCGTTTGATTGACCAATTTTTCTCATTCTCGTTTCTAATTTGTCATATTGTATCATGATTTATCTTTTTTCCTTTTTAGTTGACCTAATTTTAATTATAAATAGGATCCTAATTTACACATTTTTCACAGACACTCACCGAGAATTAGACGGCGTCCCAATTTTTTCTCCTAAATTGTTTTCCATGTTTTTTATTTAATATTTTTTCAAACTATATGATGTTTATCTAATTGTTACCTTTTAAAATTAAGTTATTATATTTTTCTATAATTTACTCTTAACACACAAAAAACATTGTTTTTAGTAAATAAAACACTAACAAAAAGAACCCCCACCACCATAATCTCTCTCTCTCTCTCCTCTCTCTCTCTCTCTCTCTCTCTCTCTCTCTCTCTCTCTCTCTCTCTCTCTCTCTCTCTCTCTCTCTCTCTCTCTCTCTCTCTCTCTCTCTCTCTCTCTCTCTCTCTCTCTCTCTCTCTCTCTCTCTCTCTCTCTCTCTCTCTCTCTCTCTCTCTCTCTCTCTCTCTCTCTCTCTCTCTCTCTCATTGATTTTGGTTAAGTAATAAAAAATCACAACCATACCATCACCTTCAAAAACCAATTTCATCATCCAAGCTTCACATAACCACAAAAATCACAACACCATTTACAAACCATCATTCAACCTTTAAACAACATAACCTTCATTTCATATTTCATCATCACAATGATAATCTTCATGATTTCACCGCCATCTTCATGTGAGAGTAAATCACAACAACACCAAACTTACAATGCCATGAAATCTCCTTCGTTGTTTTTCTTCATGTAGTGTTACCACCACCATATACATATCAACCACTTCACATAACCATAAATATTTTCTTCACACTTTGATCCACAAATTAGTACACATCCGTTAACAATTCAACAACCTCAAATCTAACACAACAACATCACTAACAACAACCCATTTCAAGTCACCTCCACCAAGGATAAAATCAAACCTTAAGCATAAACTATGAACATAAATGACTTTGTTTTCTCCCTCTATTATGTAGTGTTATGTTTCTGAACTATGAGAAAATTTAATATGTTTGCAAAAATGACTTTGTTTTTCTACTATGGTTCTCTTTGGTTTTATTATAAGTATGATGACTTATTTATGTGTTGTTGATATGAGGGGATGAATATTGCTATTGCAGTTTTTGATGTTTGAATTCTGACCGCCTAGGTTTTTCTATTGTTCTTGATGGAATTTTGAAATTCACTGCTAAGGTTGCTGCTAAGTATTTGATTGAGGCTAGGGCTCCCTTTTTTTATGCCCTTGATGAAACACTTACTGTTGATTATATAGTGGAGAATTAGGGTTATAATATGAATACGTTCCTGCATAATCTTTTCCATGGCAAAGCTTGATATGACTTTTTAAAATGTCCAAAAATGTCTTAAAAAATGGTTTATGTGCTCTGCTGTACCTTTCTCCTTTTGCTGAATTTTTTTGTCATTTTCCTTTTGTCTTGCATTCGAAATGGCAGTGCTAATTTTGCTGCAAAAATGCCTTATTGTAGTAGTAACATTCTTGCTTTCCCTCCTCTTTTTTTTGGTATTTGAATTGGGGATACCATGATGAATTGTTTGGTCATGTAAACATGTGACAATGCTTGAGTTTTATTATGATGAATTTGATGCTTGGAAGCATGAATTATGCTTGAATTATGTTTGTATATGATATGAGTGGATTGAATTTGGAATATGATATGAATATGAAATTTGAATTGCTTGAATGAGATTAAGTTGTGTGAACATGAATTTGGATGCGAGTATGCTATGAATGCATGATAAATGTCATAATTTTTGCTTGATTTTTTTCTTTGTAGGTGTGACATGGATGGACACGGCTTGGAGAAAAGCATGGAGTTTTATCAGAATATTGGTTCAAAGGATGACTTGGTTTAAAAAATGCGTAGAATTTTTGTAATCAAGCAAGAAAACATGGAGTTGTAATTACATTCGGAAATAATTTGTAACTTGAATGACATTAGAATTTTGTATAGATTTTGAAAGAATCTTAAATTTTGACATGAAATTTGAATTGTGTACATGTAATTTGTATTTGGAATGAATCTTTGAATTGTGGATCTTGAATTGAAACTTTGAATAAGGACTTGAAACTTGAAATGAGTTGTAATTTTGAAACTTGATTGGATATTGAATGAAAACTTTGAATTTGAAAATAGTTCATGAATTGGATCTTGAATCGGGTCATGAATCTTGAGTGAAAATTTAGATTGAATTATGAATGTGAAAATTTGAATGGAAACTTGATAACTCGCCATGGATTTGTCATGAAATTTGCACTATGGATTTTGAATTAAGTTTTGACATGGATTTGGATGGATATTTGAAATGAGATTGGAACTTAGAATCTTGAGTTGAATTCACAATTAAGAACTTGGAAAAAATGGCAATTTAAAATTGAATTGGACACTTGAAATGGCTTTGAATTTCGCAATTAGGAATGAACTAGAGATCATGATCTTGCATTTGGATTTAGCTTTGGAAATTGAATGAGGTTATAACCTGGAAAGGAACTTGGTGATTTGAAATGGAATTATAATTTGAAGTTCACATCTTGGTATGAGATTGACAAAATTCATAACTGATTAAATAACCCAAAAGTACAAATTCTCAAGATTAGCCGACTTATATTCATTATCCTAGATTGAAACCCAATAGTCAAAACACAATCCTTCTGATCCAAAGATACTAAAACCTGTAAGTATGGTCATTGAGCATCATTAGTCAATTAAGCATTAAGCCTTTGCCCTAGTTTGTCCAAGACCAAGTCAAAATTTCATATGAATAGGGTTATGACTGAAGAACCACTGAGCCACATTCAAAAACCTGCCTTGAAACAATCATCCTCTCCTGAAACTGTTTTGCACACTCTTATGCTTGATATGCACCATGTGATGATATGAAGAATGCATGATATGAAAGGCTATGGTGAAAATGAGGGTGTGACAGCTGCCCCTATTTAATCTTCTTGGATCTGAAGGTGTGAATAACGATAGTTCTCAAACATTCAAGGTGCAAGAGGATTAAATACTAAAATACCCAGGATTTTCATCCGTAAAAAAGGGTGGAAGTGATGTAAGTGAATTGGTTTGATGGTTTGTTCAAGGTGGTATGTTATTGGGAGTCAGACAATTATGGATGAGATGTTATGATATGCTTGATATGCAATGCATGTCATGCTTTAATGAGCTTTGCCAGTCTTGGTTGGGAAAGGCACCATTGCATGATTCAAAGATTATGAAAATGATACAAATACAAAGGTAGGTGTACTTTGGATATCCTTCTGTAAAAGATAGAGAGGCTTCTTGAAAAAGGCAAGCATGACTTAGCTGGAGAATAATTTGGATTTCCTGCTACATAAGGTAGAGGATGCTTGCAAAAGGCAAGGAAGAAAATAAATTTCCTTCTGCATAAGGCAGCGAGGACTCCTGAACAAAATGGTTAGGAGAAAGATAAGATGTAATCTCTCATACAAAAGGCATAGAGAGCTTCTTATCAAAAGGTTACGAGGAACATGAAGAATATCACTCCACATATGATTTAATTTCTCATACAAAAGGTATCGAGAGTCCCTGAACAAAAGGTTAGGAGGAAGATAAGATGTGATCTCTCATACAAAAGGTAGGGATAACTTCTTAACAAAATATTAAAAGGAACATGAGGAATATCACTCAACATATGATTTAATTTCTCGTACAAAAGGTATCAAAAACTTCTAAACAAAAGGTCAAGAGGAAGAAAGGATGTGATCTCTCATACAAAGGGTAGGGAGAGCTTCTTAACAAAAGCTTAAGAGGAATATGAGGAACATCACTCCACAAATGATTTAGTTTCTCATACAAAAGGTACCGAGAGCTCCTGAATAAAAGGTTAGGAGGAAAGTTATCAAATTGATTTTCCTTTGCAAAAGGCTGAGAAAATTTGTGAAGGGCATGCAAAAGGCAGCAAAAGGGTTGAACTTAATGGCGAGGAGACTTACAAAAGGTAAGCGGAAATAGGTGTGTTTTCCCAAAGGTGTAGGATACTTAGGAGACCAAACTTCATGCAAAAGGCAACGTAAGGACTTACAATAGGTAAGTGGAACAAGGGACCCTCTGAAGGAATCTTGCCGGGATGTGCTTTTGAGAAAGAGTGGCTAAACGTGCATGTAATGATGATTATAATATACAAAATGTCTGTATGCTCGGGTTGCTGGGGGATATAAGGATATGTGGTCCATGGGTGATTATTGTGCCAAGTGTGATTGGGCTTTGATTTGGGGTGCCAATCAATGTCAGGCTTTTAGTTTAGGGTGACAAGCTTAACTTCCCGACACCCTTGTAGCAAGATTTGGATCTTCTAAAGTTGGTTTTAACAAAGAAGTTGTGTTAATTGTCCTGAGCTGGATTCCCCCTGACTTGGTAGAGTCTAGGTGACCTTTGTGATCTGACGATGCTCTATGCACCGGGTCCATAACTTGGAAACCGTGGTTATCCTTTAGACACTTTAACAGGAGAGTAACTTTATGTTTTCTTTTGTTGTTATTATTGTCACCCTAAAATTCTCAATGCAATGTTTATTAAGAAGGAAAATTACACTTTTGCAAAAAAGCAGTAAAAGTAAAAATGTGGAGCACATTTGATCAAATAAGTTTTATTGATGAGAAACTAACTCATAAATGAGTGATTTACATAAGGAAACAATTCCTAAAAGAGACAATTGCAAAAAATGGAAAAAACAATGGCAATGAGAAACTCAGATTTCTACTAAGTCCCAATTTTGCCATGATCCCTATGTCTTTAGATTTTTTTTTGTACTTTGCCTGTGAAGAAAGTGATTGGATTGATCCTTCCCATTTTAGAGTTCCCATGATTCTAATGATGGAATCACAGATTCTTCACGGACCATAGCCTCTTGCCTTCTTTAAATCCCTAACTTTTGCCTAGACTTCCCTTTTGGGTTTTCAGTCTACCGGGATACCTCTTTTTTGCCTAAGTTGCCCCTAAGGGTTTTCAACTTAGCAGATTTTATTTCTTTTGATTTTATCCCTAAATTTTGCCTGAACCTTTTCTTTTTGTGGTCCACCAGGTCTGTTTTTTAGGCGCAGTATTTTTTGATTGCGTCTGCATTCACATGGGATGACATATCTTCACCATCCATATTTGAGAGTATCAAGGCTCCTCTAGAGAAAACCTTCTTCACAACATATGGACCTTCATAGTTAGATGTCCATTTTCCCCGTGGATCTGTGTGAATTGGCAGAATCTTTCTTAATACCAAGTCTCCTACTTCGAAATTTCGAGGACGAACTTTCTTGTCAAACGCCCTCTTCAACCGCTTTTGAAATAGTTGTCCATGACAAACGATTGTTATTCGTTTTTCATCAATGAAATTGAGCTGGTCAAGTCTGGCTTGCACACGTTCAGCTTTGTCTAGCTTGACATCTATCAAAATCCACAGGGAGGGAATCTCTACCTTGATGGAGAGCACTGCGTCCGTGCCATATACAAGAGAAAACAGGGTTTCCCTAGTGGAAGTACGCACTAAAGTACAATAGCCATGTAAAGAAAATGGTAACATTTTATGCCAATCTTTGTATATCTTCACCATCTTTTGAATGATCTTCTTGATGGTATTGTTTGCTGCCTCAACAACACCATTCATCTTCGGACGGTATGGCGAGTTGTGGTGCTCAATCTTGAAGATTTCATACAATTCTTTCACCATCTCATTATTAAGGTTTGAGCCATAGTCAGTAATAATTTTGTTAGGAACCCCGTAACGACATATGATCCTACTGCGGTACATACCATTCCATATATTGAGGAACAAATTTTCCATGCTCTTCCAAGTGAAACTATGAGAGTAGATGAAAGGTGGGATGAATTCCAAGATAGGTTCTCGAATATGTAGAAAGAGATCAAAGCTCTTAAAGGACAAGACTTATTTGGAAATAACACAGCTGACCTATGCCTGGTTCCAAATGTCAAAATACCACCCAAATTCAAAGTACCTGACTTTGAAAAGTACAAGGGAAATTCTTTCTGTCAGAGTCATTTGGTTATGTATACGCGAAAAATGTCTATACAAACAGACAATCAACAGCTGCTGATTCATTACTTTCAAGCTAGTTTGACCGGTGCTGCACTCAAGTGGTATATGAGATTGGACAACGCAAAGATTCAAACTTTTGGTGATCTTGGTGAATCCTTCGTGAAACAATACAAAGATAACTTGGATATGGCTCTTGACCGAGATCAACTCGGAGCCATGTCTTAGAGAGAAAAGGAAACTTATAAACAATATGTTCAAAGGTGGTGAGAAGTAGCCGCCCAAATCTGTCCTCCAATCGAAGAAAAGGAAATGACAAAAATATACTTGAAAACTATGAATCCCTCTTAATAAGATCGTATATTGCCAATGCGCCTAATGATTTTAAAAAAGGAAGCAGTCCGAGAGGGACGGTTGAACAAAGAGGCATAATCATCTAAAAGACATGAAAGTGAGTTCCAGAAGAAAAAGGAACAAGATGTCAGCATTGTGTTACAAATCCAGTTAAGACAAAGTTATCAACCACGACAGGTAGCAACTGTATCTCCTTTTATCAATTCAGCGCTAGCTCCGGCCTGCCAACCCCAAAATTCTTAGAATCAAAATCATCAACATCAGCAACAACAACCACAGTATCAACAAAGGCAATAACAACCTCTACAACAAACTCACCCGCAATACAACAAAAATAATCTTGTTCAAATGTCTCCTGGGTTCGATCCTATACCAATGACATACACCTAGTTGTTTCCAGGACTATTGGCCAAGGGCCATGTTCAAACAAAATCTCCTCCTGCTATCCCAAAAAACATCCTTAATGGTTCAAAGCTGGCCAGTTTTTCCCCTATCATCAGGGAGCACCCGGTCATGGGATCGAGAATTGTTTTAGTTTCAAGGATGATGTTCAAAGGCTTATCAAAAATAGAATTTTGTCTTTCAAGGACAGTAATCAAAATGTTCAAATGAACCCACTGCCTCAACATGGAGGAGCTTCTGTCAACATGGTCTATGGATGCCCAAGCACTTATAGGATTTATCGCGTCCGCGATTTGGAAACAAACTTGGTAAAAACGCATGAGGGACATGGTAGATGGGGTCTTATTGATCCACATGATTACACATCACGTAGAATTTGCTCTGTAAATAGTCAAGGATGCTATGTCGTACAAGCGGCTCTATAGGAACAAATGGACCAAGGTTGGATCCAGGAATACAAAATGAGACCACACCAACCAATCAATATGGTACAAAGTTGTCCAAGAGAATATGCAGTTTATGACATCAAATATATAAAGGAATCACTAGTCAAATTTCACAAATGTTTATGCAAACTTGATTATTTTGGTCCCAATCATCATGATCACGCAACCTGTAGAAAGTTTCTTCGAAATCGATGTGGTTGTCTTCTCATCCAGAATGAGATTCTAGGGTTGTTAGACCGAAGAACCATTACTGTCCTCCATGAAAGAGAACCCATTAATGATGAGGCGAATGAGGATGTTTACACCATAATTCCTCAGTTTAACAAACCTGAACGTATGGAAGTCCCTTATGACAGTAGAATGATCACCAATATTCCCAAGCTTGAATCATAGAGATCATCTATGATAGAAGAAAGACTACTATGACTTCTTTGGTCATCTACCTCCCAAGCCCAAATCCATATCAATCTGAGAAGGCCATACCTTACAAGTATGGTGCTACCATGGTTCTCTAAAACTCACAAACAAATTCAAATCTTTTTCATCCTTCAGGATTGTTTGTTAACCCTTTTTTTTCCAGAAAGAGTACGTCATTTTTCCGTTCTACCGCAAACAGGCATCGACCCTAATTGTTGGAATGGGAACTTAACGTCGCTCATAAAAAAACACTAAGCAACCTGTGGTGAGCCGAACTATGACTGCTTTTATTTATCATACTAGATGAGGATACATAGGCACAATACGGTGATGACTTGGTGAGCAACCTTCCCTTTCATCCATAGTTTTTCGAACTACGTTCACTCAGAATTTCCCATTGCACGAGGGAATACGTAGGCCTAGGACGACGAAGTCATATCGAGTCTCCTTTTAACTTTCCCTTTTTGTTCTTATTTTTGTTTAGTAGTAGACTTTAGATAACACACCCTTTGATTTGACAACAAGCATGGATCCCATTGAGTACAACGGACGCGAGGGGGTGCTAATATCTTCCTTTCGTGTAATTGACTCACGAACCCCAGATTTGGTTGCGACGACCATGTCTTCTCCCTTCTTTCAGGTTTTCTTCGATCGTTTAGTTTCCCTTAATGGGAAAAATAACGTTCGGTGGCGACTCTTCTGTTTTTCGCCAAGTGTTTTTTCACAGATACGACAACTGACGACTCTGTTGAGGACTCTAGTACCTTATGCGAGTCAATCCTAGCGCTTGTTTGTTTCTCGTTTTTGGGTGTTTATTTTTATGCTTTTATGTACATTATTGTTGTATATTATTGCATTTGCATTATATTGTTGCATTTCATTACTATTATCATATTGCTATGCTGATGTTGTGTTGTTGGGTAGGATTATTTAATGAGAGATAAGCCCAGTACCTAGACTTGAGTATACACATAGGATTAGAGTGAGCTTGTATTGGTATGTGTAGAGCTTGATATATACTATTGACATGAGATCCGTGTCCAAACGAGGTTCTCTTGGGATATGCTCTAACCTGTATGCCTATACAGTAACTAGAGTGTTTCTTTGGGAGCTTACGACTTTGGAGATCGTTCATGGGAAGTCAGTTGAGGCCTTCTTGATTGATGACAATGCCATACCAGATATGGTGAACGTATCATCATTTCTCAACCTGAGAGTCCGTGATATTAATGACCTACATAGGATGCCTCTATTCAAGACTAGAACTCACATGTGAGAGGGATAGGGTTTTGCAGGAAACCTTGACTTCAACCAACCCGATTTTCTAGTTTTCTTATCATTGTGGACTTTTGGTTATGGTATTTTGGTATTATGGTTGCTCTAGTATTCTGGTTTTCTCGGTGAAGCAGAATTTTGATCCTTATTCAGTCAGCAGTACAATAGCTATTCAAAGTTTATGGAAACTTTGATCACATGTTTGCATGTGCATATTCATTTTGAATCCTAACATTCATGTTTATGTATTTCTAGGTTCTCATCTTATCCTTGATTCCGGTTATCATAAGTTTACAGAGATGGACATTGGTAGGAAGGGTACTATCAGTTACAAGTTTCAAAGACAAGAGTTTGGTCCGATTCGTAGTCTGCTTGCCAAGACCACTCAAAGTAATTTGGAGACATTCAAAGATGATTATGGAAAGATCTTGGGTATGCTGCATACAATTACAGAGTATGATAGGATGGTTATTTAGACATTTTTACAGTTCTATGATGCTTCGTTGAGATGTTTCACATTCAGAGATTATCAGTTGGCTCCTACTTTGGAAGAGTTTTCTCTCATCTTGGATATTTCGGTTAGAGATCAGGTTCCCTTTCATGAATCTATGGAAGTTTCTGCACTCGAGGCTATTGTTGAGTCTCTTTATTTGAGCACGTCTATGGTGAAGGATAATCTGAAATCCAAGGGAGGTTTTTCTGGCTTTCTGTCAAGTTCCTTGGTGAATGAAGCTTTGAAGTATGCTGAGACTTGTAGTTGGACTACTTTCAACGCGATCCTTGCTTTGTGCATTTATGGGACTGCTCTTTTCCCTAATGTAGTAGGTTTCATGGATATGAATGCCATTAGGGTCTTCATGACGAGAAATCCCATGCCGACTCTTCTCGGTGATTTGTATCATTCAGTGTATTCCCGGAGCTACAAGAAGAAAGGTGGATTGGTTTACTGTTGTATTCCTCTTCTTTATAAATGGTTCATGAGCTATCTACCCCGTGAGGGTGCTTTTGTAGACACTAAGGATTTCTTGAAGTGGTCAGAGAGTGATGGGCCTTACTGCTAGAGGCATCCACTGGTTTGATAAGAGGCTGTTGAGGGATGAGATGATATACAATTGTGGTGAGTTTCCTAATGCGCCTCTCATGGGAATAAGGGGCAGAATCAACTACAATCCTTCCCTTGCTAGGAGACAGTTGGGGTATGTATTGAGAGATCCTCCAGCAGATGAAGAAGTGAAGGAATCTTTGTACTACTGCAGAGTAGAGGATCTTGAAACGATAAGAAGAGTAGTAAGAGCTTGGGGTACTATTAAGAGGAAATGGAGATCATCCTTGGGCAAGCTTAATTCTAGAGCCTACCCTCTTTATAAGGAATGGGTGAAAAACATAGCTGAGATTGTCTGATTTCCTTTTCAGATAGAAGCACTTATGTATCCTCTAGAGATCGAGCAGCCCGCGACGGTGGAGATTGATAGGTATTGAAGGTGAGAAAATACTTAGAAGGGGGGTTGAATAAGTATGAAGATAAAAACTTAGAAGTAAAAACTCAAGTATTTTTATCCTGGTTCATTGAACTCAACTACTCCAGTCCACCCTATCTAGAGTGATTTGCATTTCTCAAACAAGGACTTAATCAACTATTTAATCAACTGATTACAATAGTAAGCACTAAGAACAACTGTTCAAAGTCTTCTCAAGAACTACTGATCCTAACTGGATCTTCTTAAGGTTCTCTTACAATCAAATGTAATAATAAATACAAGTGTTAAAATGCTTCTAATAAAGCTTTATCACAACTGTGATTTTTCACTTAAGATTAAGAACAATGAAATGATTCTAGCAAGAATATATGAGTTGTATGAGAGCTTTGTAAAGAATTCTTTTCAAGTATATTCGTCAACTGAAGAAGATGAGTGGAGACTTGCTTTTATAGGAATAGTGATCCAAGAGCTTTTCACGTTGAGAATAGTGTACCAAAAGGTCTGAGCCTTTTGGTCTTCACATCAAGTGACCTTTCCTAGAAGAAGAATGCACAGAGAAATCCTTTTTGTCCGTGTTCTTGTGTCTAGCATAAATAAGGAAAGAGTCGTTTGGATATTCCAACGGACATAATCTTTGAATTCTTCTTCAACAATTTTCAGCAAGAATCATCAGAGTCTAAATTGGTCAGAGCCTTCTGATGTTCATCAGAGTTTTGCTGAATCAGAGTCTTTGCAGCAAGTGTGCTTTCAGCATGTATAAGTTCAGAGCAGAGTTTTTGGGTCAGATCCTCAGTACTGGCAGCGTTAGTACTATCAGAGTCTTCTGAAGTAACTGTGCTTGAAAACTATTCATACAGACTTCTTCATTGCTTCAGATGCTTCTGGCTTGCTTCAGATTCTTCTGTAGCTTCTGCTTCAGATCCATCTGGAGGCAGCGCTCAGAATCTTCTGGTGGCAGCGTTCAGAATCTTCTAAGAGATGCTTCTGACGCTTCAGACCCTTGCATATTTCTTATGTTCAGATCTACTTTGCTTCTGGAGTGATATTTACTTTAACATCTGCAGTAAACATTCTTAAGCAAATTTTAGAGTATATAATTCTTCAATACAAAATTTCATAATAGTTATCATCAAAACATAGAGATATTATTAAGAGCCAATCTGTGTTCTAACAATCTCCCCCTTTTTGATGATGACAAAAACATCAGAAATTTTGTTCAGTTAGAAAAGAAAATAATCATAACTCCCCCTGAGATGATGAATCTCCCCCTGAATTGAATATTAATAAGGAATAGAAACTTCCCTTTTTGTCTTGAGTATTCTTTTCAGAATTAGAGCTTGATTGTTCTAAACATTTGATCTTGCATGTTTCAGAGTCAGAGTTTGATACGTTAAAAATGATCTGGAAGTCTCAGAGTTTCTTTTAAGGAATATATCAGATTTATTAAATGTTCTGAAACACTCAGAGTTTACGTTAGTTAGAATTGATATGTCTGAAGTCTCATTTAGGTAGAGTTTATTTAAACAGTCAGATCTATTTTCTCCCCCTTTTTTGTCATAATCAAAAAGTAAAAACTTTTAAAAGACAAATAAAAGGAAATACAGAAAAGATAAATCATGTAGAGAAAACATTGAGTCATTCATTCATTCAGAGCAAATAATACAAACATCAGAGGGAAAATTCAAGTACATGTGCAAACATCAGATAAAAAATAAACTAAGTTTGTTTTGACAAAATCATCTTCAACAGATCAGTGATCTCAGAGGATGACTGCTCTTGCTTTGACATCCACTTAGCCATGGTTTCATTCTTCTGATCTTGTTTGGACATGCACTGAGCCATGTATTCAGACTTCTTATCTTGCTTAGCCATCCATGACTTAATCTCTGATTGACCAGCTTCCAGAACTGCAATCTTATCTTCAAGATCTGGATACTCTTTCTTGATCTCAGATGAAGAAGGTGAGACAGATTCTGAAGCAGGAACAGAGTCAATTTTCATAGGGGATTCAGAGTCAGGAGCAGTAGATTCAGAGGGATGTTCTACAAGAGTCATAGCCAGAGGGTTGTCTTCAGATGCATATTCAGTATTCACTTCTATATCACATACTTCAGATGATGAAGGAGCATCTTTAAGAAGCAATGGTGCAGATCTTTTAACAGTCCAAAACAAACTTCTAGCAGTTTCAACAAATCTGAGCTTCGCATCATCAGAACATACGTTCTTCATATTTGATGCTACAGTATTGAATCTATTGATGAAGCTATTCCAAATAGCATCAGATTCACTTGCATCCATTGTTGATAAACACTTCCTCTGTACAGAGCCTAAATGATCAATATTCAGCCTAGGTTTTGGTTTTAGGAGAGTTTCCAATGTGATCGGCTTGGGTTGAGGTAAAGGTGGAATGGTGAATTTTGGAATGGTGATCAGAGGACGAGGGTAGAAGGGTATGGATGGAGGATCAGATGAAATGACAGTTTTTGATCTGGTTAAAGCATTCAACAGAAAAGGTTTTGCATTTGATGCATAGGAAACAACATCAAATGTGGTAGAAGAGTAAGGAATGAATGCAGATTTATAAGATAAAAGAGGTTCTGATTGTCGCTACTGCGAAAATCGGCGCCGGCTGAACAGAAGAGTCACCACCGTGCGTTATTTATCCCAAAGAGGGGAAAGCAAACGCTCGAGGTAAACCTACCGCAAAACGGGGAAAGGAATGGTCGTCGCAACCAAAACCTGGATTCGGGAGTCGGTTACGCAAGGGGAAGGTATTAGCACCCCTCACGTCCGTCGTACTCGACGGGATCCACGCTTGTTTTCTGGTACGGATTGTTATTCTATCTACTCTACAGGTCAGGGGTTAAAAAGAAAATAAAATGACTCGGCAAAGTATCTCACTTTATGCCTACGTATTCCCGTCTGGAACGAGAAATCAGAGTAAACGTAGTTCGCCTACCTACGGGAAAGGAGGGGAAGGTTGCTCGCTAGGATATCGCATCCTATGCCTACGTACTTTCATACAGCATGAAAGATCAGAGCAAACGTAGTTCGGGCCACGTACAACACAAGTCTGTTTTGATTGTTTTTATCTCCTTCTGAAAAAGGGTTTTTCTGATTAACTGGTCCAAGCGGACAAAAATTGACGTTTTGATGAGTTCACATTCTTTTACGGAAGAAGTGTGTTTTATTGTGTTTGAAATCTTATTGTGTTTTTCTGTTTGTTTTGAGAGAGAAGAGACAGAACTCTAACCTATGGTTGACAAGGGAATCAAACTAACCTAATGTTATCATGCATGGGTTAAGACCTAATGTCTATCATGCTCCTCTCTTGCGCAGAGAGAAACAGAGATCCTAAGGGGAATAGACGGAAACAGAAACAATAGCATATATATACAATAAAGCGGTAAAATGCATGGATGCAACAATACAAGCGAGGCAAGGGAGTCCCACTCAACCTCGAACCTAGAAAACAATAGGCAAAAGTGAACAGAATTCACTTTCAACCTAACAGGGTAAACAACAAGCAATACAGTCAGGGAAAACCAATCAATACATCAAGAATAAAACAGCTAAAAATAAACAGCAACATCAATCTCATCAACATCTGTCTTCAAGTCATCTCCAAACAGCTACAAGCTTCAAGCAATGCATCAATCTCCATCTCCACAGCCTTCAAGCAAGGTCTTGATTATCAGTCTTCAATCTGCAATGGCTTTTCTTCAAGTCTCAACCTCCAAGATGAATATCAGTCAACAAGATGAAATGAATGTTAAATAGTCAATTGCCTACCAAGGGTGGCTCATTAACTGTTAACATTATACAGACAATCTTCTCTCAAAAGTTCTATCTTTCAAATATATTCACTAATCCTTCCAAAGGAAGGAGGTGGATATTTAAAAGAGACTTTGAATCATAGAGAAAGGATGGAGGCAAACAAGACCTTCCATGTTTGTGAATCAAGTTTTCTACCCTAGAGCTCTGCCTAGCTCCTAAACCCTACAGTCTTCAACAGCTGCCAGCAAGAATCTCTTCATCAACTCTGGAAGTTGGACTTCATTCTCTTGATCTCCAGTGGCCTTCATCAACAAGGTCTTCAGCTCTCCCAATCCCCAAGCAAACCCAATACCCCACACAGACAAATGAAATAACCCTAGAGAGGGCACACCACACAGTCAATCAAATACAAGCTGTATACTGATAGTACTAGTAGAATAGGGGAAACCTAGTAATTTCTAAGGGATCTATTATCTACCCATAACCCCTATATTCCCATACCCCAAAGATTCAAACTATAACTCCTAAAAGAATTGATTCATCACACCTATGTTATCTCCTAAACCCTAGTTTTGGTTCTTCTAATCATATCTAAACAAATCATCTAAAATTAAGTTCTAAAATTATGAATTAAATTTTATATACAAGCTAAAGTCCTAAGCTAATCAACCTAAAAAGAATGGGTCAAAAATATTAAAGCATCTAATCAAACTAAAATCAACAAATTCATGTATTAAACTAAACATTATTTAATCCTCTTTAAAATAAAAATATGCTAAAAATACAAAAATAAAATGAAATGTTAATTTTTTTATATGATAATTTTCTTAACAGGATTATGAACAATAGGCAAAAACAACCAATTAAAAATAAGCATTTTTCTATTTGTTATGAATTTTCGAAGAATTAAAAAAAATGAATGAAATTAATGTGGATTAAAGTTGGATATGGGGTGCAGAAAGTATATATTTCAATTGAAAATGAGAGATGGGCCCAGACTGGGGGGCGTGCCTAGCAATGCGCGTCTGGGCCCAGTGATCAGAAAACACAATCAAAAAATAAAAAAACCTGAAACGGTGCAAGAAGCAATAATTTCAGTTCATTATCATTGGGCCTTAGTGAGCAGGGGTACGAATAGCAAGTGGAATCAAAGCCCAGTCTGAGGGATTAAATGAAACGGTGCGTTTAGCACCCAGGGTTCCCTCCAAATTTCGTTTTAAATCGTGACCTTCAGATCAAGATCCAAGTCCAAGTCAAACACTTAATCATGTGGCTCTCCTTCATCTTCAACCTTGGACAAACCCTAGAACCAGAAATCCTCCTCCATGCACGCATCTTTCTCCTCCTCTGTTCTCCCTCAAACCTCAATGAATTCACACGATGTAAAAACCAAAAGTGATCTATTCTCTTCCCTCTACACAGCCATGGCCATAGTTTCTCCTAAAACACACTCAAGCATCAAACCCGATAGGTAGAAGATTCTGATTCCACCATTATGCACTGATATCAACCACTTCAATTCCTTCTAATTATTGCCCTAACGTGATCTACATGCTTTGCTAATCATCCTGAGCTATCTAACCAAGATTATCGTGCCATATCCTAGGAGTTATAAACCCTAACAGCTTTGGTGCACCAATGACAAACTTCATGAAACCTTCTCAAACTTTGTGAATTCCATCATCTAACCTATCCTAACAGTTCTAACCCTAAAATTCTCTAACATGCTAACTAAAACATGCCAATTCGATGAGATTACCAACCTGGTGTAAATGATGGAACAGGTGGGGAATTCTTCAGATCCAATGCTTGCAATGCTTGGAAATTGATCAGTGAACTTGATTCTGAGTTCTGTATGCAATAGATCTTGCTCCAATGCCTTGAATCTTGCAATCACAATGTTCTTGCTCCTTGGATGATGAAGTTGGTAGCACACGATTCCTCTTCAATTAAACCAAATTTTGATGTGAATTCTGATCCTTGAATGATCTAGATGATGATTGAATTAAGAACTTTGGAAATTGATGGAGATTTGAAGGAGTTTGAAAAGGTTTTGCAAAATGGAAGAATGATGTATAGCTATGTGTTTTGATCACAATGAATCACCAACCAATGCATGAAGCTACTCAATGCAATATATAGATGACATTAGAAAGCCCTAGAACTTTGTAGAAACTTCCCATGCACACTTTCCTTGAATTTTGGATTATGTAACTTCTTTTGTAAGTAACCAAGCATAACTTTCAAATCTTGAACCAAACTCAAAAATCCACTTTTTCCAATGTTCTTAAAACATTTTTTTCCAATCACAATGACCTATAATTTCATCCCATTTGGCCAAATTATGAAAAATCTCAATTTTAGGTCACTTTTTATTCATTAAATTCACCAAATTTGAAACCTTGAGCTATGATCCTTTTCAATCTTTCATGATCAATTTTCTAGACTCAAAATGTCATTTGGAGCAAGTTTGATGTTGTGAAGTTTTTCATTTGAAGCTTCCTTGTATGAGTTTTGGGCATAGGCTTGAAATGACCTGTAATTCTCAGATGACCAAAATACCCTTTGCTTGCCAAGACCATAAGTAGAGTTACACAAATCATATGAAGGCATACCATACCATTATAGAAATCTAAGACAATAAGGAACAACTCGTATGTTGACCAGAAATTCATTTGAAATCTCCTTGAGGGGTAAAAGTTGCTTGGAAGACAAGTAACTTTCACAGACAAAATTTCAGATACCTCAGATGACCTGTAACTTGCAAGGACCATAACTTGAGTTATATAAATCTCCTTGATGTCTTCCACCACTCAAATTAAAGGTCTTGAGATACTCTACAAGTTTCATGTTGACCAAGGATCCATTTGAAGCTTGAATTTTGACTTATCTTGCTTGGAAGTTTGACCTAAACTAGGGGATTTTACACAGAAACCCTAATTTAGAAACTCCTCTTCTCCTTGATTTCTCTTGATTTCTTCTTGGCACAACACCATATCCTTATATACATGCCAAATGATGAACCCCACATCTCTCAGATAGACCTTGATGCCCTTCAATCAATCAATTGACCTAGGGTTGACCTAGAGTTGACCCAGATGAAACCCTAGTTGACTGTCTTCAACTGCAACTCTTGTGATCATATCAATGACTTGTCTTACTCTCAAAATGACCCTCTAGGTCTTCCATGATGTCTAGATACCCTCCATACTCAGTTCACAGCTCACAACTTCTTTGATGATTTTCAGATACCCTCAGCTAGGGGATATATTCACTGCTTGATCCACTGACTTCTTTAGCTTTCCAATTCTTTCTGGTGACTTGGATATGCTTGAATTTGAATAATAACCTCTTGATAGGTTCATAGAGATGAGAATAGTACTTGGTCCCTTGTTGGATGATTTGCTATGCTATGCTGTGCAGATGATTAGGCTATGTACATGACTCTATATGCAAATGCTAATGCAATTGAAACATAAACCAAGTGAAAAAGGTTGAGCAAATTTTAGGGTGCAACAGCTGCCCCTATTCAAGCGACTTGGACCCGATTGGGTGAAGAGCGAACGACCTTCAAACATTCGAGGTACGAGACGGTTGAATACTAAGAACCCGAAAATTTGCCAACCGCAAAAATAAACTGCACCACTGCTTGGGGAACAACATTCATCAACTGAATCTAACTGTTACGGCAACCCACTGATCCCTTAGCGACATGCTGGGGATTATTTTCATCAGCCTGAAAAAGATTCTATCATCGCAAGGATAGAACTTTGTCCACGTTAGGACGCCTGTGTTGTCAACACGAAGAAATCTCAACTAAGCTTGTCCACATCAGGACTCACATTCGCCGTTAACCCGAAAAAAATCTCGGCGACTTCGTTGGGGGTAACTCGTCTGCATTTCGTCAGCACGAATGGATTCTGTCAACATTGTCCACGTCAGGACAAACTTTTTCCACGTAAGGAATACATCTTTCCACGTTAGGAATAACCTGTCCACGTTAAGACTAGACTGTCCCCGTTAGGACTAAACTTCGTCTGGATCTCTCCACGTCAGGACTACGCTTTCCACGTGAGGAATACATCTTTCCGCGCAAGGAATCAATATTTTTTCCACATAAGAAACCCATCTTTCCACGTAAGGAATCAATCTTTCCACGTAAGGAATCAATCTTTCCACGTAAGGAATCCATCTTTCCACGTAAGGAATCAATCTTTTTTCCACGTAAGGAATAAACTTGTCCACGTCAGGACTCACGTTTCGTCTTGATTTGTCCACGTCAGGACTCACCTCTTGACTTGCTGAGGAAATAAAATTTGTCCACGTCAGGACTCATGCTGCGTCAACACGAAGGAAGATAAATCTGTCCACGTCAGGACTTGCGCACCTTCGACTCGCTGGGGAAATAAAACTTGTCCACGTCAGGACTCACATCTCAACTTGCTGAAGAAATAACACTTGTCCACGTCAGGACGCACATTTCACCATTACGAATAAAGATGTCTGCTGGAATACATAGTCCACGTCAGGACACCAACACGAAGAGTAATCAATCTTGTCCACGTCAGGACTCCACATTCAATCAATACCGAGAACTCGAATCTGTCCACATTAGGACTAGCACATCTCATCAACTCGGGGAAATAAATCTGTCCACGTTAGGACCCCCACTTCTCTAGCACGAAGAAAACCCGTCAATATAGGAATAAATTGTCCACGTCAGGACTCATTTCTCCATTGGTCCCAACCCACAAACTTCTTAGCACTGACGTGACAGCGACTTTGAGGCGGACTCTACTGGGGATATCTGGAAACCAAACTACCGGACGCCTGTTCTGATAACCGGCGGCAACCTCTGAAATTCTGATTCATGAGACCCTTTGATGACAAATAACTCTGCTTGGGGACAAGGAGATATTTTGCCTACTAACTCTGTGGGGAATAGTGCCAAAACTGACACTTTCGTTGAATGTCTCACGTCGAGATCTTGAATGTTTGGTAATTCATTTGAGCAAGAGCTCCTTCCACCTGCAAGAGAGCAATACTTGAAACAAACGGTTAGCCAACCTGGTTCATGTTTCAAAATGCATATGTTTGACAATGGCGCAATGCTCCATTCGACATGGAAATGCTACGCGTGTTTATTCGGTGGATGTAAGTATGACACTATATGCCAATGCAAATGCAGACTCGAACTGCTGGGATACAGGAAACCGCTTCAGCAAAATAAATGTTGAAGACAATGCCGACTCCGCTGGGGATAGCCAAGTGCTACAGGATTATTCCAGCAAAATAAATGCTGGAAGAGTGAAGTCAACCCTGTTGGGGAACATAACTCTGCTGGGGAGTAGCAGATGTGCCCAATATGATTGGACTTCTGCTGGGGAGTAAACGGATATCACACGGTATTCTGACAAAATAAATCCCAGAATACACCACCAACTATGCCGGGGAGAGTCTTAATCTTCGAGTTCCACTGGGAGGAAGGAAAACACTAGCTGGAAAGAGAACTCCGCTGAAGACGAATCAATTCTCTTGGGGAAAATCAACCGACTCCGCTGGGGGAGAGTAAATGACCCTACTGGAAAGGGTAGAATGCCTGAGTATAACTCACAAGTTGGAAATGTTAATCTTCTGAGGCTAAACCACTCTGCTCGAGATGCACTGTCTGAATACAGTCTACAATCTTGGAATCGCCAAATTCTGCTGAGGGTAAACAACCCTGCTGGGGAATGTCCTTTGGATAAGCTACGGCTAGCTGGGAAATTTGATCCTTCTTCAGTGAGGGACATTGTTATCTTGGAAGCACGACCTGCGTGGGGAGCGAGTCTTTCGTTATGAGCTCCTGATCCATACTGCAATCTTTTGATCGTCCATTTCATGCGGCTATGAACCCTGAAACAGCACAAACAAGACAAGACAAGTCTACGCAACCAAATCTATTCAGGTTAGCGTTAGTGTCATTATTTTCAGTTAATGCAAAGTTTTAGCAATTATTGGCAAGGGCCAATGACGTTATGTACTCGCTAGTTTCATTAAACCTAGGCGTTTATCATGCACAAAACAGTAAAGAACCAGCATCAAATACTGAATAACATATTTTATTGATTGGGCCCCTAAATGGGCAGAGTTTTGTACACGGGATGTAACTCCTGAAAAGAGGAAGTTACGCACAGCAGATATACAAGTATGCACAAGAAGCATAAATATATTGACAAATCGAATTTATACACATGTCGGCAACGAGATGCAGATGAACACCACAAACTGATCCTCCTATGACTCGCCCGACTCTAATGCTTTCCCGGTATCCACACTTCCGAAGAGATTGTATCTGATAATCGACCCCTCAGGTATATTCTCCCGCACTAATGCTCAAATGCAGTATCAAATTCGGACCGCAGTCATTTGCTTTTCAAATCCCTAACTTTTGCGTGAACCGCCCTTTACGGGTTTTCAGTTCACCGGGATACCCTTTTTTGCCGAAGCCGCCCAGTGTAGGTTTTCAACTTCACGGGTGTACATTTTTTCAATTTTATCCCTAACTTTTTCCCGAACCTTTCATTCTGTTTTTGGTTCGCCAGGATGCCCCATTTTTGCCTGGACTCTCTTTTTTTTCTGTCCAGCGGGTCAATTTTAAGCAAAGTATTTTTTAACTGCGTCCGAATTCACAGGCGACGTAAAGTCTTCACCGTCCATGGTGGACAACAACAAAGCCCCTCTTGAAAAGACTTTTCTGACAACGTACGGCCCTTCGTAGTTGGGGGTCCACTTGCCCCTGTGATCTGCCTGTGGCGGGAGAATCCTTTTCAGCACAAGGTCGCCCGTCTGAAAGCTCCGAGGATGTATCTTCTTATCATATGCTTTCTTCATTCGGCTCTGGTACAAACGACCGTATGCTAGAGAAGCTAGCCTCTTCTCATCCATTAAACTCAGCTGGTTCAACCTATCCTTCACCCATTCTGCCTCATCTAGTTGGACATCTCGCAATACCCTCAGAGAAGGAATCTCGACTTCCAGTGGTAGCACTGCTTCCATTCCATATACCAACGAGAATGGTGTTGCCCCGGTTGATGTGCGTACCGTCGTACGATAACCGTGCAAAGCGAAGGGTAGCATCTCATGCCAATCCTTATAGGTCACCACCATCTTTTGAACGATCTTCTTTATATTCTTATTGGCCGCTTCAACAGCGCCATTCATCTTGGGTCGGTAAGGGGAGGAGTTGTGATGCTCAATCTTGAAATTCTGACAGAGCTCCTTCATCATTTTGTTATTCAGGTTTGAACCGTTGTCCGTGATTATCCGCTCGGGGATCCCATATCTGCAAATGATATCTCTCTTGATGAATCTGGCTACCACCTGCTTAGTTACATTTGCGTAGGATGCCGCTTCCACCCACTTGGTGAAATAATCGATTGCTACCAGAATGAATCGGTGCCCATTAGAAGCCGTTGGCTCGATCTTTCCAATCATATCGATTCCCCACATCGAGAATGGCCATGGTGACGACATCACATTCAGAGGACTCGGAGGTACATGGATCTTATCAGCATAGATTTGGCACTTATGGCATTTCTTCGCAAACTTGAAACAATCAGTCTCCATAATTAGCCAAAAATAACCTGCCCGCAGCAGCTTCCTCATCATGGCATGCCCGCCAGCATGAGTACCAAATGTACCCTCATGTATTTCCTCCATGAGCAACCTTGCCTCTTTTTCGTCTACACAACGCAGCAACACCAAGTCGTGATTTCTTCTGTATAAGACACCATCCGGATTCAAGTAGAAATTACCCGCCAATCTCCTGAGAGTTTTCTGATCTTGACTGGATGCCCCAGCCGGATACTCTTTGTTCTTCAGGAAGTTGAGGATGTCAAAATACCACGGTTTGTCGTCAGAAACTTCGTCAATGGCGAACACGAAAGCAGGCCTGTCGAGCCGAGAGATAATAATTCTGGGAGCCTCGTTCCACAAGTTGACTTTGTACATGGAAGACAAAGTGGCCAAGGCGTCAGCCATCTGATTCTCCGCTCGCGGTACATGATGCAATTCAACCTTGTCAAAGAAAGGCAACAATCTCCTTGCATAATTCATGTACGGTATCAAATTGGGCTGACGTGTCTCCCATTCCCCTTTTATTTGATTCACCACTAGAGCTGAGTCTCCGTATACGTCTAGATTTTTGATTCGCAAATCAATGGCTTCTTCAAGCCCCATTATACAAGCTTCGTATTCGGCTTCATTATTGGTAACCGAAAAGGTCAATCGAGCAGTAAATGGGATGTGCGACCCGTGTGGAGTAGTGATGATTGCCCATATTCCGCTACCGTAAGCATTTACAGCTCCGTCAAAGATCAACTTCCACTTGGAACCCAATTCTGGTCCTTCGTCTGGCAACGGCTCTTCACAATCTTTCATCTTTAGGTACATGATATCCTCGTCAGGAAAATCAAACCTCATCGATTGGTAATCCTCAATAGGCTGCTCTGCCAAGTACTCAGACAGTACACTCCCCTTTATAGCCTTCTGCGAGACATATTGGATGTCGTATTCAGTCAAGACCATCTGCCAACGGGCGATTCTCCCCGATAACGCCTGCTTTTCGAATACATATTTGATAGGATCCATCTTCGAGATGAGCATGGTTGTATGATTCAGCATGTATTGCCTCAAACGCTTGGCGGCCCAGGCTAGCGCGCAACAAGTTTTTTCAAGCATTGAATATCGAGATTCACATTCAGTAAATTTCTTACTCAAGTAGTAGACCGCATGCTCTTTTCTTCCTGTCTCGTCGTGTTGACCGAGAACACAACCCATACTTCCCTCAAGAACTGTCAAATACATAATCAAGGGTCTCCCTGCCACTGGGGGTATCAAAATAGGAGGCTCCTGCAAATACTTCTTTATTTTATCGAACGCCTTTTGACAATTTTCGTTCCACGTTACAGCTTGGTCTTTTTTCAACAACTTGAATAGCGGTTCACACGTAGCCGTTAGGTGAGATATGAACCGGGCGATGTAGTTCAACCTCCCTAAAAACCCGTGCACCTCTTTTTCTGTTTTAGGAGTCGGCATCTCTTGTATTGCTTTTATTTTAGCAGGATCGACCTCTATTCCCTTTTCACTCACGATAAACCCCAACAGTTTACCCGATCTCACCCCGAAGATGCACTTGTTAGGGTTCAGTCTCAGCCTGAACTTCCTAAGCCTTTTGAATAACTTCAGCAGATTCACCAAATGCTCTTCCTCCGTCTGGGATTTGGAAATCATATCATCGACATAAACTTCGATCTCTTTATGCATCATATCATGGAAAAGGGTCGTCATTGCACGCTGATACGTTGCCCCAGCATTCTTCAATCCGAAGGGCATCACTTTGTAACAAAATGTTCCCCAAGGTGTTATGAAAGTAGTCTTCTCCATGTCCTCTGGCGCCATTTTAATCTGATTATAGCCCGAGAAGCCATCCATGAAGGAGAATACAGAGAATTGAGCAGTGTTGTCAACTAGCACATCGATGTGAGGAAGTGGAAAATCATCTTTTGGGCTCGCTTTATTTAAATCACGGTAATCTACGCACATTCTCACTTTACCGTCTTTCTTTGGCACTGGTACAATGTTAGCGACCCATGAGGGATATTTTGTCACAGCTAGGAAACCAGCATCCCATTGTTTTTGAACCTCCTCCTTAATTTTCATTGCCATATCAGGTCTAGTTCTGCGAAGCTTCTGCTTGACCGGCGGGCATTCTTCTTTCAACGGCAGACGATGCACAACCATATCTGTATCAAGCCCTGGCATATCTTCATACGACCAAGCGAACACATCACTATACTCTCTGAGCATTTCAACCAGTCTTCGCTTGACGTTGTTCTGCAGCGCGGCTCCTATACGGATGTTCTTTTCAACCCCTTCCGACCCCAGGTTAATGATTTCGATGACCTCTTCATGAGGCAGAATGACTCGCTTTTCTTGCTTCACCAACCAAGACAATTCTTCGGGAACATCACCATCTTCAACAATCTCTTCTTCGGCCTGAAATACCGGTTGCTCAAAGTCGAGACGAGTCATAGGTGGTTCAATGATGTCATCTGAAAATTTTATCCTGCAAAAGGAATGGTTAAATGCTTCAAAATGCGTATAAAGCGAATAACCACGTTGCCATTTTATTGTAAAATACAAAACAGGAAAAACAGAGATCGCAATATTTGCACATGAAAAACGACTTTTATTTAATGATAAACACGCAGTGTTCATAACAACACAACCCTAAGCAAATCATGATGCCCCGGGTAAGACACCAGATTGTTCAACAATTAAAAAAACAAAGCATTACTATTTAAGAGTCATAGGAACAATCTCCTGAATAGACCAATTGCACAATCCTTGTCCTGGCACGCTCGGCTGAATCCAGGCGTCCATATCACAGTCGCTGTCTCCTTCGTCAGACTCTGAAGCAGCGTTGATGGCCTCGTGACATACTCCACTAGCAGTGATAGTTATTGGTCCTCTGAAACGGGGTGCCCCCACAGCAGGTGTTGATGACGACCGTTGATATCCCAACCCAAACCGGTCCGTCTTCACGGGAATATCCAGCACTTTGCCCCATCCCTTTGTCTCACCAGCCTCTACTAGAGCTTGAGCTTCCTTATATGACGAGACGGCTATCTCCGACGCTTTACTCGGCCCGGGACCTTTGTCTTTGATGCGCAACCCTTCAAATGCCTGGCAGGGTGTTTCGTGAATTTCGCCATCAACCTCCACATACTTAAATGATGACAGATGGCTGACCAGTATATCCTCTTCTCCGCATACAGTGACCACGCTGTCCCCTACCATATATTTCAACTTTTGATGCAAGGTAGACGTGACTGCCCCAGCCCCATGGATCCAGGGTCGTCCGAGGAGGCAGCTGTATGCTGGCTGGATGTCCATGATATAAAATTCAGTCGCGAAAACCTCCAGCCCCACCTGTAGAGGTAATGTTATAGATCCAAAAACTGTTCTTCGCGTACCATCAAACGCCCTAACCACCAAGTCACTGGGCGTGCACAATATTCCTCTGACATCTAGTTTCATCATCGCCTTATTGGGCAGCACATTCAAAGACGATCCGGTGTCTACCAGTACATGAGACATGACTGATCCTCTACATTCCACAGAGACGTGCAACGCCATATTATGCTCTCTCCCCTTCGGGGTCAAATCAAAGTCGGTAAAGCCCAAGCTATGGCCTGCCTTTACATGTGCCAACACCCCCTCCAGCTGATTCACGGAAACATCTTGGGGTACGAAGGAAGTATCCAGGACTTTCAGCAATGCATTTCTGTGAGCTTCAGAGCACAATAGCAACGACAGTATAGATATCTTTGACGGTGTCTGTTGCAGATGCTCAACAATCTTATACTCACTTTTACGGATCAAGCGCATGAACTCTTCCACATCCTTCGATGCCGTCTCTTTTCCATTCCCCTGCACTGGGACATTCTCAATCATCTTTCCCTTTCCCTTCGCCAGTCTTTCAGCCTCTACCTCAGGCGATATAAAGATCCTACCACTTCTTGTCATACCTCCTGTACCGACAACATTGTCTACAGTCTCAGTTGGCTGCTTATTAACATCGATCTTTACCCCATCACAATACACTTCCAACCCATAGGACCATGAGACTGCCTTGGTGCTTTCGTACGGAATTGGTCCTGCCTTGGTTATGGTGATCGGTGGTCGCTGGGCCGGTGCCGTTATAGTGATTGTCTTTTGAGGAATCGTCACAGTAGCCACATCACTTTGCTTGTCTGCTAATACCCCTGCAGGTTCTTCAATTGCTGCTCGGTCAAATTGCAGTGTGCCGCCATCTATTAAAGCCTGAATACCTTTCTTTAAGTCATCACACCCCCCAGCTAGGGTCCAGCATTCTAAACAGTACTCGTCACATCCAGGATAGACACCCCCTTGCAATAATCGGCTCTTTATCTCGCTCAACGGTGTCTTTAAGTCATCGACATTCATAATCAAATTCAAACCCTCCTCAGTTAGAATGGCGTTTGCCCCATGGTTGGGCATGGGCTTTTGCACTATATTCGGACCCGCCGTTCCAAAATTGATAGCCTTACTATCCAATAGATCCTGCACTACATTCTTAAACGCATGGCAACCCTCTACATCGTGGCCCGGAGCCCCAGAGTGGAATTCACAGTGCCTGCTTGCATCATAACCATACGGAGGAGTGCCTGTTATTGGTGCCAGAGTTCGTTTCTCCACCAAGTTCAAACCTAATAACGTCTGTAGCAGATCTGCATACGTTGAAGGAGGCTTTTCAAACACCCTCCTTGGTTTGCCCCCCTGGAATCTGGGCTGGGCAGGCTGTGCCCCCTGTTGCGGCTGCTGTTGCTGTTGTTGTTGTTGTTGAAATGGTTGTTGCTGAAACGGAATAGTAACGCTTGCCACTTGCTGCGGCTGATTATACTGGTTTCGACCTCTGCCCCGGCCTCTGCCTCGGCCCCCGAACACTGCGCTCGCATCGCCCTGACGGCGCCCACCAAAAGCCCTTCTATTATTGCCTGTCGAAGTGGATTCCTCAGCTTGGAATCTTCCCTGTTTAATGTTGCTTTCAATCTTTTCTCCCATCAGAATTAAGTCTGAGAAATTGCCCAAAGATGTGTGAAACAACTTGTCATAAAACATACCAGTGAATGTTCCTATGAACATGTCATTCATTTCCTTGTCCTCCAAAGGGGGATGAACCCTAGCAGCCATGTCGCGCCATCTCTGCGTATACTCTTTGAAGCTCTCACCCTTTTTCTGGGAGAACCCCTGCAGTTGGACCCGATTGGGTGCCAAGTCGCTGTTATACTTATAATGAGCTACAAATGCTTCTGCCAGCTGCTTCCATGTCTTTATATGAGTTGGTTCCAATCCCATATACCACTCGAGGGACGGACCAGACAAGCTATCTTGAAAGAAATGCATTAGCATCCTCTCATCGGTTGAATACGCAGACATCCTTCTGTAATATGACCGCACATGCACTTTCGGACAGGTGTCCCCTTTATACTTGTCAAATGTGGGAGCTTTGAATTTAATTGGCACCCTCAGGCCAGGCACCAGACCCATTGTTGACATATCTAAGCCCACAACACTCTGATTCACGACCCCCCTCATCTGCTCCTCTAGCATTCTGATCCTCTGGGAGTCATCCATAGGCCCTTCGAAACCTCCACCGGAGAAAGCGTCCTCTTGCTGATCTTCTTGCCAGTTACCATTCCCAGCTCCATACCCATCGTATCCGTTGTTACGGCTAACTCTAATCTGATTCATTATCGGGCCTCGCCCTCTGTTGCCGTACCCCGGAGCGACTCCAGCAGGTCCAAAAGCCATTAACCCAGCGCCATTTCCATTTCCGAATCCACCGTAACCCTGATTAGTCACGCCATATCCGTCCTGCCCAAAGCCTTGAGTATTGAAACCATATTTCCCAGTATTATCGAAACCCTGGTCATTGAACCCGAATCCAGCATTACCGAAGCCATTGCCTCCCATATTATCACCCAGGTTAACACCTCCAAGCCCAACATTGTTAACGATAGTCTCGTTCCCCATTCCAACGTTACCGTTCCCAGCAGCAGTACCGTTGTTAACATTGACAACAAGCATGTTGACTACCGGTGGAGCCACTGGTGTGGGAGTACCATCCCCATGAATAGTATCGACTCGCACAGACTGATGATCCTCATTTCCATGCCCAGCATTCCTGACTAACAGAGGCTGCACCAAGGCTTGCAAATTCTCCTGCCCTTTCGCAATAGTCTCCATTGTCTGCATGAAGAGCGCCAGCTTCTCACGCATATCTTGCATCTCATTCTGCATTTGATCCATGATTCTTCGGCAGTTGGTGCGAGTGGAGTATCGGTGCGGGCACTGATCTTCAATCCTGAAAAGACCTGGTACAGTGCAAGGAATGAGATATAGTTCGATAATCACCTGTAATGCAATATGAATATGAATGCAATGCAATGTGTGTCTGTGCATTAGGGAATATCATTCCCTGGTTCTAGTGCGAGTGTGCCAGTGCAGTGACAGTGCTAACAATACGGTGATCGGAGCCGAATCATAGAAAGCCTCATATATTGCAGAGAAATCCATTAAGCCAAGAATACAATATCACTGAGTGTACAACAAGAAGGTATGACCTCAACCAACAATCCTGGTGATGGTCAGCACTATGCAAATAAAGCATACAAGTTAATACATGAAACGATCAAGCACACTCATAAGCCTGATACTCTTCTAGTAACTTCTTGGTCTCTGGATGACTTGGTCGGGTAAGCAGGCCCTCAACAAGTTGGTTTCTTCGCTTGAGAACACGTCGCACGTCACCAGCGATTTCTTCCCATGCCCCTTCTCCTAAGCGATCCTCTAGCTTCCGCTTCTGAGACACAGCTTCGTTCCTGCCTTCGATGGCCTTGTTTAATGCATTCTGGAGACTATATCTGCTCATCACCTCTTCTTCGTACTTCTTAATGCTAGCCTTCAACTGCTCTTCGAGGTCAGAAATTTGATGCTTCAATTTATCTTCCCTCTTTTTATTGTTGGTCAGCGTAGCATTCCAAGTCTTGTTACAAGAAGAGATTTCCCGGTGGGCGGCGTCGAGTGCTTTCTTTTTGGACTCCAGCATGTCATGAGAGCTTCTGAACTCTTGACCCAGACGTTCGCGCTTCTTTTTCTCCTCAGTCAACTCAGCGCCTAGCCTGTGTACTAGTTCGATCTGTTGTTGGAAAGCATGCACAACCTTGTTTTTCTCACTACGCATCTGAGCCAGCTCTTGCTCTAACCCTTCATTGATCTTCATCAAGGCTTCTTTTTCTTTTACAACTCGCTCGTAGGCCTCCCTAGTAACAATAGTTGGTTCTTCTACTGGAATATGAACAGGGACTGGTGCAGCTGGAAATGGCATCCGCAACTGTCTTGCTCTCTCCTGGATCCAAACTTTGTAGGGTGCATAAGCCTGACAATCATTCTTCCCCAACAGCGGCTTCCCTCTTCTGTTGATACGCGTCCATGCGTGCTGCAGCTTGGCTAGTAACTCTCCATTCAAGTCACCGGTGAAGTACAGAGATTCCTGTACTTCTTCCTCCTTCGGTGGGTTCTTCAACGCGTATCCAAACTGGCGAACATACAGAGAAGGGTTGTAATTGATACACCCTTTTCTTCCTATCAACGGAACATTAGGATACCCAGAACAACTGAAAATGAGCTCAGACCCCAGCAAGTCTCGGTCAAACCACTCAATGCCTTCAGAAGATAGCCTCATCAGGCGCTCTGGCCAGTTAGCTGTAGTTGCACTATCCACAAAAGGTCCCTTCAGGGGAAGATGGCTCTTAAACCACATGTTCAACAGTGTCGCACAACAGTAAACGGTCTTTCCTCTTCTGTTTTCATTTTTGTAGTGCAATGAATGATAGAGATCCCCGATCAAGGTGGGCACCGGGTTGCCAGCAGCAAACAGATGGAAAGCGTCCAAGTCCACAAAATTGGGTAAGTTGGGAAACAACACTATTCCATATATGCATAGAGCCAAGATAGCATTAAAGACTATCCAGCACCCGTTCTTGGCATACTCTTGAGCTTTGCCAACCAGAAAATCAAGGGAGAAACCTGGAACCCCAAGCCAAGAAGTCACTAATAGTTCAGCAGCGTTCATGTGCAAGGCCTTAGCTAAGTCATCCAACTTAGGCTCAGCGGCAGAGTGAATAAAGGGAACCTTGTTCTGTACTGGTAGCTCAGTAAACTCCACATACTCTTCAATGGTAGGCCCCAGAATAAAGTCAGCAAACGTGAAACACCTCAAAGCCGGGTCATAAAATTGCATTAAGGTGTACAGCCCATTCATCTCAACAGCAGTTGGCTTGCAGACTAATCTCAGCAATCTTCCATGACTCATCCTGAAACTTCTCCTAACCTCCTCATCAGCAAGGGACATCAGACCAAGTAAGGGAGTAATGTCAGGTGTAGGTAACTTGTACGCAACGGTCTTCCTCAATCCAGCCATGATCAATAAGCAGAAGTCCGGGCACTAGAACCAGGGAATATGCAAATGCACCTGCAGCACAGACACACGTTAATGGGATGCAATGATAATGGGTATGCAAGCAATGCAATGCAAGTAACATGCAACAGGGACCAAATGCCATAGCTGAAAAGCCTGAACCATATCAAAAGTCTCAGATAGACTCTCCAGAATTCCTCAAGCCCTGGTCTCAGATAGACCCCAAAACAAAGCTCCAACACTGGTCTCTGGTAGACCCTACAACATAACTCTGACTGGTCTCTGACAGACCCCATATCATATCTCCAACTGGTCTCTGACAGACCTCATAACTATCCATAAATACCCAGGATCTCAGATCAAGAAATAGCCGGTATCTGAAGGTCTAGTTACCTGCATAACCCCAAACCCTCTCACAGGTGGATGTCCTAGTAACTGACAAAGGTATGGCATCCTATGCGGTCGTCGGCGTCACAGACTTTCAGATTTGATGATACGATTCCCAGAAGGAGTGGCATCATCAAATCCTGAAGAGGCCTCACTTAGCCAACTTCCAAATGATCGGTTCCCAGAGTCGACAATTCAGCTAACCAACAACCCCTTCGACCCAAAGGGTAGAAAAAGAAGTCAACCAGAAGAACCTCGTCCGAGTGTAGATTTCGTGGGACACTAATGCAAGCAAAGTCGGCACGCGCCCACTAATTTCTACTCTAATTCTAGGTGCACTCAAGCCCAAGTCCGGCTTATCTCTCAATCATAGAACACCCGTCATACCCCAATACAACAATAGTATCAATAATATAATGCTGAAAGTAAATGACAGAAAAAACAAATCCATACAAAATCCTCGACGGGAAAACAAGCGCTAGGATTGACTCTCTTAAGGGACGTTGGATCCCAAATGCATAAGGAACTATCGCAGTCCTTAGCAGCCAGGGGACGTTGGATCCCCAGCAGAGTCGCCAGCTGTCGCTACTGCGAAAATCGGCGCCGGCTGAACAGAAGAGTCGCCACCGTGCGTTATTTATCCCAAAGAGGGGAAAGGAAACGCTCGAGGTAAACCTACCGCAAAACGGGGAAAGGAATGGTCGTCGCAACCAAAACCTGGATTCAGGAGTCGGTTACACAAGGGGAAGGTATTAGCACCCCTCACGTCCGTCGTACTCGACGGGATCCACGCTTGTTTTCTGGTACGGATTGTTATTCTATCTACTCTACAGGTCAGGGGTTAAAAAGAAAATAAAATGACTCGGCAAAGTATCGCACTTTATGCCTACGTATTCCCGTCTGGAACGAGAAATCAGAGTCAACGTAGTTCGCCTACCTACGGGAAAGGAGGGGAAGGTTGCTCGCTAGGATATCGCATCCTATGCCTTCGTACTTTCATACAGCATGAAAGATCAGAGCAAACGTAGTTCGGGCCACGTACGACACAAGTCTGTTTTGATTGCTTTTATCTCCTTCTGAAAAAGGGTTTTTCTGATTAACTGGTCCAAGCGGACAAAAATTGACGTTTTGATGAGTTCACATTCTTTTACGGAAGAAGTGTGTTTTATTGTGTTTGAAATCTTATTGTGTTTTTCTGTTTGTTTTGAGAGAGAAGAGACAGAACTCTAACCTATGGTTGACAAGGGAATCAAACTAACCTAATGTTATCATGCATGGGTTAAGACCTAATGTCTATCATGCTCCTCTCTTGCACAGAGAGAAACAGAGATCCTAAGGGGAATAGACGGAAACAGAAACAATAACATATATATACAATAAAGCGGTAAAATGCATGGATGCAACAATACAAGTGAGGCAAGGGAGTCCCACTCAACCTCGAACCTAGAAAACAATAGGCAAAAGTGAACAAAATTCACTTTCAACCTAACAGGGTAAACAGCAAGCAATACAGTCAGGGAAAACCAATCAATACATCAAGAATAAAACAGCTAAAAATAAACAGCAACAACAATCTCATCAACATCTGTGTTCAAGTCATCTCCAAACAGCTACAAGCTTCAAGCAATACATCAATCTCCATCTCCACAGCCTTCAAGCAAGGTCTTGATTATCAGTCTTCAATCTGCAATGGCTTTTCTTCAAGTCTCAACCTCCAAGATGAATATCAGTCAACAAGATGAAATGAATGTTAAATAGTCAATTGCCTACCAAGGGTGGCTCATTAACTGTTAACATTATACAGACAATCTTCTCTCAAAAGTTCTATCTTTCAAATATATTCACTAATCCTTCCAAAGGAAGGAGGTGGATATTTAAAAGAGACTTTGAATCATAGAGAAAGGATGGAGGCAAACAAGACCTTCCATGTTTGTGAATCAAGTTTTCTACCCTAGAGGTCTGCCTAGCTCCTAAACCCTACAGTCTTCAACAGCTGCCAGCAAGAATCTCTTCATCAACTCTGGAAGTTGGACTTCATTCTCTTGATCTCCAATGGCCTTCATCAACAAGGTCTTCAGCTCTCCCAATCCCCAAGCAAACCCAATACCCCACACATACAAATGAAATAACCCTAGAGAGGGCACACCACACAGTCAATCAAATACAAGCTGTATACTGATAGTACTAGTAGAATAGGGGAAACCTAGTAATTTCTAAGGGATCTATTATCTACCCATAACCCCTATATTCCCATACCCCAAAGATTCAAACTATAACTCCTAAAAGAATTTATTCATCACACCTATGTTATCTCCTAAACCCTAGTTTTGGTTCTTCTAATCATATCTAAACAAATCATCTAAAATTAAGTTCTAAAATTATGAATTAAATTTTATATACAAGCTAAAGTCCTAGCTAATCAACCTAAAAAGAATGGGTCAAAAATATTAAAGCATCTAATCAAACTAAAATCAACAAATTCATGCATTAAACTAAACATTATTTAATCCTCTTTAAAAGAAAAATATGCTAAAAATACAAAAATAAAATGAAATGTTAATTTTTTTATATGATAATTTTCTTAACAGGATTATGAACAATAGGCAAAAACAACCAATTAAAAATAAGCATTTTTCTATTTGTTATGAATTTTTGAAGAATTAAAAAAAAATGAATGAAATTAATGTGGATTAAAGTTGGATATGGGGTGCAGAAAGTATATATTTAAATTGAAAATGAGAGATGGGCCCAGACTGGGGGGCGCGCCTAGCAATGCGCGTCTGGGCCCAGTGATTAGAAGACACAATCAAAAAATAAAAAAACCTGAAACGGTGCAAGAAGCAATAATTTCAGTTCATTATCATTGGGCCTTAGTGAGCAGGGGTACGAATAGCAAGTGGAATCAAAGCCCAGTCTGAGGGATTAAATGAAACGGTGCGTTTAGCACCCAAGGTTCCCTCCAAATTTCGTTTTAAATCGTGACCTTCAGATCAAGATCCAAGTCTAAGTCAAACACTTAATCGTGTGGCTCTCCTTCATCTTCAACCTTGGACAAACCCTAGAACCAGAAATCCTCCTCCATGCACGCATCTTTCTCCTCCTCTGTTCTCCCTCAAACCTCAATGAATTCACACGATGTAAAAACCAAAAGTGATCTATTCTCTTCCCTCTACACAGCCATGGCCATAGTTTCTCCTAAAACACACTCAAGCATCAAACCCGATAGGTAGAAGATTCTGATTCCACCATTATGCACTGATATCAACCACTTCAATTCCTTATAATTATTGCCCTAACGTGATCTACATGCTTTGCTAATCATCCTGAGCTATCTAACCAAGATTATCGTGCCATATCCTAGGAGTTATAAACCCTAACAGCTTTGGTGCACCAATGGCAAACTTCATGAAACCTTCTCAAACTTTGTGAATTCCATCATCTAACCTATCCTAACAGTTCTAACCCTAAAATTCTCTAACATGCTAACTAAAACATGCCAATTTGATGAGATTACCAACCTGGTGTAAATGATGAAACAGGTGGGGAATTCTTCAGATCCAATGCTTGCAATGCTTGGAAATTGATCAGTGAACTTGATTCTGAGTTCTGTATGCCATAGATCTTGCTCCAATGCCTTGAATCTTGCAATCACAATGTTCTTGCTCCTTGGATGATGAAGTTGGTAGCACACGATTCCTCTTCAATTCAACCAAATTTTGATGTGAATTCTGATCCTTGAATGATCTAGATGATGATTGAATTAAGAACTTTGGAAATTGATGGAGATTTGATGGAGTTTGAAAAGGTTTTGCAAAATGGAAGAATGATGTATAGCTATGTGTTTTGATCACAATGAATCACAAACAAATGCATGAAACTACTCAATGCAATATATAGATGACATTAGAAATCCCTAGAACTTTGTAGAAACTTCCCATGCACACTTTCCTTGAATTTTGGATTATGTAACTTCTTTTGTAAGTAACCAAGCATAACTTTCAAATCTTGAACCAAACTCAAAAATACACTTTTTCCAATGTTCTTAAAACATTTTTTCCAATCAAAATGACCTATAATTTCATCCCATTTGGCCAAATTATGAAAAATCTCAATTTTAGGTCACTTTTTATTCATTAAATTCACCAAATTTGAAACCTTGAGCTATGATCCTTTTCAATATTTCATGATCACTTTTCTAGACTCAAAATGTCATTTGGAGCAAGTTTGATGTTGTGAAGTTTTTCATTTGAAGCTTCCTTGTATGAGTTTTGGGCATAGGCTTGAAATGACCTGTAATTCTCAGATGACCAAAATACCCTTTGCTTGCCAAGACCATAAGTAGAGTTCCACAAATCATATGAAGGCATACCATACCATTATAGAAAGCTAATACAATAAGGAACAACGCTTATGTTGACCAGAAATTCATTTGAAATCTCCTCGAGGGGTAAAGGTTGCTTGGAAGACAAGTAACTTTCACAGACAAAATTTCAGATACCTCAGATGACCTGTAACTTGCAAGGACCATAACTTGAGTTCTATAAATCTCCTTTATGTCTTCCACCACTCAAAGTAAAGGTCTTGAGATACTCTACAAGTTTCATGTTGACAAAGGATCCATTTGAAGCTTGCATTTTGACTTATCTTGCTTGGAAGTTTGACCTAAACTAGGGGATTTTACACAGAAACCCTAATTTAGAAACTCCTCTTCTCCTTGATTTCTCTTGATTTCTTCTTGGCACAACACCATATCCTTATCTACATGCCAAATGATGAACCCCACATCTCTCAGAAAGACCTTGATGCCCTTCAATCAATCAATTGACCTAGGGTTGACCTAGAGTTGACCCAGATGAAACCCTAGTTGAGTGTCTTCAACTGCAACTCTTGTGATCATATCAATGACTTGTCTTACTCTCAAAATGACCCTCTAGGTCTTCCATGATGTCTAGATACCCTCCATACTCAGTTCACAGCTCACAACTTCTTTGATGATTTTCAGATACCCTCAGCTAGGGGATAGATTCACTGCTTGATCCACTGACTTCTTTAGCTTTCCAATTCTTTCTGGTGACTTGGATATGCTTGAATTTGAATAATAACCTCTTGATAGGTTCATAGAGATGAGAATAGTACTTGGTCCCTTGTTGGATGATTTGCTATGCTATGCTGTGCAGATGATTAGGCTATGTACATGACTTTATATACAAATGCTAATGCAATTAAAACATAAACCAAGTGAAAAAGGTTGAGCAAATTTTAGGGTGCAACACTGATGAAGTCATTTCTGGCAGTTCTTTTATATAGGTTTGAAGAACAGATGGTAGAATGATGGAAAGCTTGGGTTTAAGAGGGGTGATAGTGTCAGATGGTTCAATTCTGTCATAGAAATTTTTAACTTTCAAAACATAAGAAAGTGGATCAGTGGGGAGTGGTTTAAAGGAAGCAAATGATACAAATTCAGATCTCCTTGGCTTAGATTTTGGAATGGCATTTGGAATGAGAGAGTCTGATGAAACAGGTGGTTCTGGTTGGTTAACTCCAAGATTTCTGAGAGAGGGAGGTGACAGAATATATGGGTGAATATCAGATTCTGATGAGTTTGAGGATGTGGATGAAGTACAAGACGTAGAAGACACTTCAAAAACAGTTTTGAGAGGTGTAACTTCTAGAACCTCTGTCTCAGGTATATTTGTTTCAGATGGGTTGGTTGGTTCTGATTGATGCTCAAAAGGTTTTGATGGAGGTTCAGATGCAGGTTGTTCAGATGTAGGTGGTTCAGAAGTAGGTTGTTCAGATATAGGTGGTTCAGAAATAACTTGTGCAGATGCAATAGGTTCATATGTGTTTGATTGTTGTTTTTCTGGTTGTTGTTGTTGTTCTGGTTGTTGTTGTGGTGCAGATTGTTCTGTTGGTTTTATTATAGGTGGTGGAGTTTGATTTGCTGGTGTTGTTGTTGTTGGTTCAGATGATGGAATAACAGAGGATTTTAATGAAGTAGTGAAAATGGGATCCGATGATTTTTATGGGGAAGGAATTTTTAATGGTTCAGATTTTTGAGATGGAGCAGGAACAGATTGTTTTTGAGTAGGAGGGGTTTTTGGAATAGAACTAAATGTTGATTCATTTAAAACAATGTTATTAAAAGAAGATACAGAAGATTTAGTACCTTTAATCTTGATACGCTTTGTGGGAACAGAGGGGGCGTCTCCAGATGCTTTCCTCTTGATCAGCTTCTGAGGCTTGTCAGCAACTTTTGGCTTCTTCTGAACAGCAACTTCTTCTGCTTCTGATTGACCTCTTTTCCTTGTGTTCTCATTGCACACATCAGGCATTGGTTCTCTTTCTATTTTCAGAATATCTGCAGGAATGGGCGTTCCATCTGCTTTGCATGCATCAATATATCTCACAATTATTTCCCTTGGTTCTTCAGCACAAAACAGTGGATAGTTTTCAACTGGAATTCTCTACTGACTGATTTCAGAAACATTCAGCTTCTTGGGTGCAGATGAGAGTTCCTCTACAATTTTTAGTCTCTGAAGACTCTTTGCATTCAAAGGTTTTCTAACAATGGATTCAAGTTCATCCTTGACTCCAACTTCATACAGAGCCGTCACCATACCATTCTCAGTCAGAATGTCTGAAATTAACCTTCCAAAGGGAATCCATGTTCTGATCTTCTGACCCTTATCCTTTATAGATTCTCTTGAAGCATTGATATGATTCCATAAATGCATAAACAGAATGTAAGGGAGATCTACCTTAGTGCTCTGACTTAAACAGTACATGAAGTAAAGCTGTTCATTGTTCACATAATTTGGAGAATTTGTAGATTTTCTATGATGAATGCATTCCAAAAAAATTTTTGCCCAAATTTTATAGTCAGGCTTCAGATCTTTAAATTTGTTGGAGGCCTGTCCAGAAGTGATGACTTCCTCATAAACTTCTTCCATGTTTACACGCCCAGCTGGCAGATGACATACTCCATCAGTCTCCTCATACCCTATGAGTTTCCTGATTAGATCTTCAGTAATTATAATCTCCTTACCCAGAATAGAAGACAAGATGAATTTGGGATAAACAGAAGCATGTATCCAGAATTCTTTCACCAAATGAGGGTAAATTGGTCCAAATAATCTGTCAAAGTATTTTACCCAGCCTTGTGCATCAATTATTGAACGAAATTCAAATCCATTTTCAGCTAATGAATCAAATTCCACCATTGATTCACAGAGAACTTCAAGTTTGTCAACAGGAGTTAACAAAGTCCTTTTAGGTGTCGTGAATGGAGTCACACCCATATTTGCAGAAGTAACTGCAGCCATGGTTGATTGAAAACTGAGCTGCTATAGAAGATGAGGTTGCCATTGAAGATGATGAAGATGATTTTGACGAGGGTTTAGGGTTTTTGTGAAGAGAGAATAGAAGACAGAAATGCATAAACTTGCTTGTATTGTGAAAAGTGTGAAATGGGTGTGAGATGTGGTATTTATAGAAAACAATTAAGGCACTCAACAGACATACAAAGCACACTTTATACATAGCATTTAATGACAATTAATGAAAGAGAACAAAAATCATTTCAAGCATTAATTGATTCTGACAAATTGGGGGGAAAATCAAGATTTTCACTATTCAAACCATACCTCAAACGTCTCTTCAATAGTGTACACGCTATCTTTTCAGATTTAGAGTGACACGTGTTTGCTTGCATGTGCTTCTGAATTCTCTTGAGAAATGAAACGTTAGCCAACGTTCAGATCCTCTAAGATTGGTTAGTTCAGATACACACAAATGAACATAAATCTAATAAGCAACAGATGAAATACTTCAGAGTTATAAACATTTTACATCTGAAAAATTTGGTTCTGACAAATATTATTCTGGACACAAATCCATACCAATATTTTTCACAATGAATTTGAACCTATCTTCAGTAAGGGGTTTTGTGAAAATATCTGCCCATTGATGATCTGTATCAACAAAGGCTAAGTTTATAATTCCCTTCTGAACATAGTCTCTGATGAAATGATGTTTAATTTCTATATGTTTTGCCTTAGAGTGTAAAATGGGATTTTTAGACAAACATATAGAAGAAGTATTATCACATAAAATAGAAATGTTACTTTCAAATATCTGATAGTCTTCTAGCTGTCTTTTCATCCAGAGCATCTGCGTGCTACATCCAACAGCAACAATATATTCTGCCTCTGTAGTTGATAGTGCAATTGTGGGTTGCTTCTTGCTGTACCAAGAGATTAGATTTCTTCCTAGAAATTGATAACTTCCAGAAGTACTTTTTCTTTCCACTCTGTCTCCAGCGTAATCAGCATCACAGAATCCAACTAATTTGAAATCATCAGATTTTATGTAACACAAACCCACATTAGAAGTACCTTTCAGATACCTTAGAATCCTCTTAACAGTTGTTAAGTGTGATTCTCTAGGATCTGATTGGAATCTTACACATAAGCATACACTGAACAGAATGTCAGGTCTAGAAGCAGTTAAGTAGAGAAGAGATTTTATCATACCTCTGTAGGGTTTCGATCTACTTTCTTACTTACCTCCTCCTTGCCTAATGTACTAGTTGGATGCATGGGAGTCTTTGCCATCTTACTATCAGTCATGTGAAATTTCTTCAGAAGTTCTTTAACATATTTGGTCTGATGAATGTAAGTGCACTCTGGAGTTTGGTTGACTTGAATTCCCAGAAAGAATCTCAATTCTCCCATCATGCTCATTTCAAATTCTGCCTGCATACATTGAGCAAAATCCTTTCTTAAATGTTTTACAAAAGAGTGTTGTGTCCACTTTGCCTCTGATGAAATTTTTCTCCAGAAGAAAATTGCTTAACCTCTCATACCAAGCTTTGGGAGCTTGTTTTAAACCATACAGAGATTTCTTTAGTTTGAAAACATGTTCTAGAAATTTTTCACTCTTAAAACCAGAAGGTTGGTGGACATAAACTTCTTCTTCTATAATGCCATTTAGAAAGGCACTTTTAACATTCATCTGATATAGAGTGATGTTATATTGTGCAGCAAAAGAAATGAGTAAACGAATAGACTCTAACCTTGCAACAGGAGCATAAGTCTCTGTATAATCAATTCCTTCTTGCTGACTGTACCCTTGAGCAACTAGCCTTGCCTTATTTCTTTCAACTTCTCCTTTCTCATTAAGCTTGTTTCTGAAGACCCATTTAGTTCCAATTATGTTGAATCCTTTTGGTCTTGGAACTAAGTCCCACACATCATTTCTAGTGAACTGATTTAGCTCTTCTTGCATGGCAATAATCCAGTCATTGTCTTGCAGAGCTTCATCCACAGAGGTTGGTTCAATTATTGACACCAATCCAAATAATGATGCTTCAGATGATCTGAGGAAGGATCTTGTTCTGATAGGGTCATCCTTCTTTCCAATGATCACATTCTCTAGATGAGAAGCTTTGATTCTGGAAGATGATCCTCTAACAGTTGATTCTTCAGAAATATTTAAGTTGTTCATCTGAGAAGTCAAAGGAATTGCATCTGGCATTGCTTCAGGTTCCTTCACTTGAGCTTTGTCTGCCTCTGAGTCTTCAGAGTCTGTGAGAATTACTTCTCTATCTGCAGAACTTTCAAACTTCTTTGGCTTTTCAATGCCAAGCTTATCATCAAATCTAATATGAATAGATTCTTCCACAATCTGTGTTTCAGTATTCTATACTTTGTACCCTTTAGAGCGTTCAGAATACCCAAGCATGAAACACTTCTGTGTTTTAGAATAAAACTTGTTCAGATTCTCTTTAGTATTTAACATATAGCAAATACATCCAAAAGGATGAAAATATGAAATGTTGGGCTTTCTGTTCCTCCACAATTCATAGGGAGTCTTTTCCAGAAGAGGTCTTACAGAAACTCTGTTCTGAATGTAACAGGCTGTGTTGATTGCTTCTGCCCAAAAGTGCTTTGCCAGATTAGTCTCATTGATCATGGTTCTGGCCATTTCTTGCAGAGTTCTATTTTTCCTCTCTACAACCCCATTCTGTTGTGGAGTTCTAGGACAGGAAAAATCATGAGCAATGCCATTTTCATTAAAATATTTTTCAAAATATTTGTTTTCAAATTCACCACCATGATCACTTCTGACTTTAATGATTTTGAGATCTTTTTCATTCTGGACTTGTTTGCAGAAGTCAAAGAACACAGAATGTGACTCATCCTTGTGTTTTAAGAACTTTACCCATGTCCATCTACTATAGTCATCAACAATGACTAATCCATACTTCTTGCCTCTGATGGATGCAGTTTTCACTGGTCCAAATAGATCAATATGAAGTAATTCTAATGGTCTGGAAGTAGAAATAACATTTTTTGATTTAAAAGAGGATTTTGAAAATTTCCCTTTTTGACATGCTTCACAAAGAGCATCTGAGGTGAACTTCAACTTAGGAAGTCCTCTGACAAGATTAAGTTTATTAATCTGAGATATATGTCTCATATTAATATGCCTTAATCTTCTGTGCCAGACCCATTGCTCCTTATTAACAGACAAGAGGCATTTAACATTATGAACCTTAAGTTCTGAAAGATTTATTTTATAAATGTTGTTCTTCCTCTTTCCACTAAATAGAATTGAGCCATCCTTTTGACTAATAGCTTTACAACATTTTTGATTAAAGACTATGTCATAACCATTGTCACTTAATTGACTTATGGACAATAGATTATGCTTTAATCCTTCTACAAGTAAAACATTAGTAATAGAGGGAAGTTTACCATTTCCAATAGTGCCAGATCCAATGATCTTGCCCTTCTGATTCCCTCCAAATTTCACATCACTTCCAGATCTAAGCTCCACACTTTGGAACATAGACCTTTCTCCCGTCATATGTCGCGAGCATCCAGAGTCCAGGTACCATGACTGGCGTCCTGACCTTACTGTTAAGAACATCTGCAACATGAATTATTTTACTCTTAGGTACCCAAATCTTCTTGGGTCCTTTTGGGTTAGTTGTTCTGAAGGTTCGTCTAAACTTCTTTTTTTCAACATAAGATTTATTCTGACTAGCCTTAGATTTAAACACATGAATGTTCTTTTCAGAACGAGTGTGTTTAATATCATTCAAGTGACCAAATTTAAAATGGGAATATAAAGGAGTCTTCTTGATGATAATTTTATCAACAGGTTTTGGATTTAAATCAGAGGAAGATTTATATCCAATTCCTTTTCTGTTATTTCTGCTAACTCCATAGATCATAGAAGCCATTTTGCTTCTGTCTATGCTTTTAGCAAGAAACTTCTGAAAGTTGTAGTCATATTTTTCCAAAATATTTTTGCATTCAGACTCAGTTTCAGAATCAGAGTCTTGTTTAACTAACTTAAAATCATTTTTCATTTTTAAGTTCTTTTCATTTAGCTCAGCCACTTCTGATTTGAGAATATTATTCTCAGATACAAGATTGCTTTGACGCTCCTTGTATTTGAGCTTAATATTGTTATAGCTCTTCAGAACCTCTAATAACACTTTGATAAGTTCATCTTTAATGAGTTTAGCCATTACCTCTTCAGCTTCAGAGTCAGATTCAGATCCTGAAATTCCTTCCTCCTGATCTTCTATGTTTTCCATCAATGCTACGTTGGCACATTCCTCTTCTGACTCAGATTCAGATTCAGATGTATCTGAATCATCCCAGGTTGCCATTAGAACCTTCTTCTTCTTATCATATTTTCTTTTAGGCTTTTCTTTCAACAGCTTTGGACATTCATTTTTGTAATGCCTAGGTTCTTTACATTCGTAGCAGACAACCTCCTTTTTGCCAGATCTTCTGTGTCCAGAAGACTCTTTTCTTTGGTAAGGCTTCCTGAAGTTTCTGAACTTCTTTCCTTTATGCTTCCAGAGTTTGTTTATTCTTCTGGACATCATGGATAATTCATCTTCATCTTCAGATGAGGATTCTTCAGAGCTTTCCTCTATTACCTACAATGCTTTAGCAGATTTATTAGATTTTAAGGCAATTGACTTACCTTTCTTTTGAGGTTCATCTTCCTCAAGTTCAATTTCATGACTCCTCAGTGAACTGATTAGTTCCTCCAAGGAGATCTTGTTCAGATCTTTAGCCATTTTCAGCGCAGTCACCATAGGTCTCCATCTGGTAGGTAAGCTTCTGATGATCTTTTTCACATGATCAGCAGTAGAGTAACCTTTATCCAGAACCTTTAGTCCAGCTGTAAGTATTTGAAATCTGGAGAACATGGCTTCAACAGATTCAGCTTCTTCCATCTTGAAGGCTTCATACTTTTGAATTAGAGCCAGAGCCTTTGTTTCCTTGACTTCAGAGTTTCCCTCATGAGTCATCTTCAAGGACTCAAACATGTAAAATGCAGTTTCTCTATTTGTGATCTTTTCATACTCAGTGTGAGATATTGCATTTAACAATATTGTTCTAGCCTTGTGGTGATTTCTAAACTCCTTCTTTTGAGCTTCTATCATAGATTTTCTATCTACTTTCTTTCTATTCCCATCAATGGGATGAACATATCCATCTATGACCAAATCCCATAAATCAGCATCATAACCAAGGAAAAAACTTTCAATCCTGTCTTTCCAATAATCAAATTTCTCCCCATCAAACATAGGGGGTTTAGTGCTGATTCTATCCCTTTCTTCATATTTGTTGTCAATGTTAGATATTGAAGTATCAGCCATAGTAACAAACCAAATATATATCAAAGTTTTTCTCACTGGATCTTTTCTGTCACTGTGAAGTGGTAGCACACACATAACCGGAGCTCTGATGCTAACTGAAGGTGAGAAAATACTTAGAAGGGGGGTTGGATAAGTATGAAGATAAAAATTTAGAAGTAAAAACTCAAGTATTTTTATCCTGGTTCGTTGAACTCAACTACTCCAGTCCACCCTATCTAGAGTGATTTGTCTTTCTCAAACAAGGACTTAATCCACTATTTAATCAACTGATTACAATAGTAAGCACTAAGAACAACTGTTCAAAGTCTTCTCAAGAACTACTGATCCTAACTGGATCTTCTTAAGGTTCTCTTACAATCAAATGTAATAATAAATACAAGTGTTAAAATGCTTCTAATAAAGCTTTATCACAACTGTGATTTTTCCCTTAAGATTAAGAACAATGAAATAATTCTAGCAAGAATATATGAGTTGTATGAGAGCTTTGTAAAGAATTCTTTTCAAGTATATTCGTCAACTGAAGAAGATGAGTGGAGACTTGCTTTTATAGGCACAGTGATCTAAGAGCTTTTCACGTTGAGAATAGTGTACCAAAAGGTCTGAGCCTTTTTGTCTTCATATCAAGTGACCTTTCCTAGAAGAAGAATGCCTTTTTGAAGGGTTCGTCGACCTCAACGCAATTAAGATATTTTTAAATAACAATCCAGTACCAACTCTATTAGGTAATGCTTATCATTCTGTGCATCTCTAAAACTTCTATGGTGGAGGAATGATCACCTGTTGTGTGCCCTTACTCTACAAGTGGTTTATTTCGCACTTGTCGAGGTCTACTTCCTTTTTGAATCTCGATAGAGGGCTTTGGTCTCTGAGAGTTATGGCGTTGACTCACTCAGACATCATTTGGTACAACCGAGCGTATGATGGAACTTTAATTATTGATGGTTGTGGCGTCTTTGCTAATGTGCCGTTACTCAGTTTTAATGGAGGGATCAGTTACAATCCAGTCTTAACTCGTCGACAGTTGAGATTTCCATTGAAGGAGCTGCCTAAGAGTGTTCAAGTGGAGGGCATTTTCTTTAGGGAAGACAAAGAACTCAGAGACAAGATTTTGGCTGCATGGGATCATTTGCACAAGAAAGGGAAAGAAAGCCTTGGGAAACTTAATTGTGTGTCCTTAGAACCCTACCTTTGGTGGGTCATAGAAAGGGCAGTCAAGCTGAAATGCCCTATTCGCGTCAAGATCCTATATATCCAAGGAGGGAGCCCACTTATGTCTTTGTGTCTGAAGCTGAGAAGTTAGAGGTTTCCTTGAGGAAGTCGCAACGTGAGTTAGAATCATGGAAGAACAAGTACCAAGTAGTGGTTGCAGAAAACGATGAATGTCAGAAGCAGAAGACTGAACTTCAAAAAGAGAAAGATGAACTTTAGAAGCGGCTACAGTTGAAGGATGAAAAGTTGCTTCCTTGCAAGAAGAGGAAAGCCATGGAGGATTTATTTTTCTCCGACCCACAATGTACTATTTGGAAGCTGATTGTGGACAACCTTATCCTTGAGAAGACGCAATTGGAAGAAGAGCTCTAGCAGCGGAATTCAAAACTTCTTTAGGGCTTTCATTAGCTTTTATTTAGCTATTTATTTGGGACTTTTAAAAGAAATTATTTGTATTCCGTTTCAAAATTAATAAAAACGTTTTCTTTTACCGCAATGTTTATAAATAGTTGGGATCCCATGAAGTCCCATTCATCCTGCATTACATTCTTTCTTTACTCACTTCAAGAAACTCAATTTTATTTCACAGGTATTGTAACAATGGATTTCAAGAGAGCAGCATTAGAGTACACTTTTCAGAGTCCTAACATTGAAAGCTTAAGAGAGCTAGCAGATCTCATCGAGAACCGTCACGCCTTCGCAACAGAATATGGAGAAGTCTTCCATTTCCTCGAGCTCAAGATGAAAGGAGGGTTGTTGGAAACCTTTGTTCAGTTTTATGATCCGTTGTACCATTGTTTCACTTTTCCGGATTACCAGTTGATGCCAACTCTGGAAGAGTATTCTGATTTCTTGAGGATGCCTGTGACGGCCTACCAATATTCACCGGCCAGGAAGACATACCCAGTCACCAAGAAATTGCAAACGCTACTCATCTCAGCCTAGCAGATGTTCAAGCGCACTTGACCACCAAGGAAGGAGTCCTTGGATTCCCAGCTAATTTCTTGATCGAAAAATTTTGTTACCATGATGAAAGGAAGGAGGTCCTTATCGTGGAAGCTACCTTTGCTTTGTTGGTTTATGGGATCTTCTGGTTCCCAAAGGTTGATGATTTTGTTGATATGGATGCAATTAAACTGTTCATACTCAAGAATCCCTTTCCCACCTTGCTAGCCGACACATATTATTCAATCCACTCGAAGAATGCTGAAGGAGGAGGACATATCGTTTGTTGTACCGCTCTGTTATATTCATGGTTCATTGCTCGCCTAACTCGACATCCGTCTATTTGGGAAGAGGAAGAGTCACCCCATTGGTCCGAGATAGTCATGGCCCTTACTCACTCTGACATTGTATGGTACGACCCTACCTATGGAGGTATATGTATGATTCTTAGCATCAGAGGATTTACTAACATACCGCTTATTGGGAGAGAAGGATGCATAAGTTACAACCTTGCTTTGGCTCGCCTCCAATTTGGGCATCCTATGGTCGAAGTACCTGACCAAGCTCTGTTAAAAGGGATATTTTTTAAGGAAGGAGAAGATCCAGACCTGAAGACCGTCATAATTTACGCATGGAGATACGTCAATAAGGAAGGAAGAGCTGCTTTAGGATACCCCAACTGTGCTGTCTCTGAAGAATATCTACATTGGGTGCGAGAAAGAGCTCTCGACCTCAAGATGTCGTTTCCTTCCCATGAACCTATAGTTTTGGCTTTTCATGATCATGATTGGTTTGATGTGAGGGAAGTAGATAAATTGAAGGCCGTTTTGGATAAAGCTCGAAAGCTGAAAGCCGCTTGGAGGAACAAGTTTTTCACACTCAAGGTAGAGAAAGAGAAGTCCCAGAAGCTGCCAGAAGTAGAACTCGCAAGGAAAAGGAAGACGCGAGAGGATTTATTTTCCTCTCAAACCTCTTCAAGAGCTGTCACCAGTGATGATCTTCCCCCAGATACTGTGGCTTGGAAGGAATGTGTCGATCGACTCATCAGAGAGAAGGCCGAGTTACAAGAACGCGTCAGTCAGTTAGAAGAAGAACTTCACACACAAAAGAAGCGTAGGGAGTAGATATCCGAGTCCTCTTTTGCTTTTGGTTCAATGTAATAAACTCTTAAAAGAGTACCTTGCTTTTGTAATGCTTCGAATATCGAATAAAATAAGTTTTTCTCCAATGTTACAATACCAGAAAATAATTTGAGTTTCTTGAAGTTTCATACTTATTTGCATTTTGCATAAGCATAACATCGTTTGCATTCCAGGGTCTCACTCTTGCTTCATCTCCACAGACAAGCTGAATCACCGATACAACACTCGAGGTAGTCAATGCTAGAAGATGGATCAACTAGAGCAAGAGAATAGAGTGCTCCGTGATGAAGTTGCAGTCTGAAAGAAAGTTTGGAGAGGTTGAATGGTCTAGTGGAAGCTTTGTCCAATCAAGCCTCGATCAACAACCAAGAAGTTCCGAGGACTGTGATCTTTGAAGTAACGCCAACACCGATCCCAATGGTGTCTTCTATTGCTGAAATGTCCTACAGTATGCCTCAAGGTTTCCCGTGGGGATTGTCTCCCAATTTATTTTCAACCGGTTACCGCCCGTCTGTGTCCGAGATCCCTGTTGTGACCACTGTTCAAGCTACTCCTGTAGTTTCTGCTGTGATGACTACCGCATCTCCACATGTGAATGTTATTCCGTATATTCTGGATGAGCCAATTTTACAAGGGTCGCCAACCGAAACTGTGGGTTTGGAAGAGAGGATGGATGGATTTCAAGACCAATTTTCTGAAATGCAAAAAGAGTTGAAGGCTCTTCATGGAAAGGATTTATTTGGAAAGAGCGCTTCTGAGTTGTGCTTGGTCCCAAATGTCAAGGTTCTGCCGAAATTCAAGGTCCCTAATTTTGAAAAGTACAAGGGGAATACCTGCCCTCAGAGTCATCTTATTATGTATGCCAGGAAGATGTCTGCCCAAACTTATAATGATCAACTGCTCATTCATTACTTCCAAGACAGTTTGACAGGTGTTGCACTCAAGTGGTACATGGGGTTGGATAGTGCAAACATTCGAACTTTCAATGATCTAGGGGGAGCCTTTGTCAAGCAGTATAAGTAGAATGTGGATATGGCACCTGACCGTGATCAATTGAGGACTATGACATAGAAAGATAAAGAAAATTTTAAGGAGTATGCCCAACGTTGGCGCGAGTTGGCCGCGCAAGTCACACCGCCGTTAGAGGAAAAAGAGATGACCAAGATTTTTCTGAAGACCCTTGGTCCTTTCTTTTATGAGAAGATGGTAGCCAGTGCACCCAGTGACTTTACTGAAATGGTTAACATGGGAATGCGCTTAGAAGAAGGTGTTCGCGAAGGAAGATTGGCTAAAGAAGAGATTGCTCCTAAGAAGTATGGGAGTGGTTTTGTGAAGAAAAAAGAGCAAGGTGTAAATGCCATTCAAAAGGGCCAATTTAGAAAAAGGTATTCGCCATCACACCAAGTGGTTGCCGTATCACCAGTGTTTAATGCTCCTGCTTATCAGCCTCAACCAAGTCTGCAGCCGTATCAGCAACCTCAGTCCCCCAGTGCTCATTAGCCACAGCCTCAACAAAATCCGCAATATCCTCAGCAGAATCGGCCATTCAACAATCAGGGTCGTGCATATAGAAAGATAAACTTTGAGCCTACTCCTATGAAATACGCTGATTTGTTTCCAGCTTTGGTCCAGAAGGGTCATATTCAAACAAAAGCTCCACCTATGGTTCCTGCAAATCCTCCTCCTTCTTATAGAGCTGACAAGTTTTGTCCCTACCATCAGGGTGATCCAGGGCATGATATTGAGAGTTGTTTTGGTATGAAAGCAGACGTTCAGAGGCTCATTAAATGCAGAATTTTGTCCTTCAAAGATTCCGACCCTAATGTGCAAGTTAATCCGTTACCCCCGCATGGTTCACCCTTTGTTAACATGATTCAAGACTGTTTGACGAATGATGATCAGAAAGTTTCAGTTGAAAGGGTCGAAGAGGTTTGTGTTATAGTGCCTCACTTTAAAGAAGTGGAGCGTATCAAAATCGTGTATAATAGCAGAAAACCGGCTGTTACCCCGTTGGTAATCAATGTGCCTGGACCTGTCCCTTATACTTCCAGTAAAGCTATCCCCTATAGATATAACGCTACAATGTTGGAGAATGGAAAGGGAGTGCCTTTACCCACTGTACCTTCAGTAGTTAACATCGCAGATGTCAGGAGAGTAACAAGGAATGGTCGAGTCTACCCGATTGTACCACTAAAAGAAAAAGAAGTCTCATTGGAACGAACAGGCTCAAAGGATCCAATTGTGGGGCAATCTGGTAGATCCAATTTGTCCAATTCAGATGAATGTCTAAAGGTGATCAAGAGAAGTGAGTATAAGGTTGCAGATCAGCTCCTGCAAACCCCGTCGAAGATTTCTGTGTTGCAATTATTGATGAGATCTAAGGCTCATAGGGAAGCGCTCCAGAAGATATTTGAACAAGCGTATGTTGAACAAGATGTGACTATGGAGCAGTTTGACAATATCATTGGTAATATTACTTCATGTGACAATCTGGGTTTTAATGAGGATGATCTCCCGGAAGAAGGAAGGAAACATAACATGGCTTTACATATTTCTGTGAACTGCGGAAACGACTCTCTGTCCAGTGTGTTGGTTGATATTGGATCTTCTCTAAACGTGATGCCTAGAACTACTCTATTTAAGTTATCCTACCAGGGACTGCCAATTAAGCCAAGTCATGTTATTGTCAAAGCTTTTGATGGGTCAAGAAAGACGGTAATTGGTGAGGTGGATTTGCCGATGACTATTGGATTACAGACTTTTATGATTACGTTTCAAGTCATGGACATTCGTGCCTCCTATAGCTGTTTGCTAGGGAGACCATGGATACATGAAGATGGGGCAGTCACTTCTACCTTGCATCAGAAATTAAAATATGCTTTTGAGGGAAAAACAGTTACAGTTTGTGGAGAAAGAGCTTTGGTGGTGATTCACTTGTCATCATTCTCGTATGTCGAAGCTGAGGAAGAGGTTGGCACGCAATTTCAAGCTTTGTCTCTTGTGGGCGAGAGTGTCCAGAAATCTCAGGCATCTATGTCATCATTTAAAAACGCGCAGCGAGTAGTGAACAGTGGTCGTCAGATAATGTGGGGAAAGGTGTTGTCTTTGCCAGAGAACAGAAATAAGGAAGGTCTTGGTTTCACCAGTAGTGCTGCTCAACAAACTACCAAGAGTCCAGGGTTTCTGTTGATTAATGAAGTGTTTCGTAGTCGAGGATTCGTCCATCACCCTCAGGTTAATGTTGTGTCAGAGTAAGAGCTTGAAGGCTACATATCAGATGGTTCTGCAAGGTCCTCCATTCCTTACGAAGATTATGAACCCTATATGGAAGATCCAGGTTATGTTTCAGACGGATTTGACTATAGCTTTGGAGTTTATGCTGTTACCGAGGAAGATTCAGATGGGGATGTTCCAGACTTTGTAACCCCAGGCGTTTTTGTTAAGAACTGGAGTGTGGTTGAAGCCCCTGCTATCATTCATATATCTAAGTAAAACATTTGTTTTTTAAAACTTTCGCTCTGCCCAAGGCGAAACTGCATTATTAGGGCTTACTTTTGAATAATTCCCTTTGTTCTGCCCAAGGAAAAGGTGACTCTGTTGGGCGTGTCTTTTGGTTTTTCTATCATCAATAAATTACTTTCGTTTTCATTTGTGTTTTTATATTTATTTACGACGTTGGGAAATAATAAGTAGCATCTCGCGTACACACACTTTCCACTTTACAAAAACTTATTAAAAATCACATCACTTGCGCAGATTGCTACATAAATTACATCCTGGGAATAATGATCCACTGCCTTCTCCGAATTTGGAGTTTCCTGTGTACGAAGCCGAAGACGAAGAAGATGATATCCCAGAAGAGATTTCCAGACTGCTTGAGAAAGAAGAGAAAGCTATCCAACCTCATCAGGAGCCAGTGGAAGTAATCAATTTGGGAACAGAAGAAATCCGTAGAGAAGTGAAAATTGGAGCTCTGCTCAAACCTGATGTGAAGAAACAACTGATTGATTTGCTTGGAGAGTTTGTTGATGTGTTTGCTTGGTCATATCAAGATATGCCTGGATTGGACACTGCTATAGTTGAACATCGTCTACCTTTTAAGCCAGAGTGTCCGCCAGTAAAACAGAAGCTCAGAAGGACTCGACCCGACATGGCTCTAAAGATTAAGGAGGAAGTACATAAACAGATTGATGCAGGTTTCCTTGTCGCTGCCGAGTACCCGCTATGGTTGGCTAATATTGTGCCCGTTTCGAAGAAGGATGGTAAGGTTCGCATGTGTGTAGACTACAGGGATTTGAACAAAACCAATCCAAAAGATGATTTCCCGTTACCTCACATTAACATTTTGGTTGACAGTACCGCAAGATATGAGGTTTTCTCCTTTATGGACGATTTCTCAGGTTACAATCAGATTAGAATGGCTCTCGAGGACAGAGAGAAGACGTCATTCATCACACCCTGGGGCACTTTTTGTTACAGAGTTATGCCGTTTGGATTAAAGAATGCAGGGGCAACATATCAGAGAGCTATGACTACTTTGTTCCATGATATGATGCACAAAGAGATCGAGGTTTATGTGGATGATATGATAGCTAAGTCGAAGACCAGGGATGATCATGTTAAACATTTGTCCAAGCTGTTTGGTCGTTTGAGGGAATACAAGCTCCGCCTGAACCCCAATAAATGCACATTCGGAGTACGATCAGGGAAACTATTGGGTTTTATTGTCAGTCAAAGAGGGATTGAAGTGGACCCCGAAAAAGTGAAAGCCATCCGGGAAATGCCAGCTCCTACCACCGAGAAGCAAGTCAGAGGGTTCTTGGGACGTTTGAACTATATCTCCAGGTTTATATCCAACATGACTGCTACATGTAAACCTATTTTCAAGCTTCTAAGGAAAGAACAAATGTATGTTTGGACTAAAGATTGTCAAAAGGCTTTTGATAGTATTTCAAAGAGTATTTGCTTGAACCACCTATCCTGATACCGCCAGTCGAAGGACGACCTTTGATTATGTATTTGACTGTTTTAGAAGATTCGATGGGTTGTGTACTCGGTCAACAAGATGAAACAGGAAAGCAAGACCATGTCACTTATTACTTGAGCAAGAAATTTACTGATTGTGAAACAAGGTACACTATGTTAGAGAAAACTTGTTGTGCTTTGGCGTGGGCCGCCAAACGTTTGCGCCAGTATATGATGAATCACACCACATGGTTAGTTTCGAAGATGGATCCTATCAAGTATATTTTTGAGAAGCCTGCTTTGACTGGGAGAATTGCTAAATGGCAGATGTTGTTATCCGAATATGATATCGAGTACCATACTCAGAAAGCTGTCAGAGGAAGTGTTTTGGCTGATCATTTAGCTCACCGGCCTATTTTGGATTATCAACCCTCAAATGATGACTTTCCCGATGAAGATGTTATGTTTTTAAAGATGAAGGATTGTGAAGAACCCGTGCATGGTGAAGGACCAGAACCCGGATCTCAATGGGGCTTAGCTTTTGATGGAGCTGTCAACGCTCATGGAAAGGGGATAGTGTTGCACCCTAAAATTTGCTCAACCTTATTCACTTGGTTTATGTTTCAATATCATTTGCCTATAGAGCCATGTACATAGGTTACTCATCTGCATAGCATAAGCATAGCAAGTCATTCAACAGGGAACCAATCATTATTCTCATCTCTAGAGGCCTATCAAGAGGTTATTATTCAAATTCAATCTCATTCAAGTCATCAGAAAAGAATTTGAAAGTTGGAGAAGTCATTAGATCAAGCAGTTCATCTATCTCTTATCTGAGGGTATCTGGGGATCATCAAGGAAATTATGAGCTGTGAATTGAAGGCATGAGGAGTATCTAGACATCTTGGAGGACTTAGAAAGACATTTGGAGAAGAAAACAAGTCATTGATGTGGTCACCAGTATTGCAGTTGAAGACAGTCAACTAGGGTTTCATCTGGGTCAACTCTAGGTCAAACGACTGATGGAAGGGCATTAAGGGCTATTGAGGAGATGTGGGGTTTATCATTTGACATGAAGAATAAGGATATGTTGTTATTCTAAGAAGAAATCAAGAGAAATCAAGGAGAAGAGGAGTTTCTAAATTAGGGTTTCTATGTAAAATCCCCTAGTTTAGGTCAAATTTCCAAGCAAGATAAGTCAAAATGCAAGCTCCAAATGGATCCTTGGCCAACCTGGAACTTGTAGAGGATCTCAAGACCTTTAATTTTAGTGGTGGAAGACATCAAGATGATTTATAGAACTCAAGTTATGGTCCTTGCAAGTTACAGGTCATCTGAGGTATCTGAAATTTTGTCTGTGAAAGTGACTTGACTTCCAAGCTATTTTTACCCCTCAAGGAGATTTCAAATGAATTTCTGGTCAACATAAGAATTGTTCCTCATTGTCTTAGATTTCTAGAATGGTATAGTATGCCTTCATATGATGTGTGGAACTCTACTTATGGTCTTGGCAAGCAAAGGGTATTTTGGTCTTTTGAGAATTACAGGTCATTTTAACCTATGCCCAAAACTCATACAAGGAAGCTTCAAATTGAAAATTTTACAACATCAAACTTTTTCAAAATGACATTTTGAGTCTAGAAAAGTGACCATGAGAGATTGGAAAGATTCATAGCACAAGGTTTCAAAATTGTTGAATATAATGAATAAAAATGGGCTTAAAAATGAGATTTTTCATATCTTGGCCAAATGAAGCAAAATTATAGGTCATTTGGAATGGAAAGATCATTTTAAAGACATTTGCTAAAGTGGAATTTTGATCATAGTTCACATTTTGGGAGTTATCCATGGTTGCTTGTAATGGAAGATACATAAACCAAATCCAAGGGAATTTGTGCAAGGGAAGCTTCTCCAAGTTTCTAGGAGGTTCTAACATCACCTATATATTGATACAAGATGGTTCATGCCATGGTTGGTGATTTCATTTTCTCAAAACCCCAAGTTTCATCCATTTTTTCCACTTTGCATAAGCATCACAAACTCTCCCAAATCTCCATCAATCTTCACATTTTTTGATTGAATCTTCATCATCATCATCCAAGCATCATAATTCACATCAAGATTGGTAGAATTGGAGGAAGGATCGTGCTGTTCAAAATAACCATCCAAGGAGCAAGAATTTCTCAAGTACAAGATTCAAGAAGTTTGAGCCTAGATCTTTGCATACAGAATCAAAGTGGTGGTGTGTGGATCAGTTTCAAGTCCCTGCAAGCATTGATTCAAGGATTTCCATAGCTGTATCTCCATTTTAAACCAGGTTGGATTTCTATTCGAATTGCATGTTTTTAGTTAGCATGATAGGGTTTTGATAGCTTAGACTGGTTAAGTTAGGTTAGATGATGATTTCCACATAGTTTGGAGAGGTTTAATGGAGTTTGATCATGGTGCACAAATTCTGTTGAGGTTCATAACACGTGGAATATAGCATGATAATTCTCTTTATATGGCTTGAAATGATCAGGATGAGGTGTAGACTAGGTTAGGATAAGTTTTGGCAAGAATTGAAGCATTTGATAGCAGGTGTTAATGGTGGATTTCATCTGTTGCACCTATCGGGTTTGGAGCTTGGATGAGCTTTAGAAGGATCTAACACCATGGCCGTGTAGAGGGTGAGGAGGAGAGTGTTTTTTGTCTTGGGAGCGTGTTAATTCATGGAGAGACCAGGGAGCAAGAAGAGATGGAAGGTGCATGCATGGGGGTTGGTTTTCTGAAACCCTAGATGATCCATTGGGGACGATGATCAACAGTCGTGGGATCTCTTGTTTGACTCTGACTTTGAATCTAATCCAACGGCCATGATTTAAAAAGAAATATGGAGGGAGACTCTGGGGTGCCAAACGCACCGTTTCATTTAAGTATCTGAATGGGCCTCTAATTGCATTGCTAATGGCACCCTCCCCAAACCAGGCCCAGCATAAATCAACTGAGAATTTTGCTATCCACACTGTTTTGAGTTTTTGGTTTTTTGTCTATTTTCTGAAGCGCGTATGGGCCTTGTTCTTTATCCTATTCGCACCCCACCTTCTGGCCCACCTGGGGAAAAACAACTGAGCGCGTTTGCTCTTCATACCCCCTCCCTCTATTTTCCTTTATTTCATTTTCAATTTCTTTTCATTTTTCATGCATTTTCTAAAAAATCATAATAAATCATAAAAAACCTTATTTTTCAATAATTCTTTTTGCATAATTTTCTTTAAAGAGTCTAGAAAATTATAAATAAAAAAATTGCATTTTATTTTTTATTTGATATTTTTCCCATATTTTCCAAATAAATGCATATTTTAAGTGTTTCATTTCATACATGATTTTGATAATTTTTGTTCTACTAGTGGCTTTAATATTTTTTTGTCCATTCTTTTTAGGTTGGTTAATAGACATTGTTAGTTTGTGCATGCAATTTAGTTCACATTTTTAGGAGTTAGTTTTAGGTGATTAGCTTAGGTGAAAACAACATGAACAAAATTAGGGTTTAAAATCAACTCAGGTGAAATAGTTTAATTCTTTTAGGGTAGTTTAATTTGATTTGTGGGGTATGGACTATAGGGGTTATGGGTATAGGATAGATCCCCTTAGAAATCACTAGGATTCCCCTACTGCTATTAGTATATTACTGCTATATTTGATTGATTGGTGTGGTGTGCCCTCTGGGGATTATTGATTTGTCTGTGTGGGTATTGGGGTTGCTTGGGGATTGGGGAAACTGAAGAATGATGATGATGAAGCCATTGGAGATCCAGAGACTAAAGACCAACTTCCAGAGTGGATGAGGAGATCCCTGCTAGCAGCTGTTGAGGAGATTAGGGTTTAGGAGCTAGGCAGAGCTCTAGATTAGAAAGCTTGTTTCTCAAACATGGAATGCCTTGTCTGCATCCATCCTTTCTCTATGATTCAAAGTCTCTTTCAAATATCCACCTCCTTCCTTTGGAAGAATCAGTGAATGTATTTGAAAGATAGAACTTTTGAGAGGAAACTGTCTGTTTAATGTTAACAGTTGATGAACCACCCTTGGTAGGTAATTAACTGTCTAACATTCATTCACTTCATCTGGTTGACTGATGTTTCTCCTGAAGATTGAGACTTGAAGAAAAGCCAGTGTAGATGGAAGACTGATGATTAAGACTTTGCTGAAAAGCTGTGGAGATGGAGAGTGATGCTTGCCAAAAGCTTGTAGCTGATTGGAGATGACTTGGAGATAGGTGCTAATGCAGAGCTGCTGTGGCTGTTTTTTTATTGCTGTATTTCATTTCTGATGTATTGATTGGTTTTCCTGACTGTATTGTTTGCTGTTTACCCTGTTGGGTTGAAAGTGAAGCCTGTTCACTTTCGCCTATTGTTTTCCAGGTTCGAGGTTGAGTGGGACTCCCTTGCCTCGCTTGTATTGTTGCATCCATGCATTTTACTGCTTTACTGTATATATCTGATATTGTTTCTGTTTCCGTCTATTCCCTTAGGATCTCTGTTTCTCTCTGTGTAAGAGAGGAGCATGATAGACACTAGGTCTTAACCCATGCATGATAACATTAGGGTAGTTTGATTCCCTTCGCAACCGTAGGTTAGAGATCTGTCTCTTTCTTTCTCAAAACAAACAGAAAAACACCATAAAGATTTCAAACACAATAAAAGACAATTCTTCCGTAAAAGAATGTGAACTCATCAAGACGTCGTTTTTGTCCGCTTGGACTGCTAATCAGAAAACCTTTTTCAGAAGGAATAAAATCAACCAAGACAAGCTTGTGTCATACGTGGCCCGAACTACGTTTGCTCTGATCTTTCATGCCGTATGAAAGTACGTAGGCATAGGATGCGATATCCTAGCGAGCAACCTTCCCCTCCTTTCCCGTAGGTAGGCGAACTACGTTGACTCTGATTTCTCGTTCCAGGCGGGAATACGTAGGCATAAAGTGCGATACTTTGCCGAGTCATTTTCTTTTCTTTTAACCCCAGACCTTTAGAGTAGATAGAATAACAATCCATACCCGAAAACAAGCGTGGATCCCGTCGAGTACGACGGACGTGAGGGGTGCTAATACCTTCCCTTTGCGTAACCGACTCCCGAATCCAGGTTTTGGTTGCGACGACCATACCTTTCCCGTGTTGTGCGAGGTTTACTCTGAGCGTTTCCTTTCCCTCCCGTGGGATAAATAACGCGCGGTGGCGACTCTTCTGTTCAGCCGGCGCCGATTTTCGCAGTAGCGACAGCTGGCGACTCTGCTGGGGATCCAACGTCCCCTGGCTGCTAAGGACTGCGATAGTTCTTATGCATTTGGGATCCAACGTCCCTTAAGAGAGTCAATCCTAACGCTTGCTTTCCCGTCGAGGATTTTGTATGGATTTATATTTCTGACCTTTATTTTCAGCATTATATATCTTGATTATTATTGCTGTATTGGGGTGTGATGGGTGGTTCTATGATTGAGAGATAAGCCGGACCTGGGCTTGAGTGCACCTAGAATTAGAGTAGAAAGTAGTGGGCGCGTGCCGGCTTTGCTTGCATTAGTGTCTCATGAAATCTACACTCGGACGAGGTTCTTCTGGTTGGCTTCTTTTTCTACCCTTTGGGTCGAAGGGGTTGTTGGTCAGCTGAATTGTCGACTCCGGGAACCGATCATTTGGAAGTTGGCTAAGTGAGGCCTCTTCAGGATTTGATGATGCCACTCCTTCTGGGAATCGTATCATCAACCCTGAAAGTCTGTGACGCCGACGACCGCATAGGATGCCGTACCTTGCCAGTTACTAGGACATCCACCTGTGAGAGGGTTTTGGGTTATGCAGGTAACTAGACCCCCAGTATTTGACAGTTCTTGAGGGAAGCATGGGTTGTGTTCTCGGGCAACACGACGAGACAGGAAGAAAAGAGCATGCGATCTATTACTTGAGTAAGAAATTTACAGATTGTGAATCTCGATACTCAATGCTGGAGAAAACTTGTTGCGCGCTAGCCTGGGCCGCCAAGCGTTTGAGGCAATACATGCTGAATCATACAACCATGCTCATCTCGAAGATGGATCCTATCAAATATGTATTCGAAAAGCAGGCGTTGTCAGGAAGAATTGCCCGTTGGCAGATGGTCTTGACTGAATATGACATTCAATACGTCTCGCAAAAGGCTATAAAGGGGAGTGTGTTGTCTGAGTATCTGGCGGAGCAGCCTATTGAAGATTACCAATCGATGAGGTTTGATTTTCCTGACGAGGATATCATGTACCTAAAGACGAAAGATTGTGAAGAGCCGTTGCCCGACGAAGGACCAGAATTGGGTTCCAAATGGAAGATGATATTTGACGGAGCTGTGAACGCTTACGGTAGCGGAATATGAGCCATCATCACTACGCCACACGGGTCGCACATCCCGTTTACTGCCCGATTGACCTTTGCCGTTACCAATAATGAGGCCGAATACGAAGCTTGTATAATGGGGCTTGAAGAAGCCATTGATTTGCGAATCAAGAATTTAGACGTATACGGAGACTCAGCTCTGGTGGTGAATCAGATCAAAGGGGAATGGGAGACACGTCAGCCCAACTTGATACATTACATGAATTATGCAAGGAGATTGTTGCCTTTCTTTGACAAAGTGGAATTGCATCATGTACCGCGGGCAGAGAACCAAATGGCTGACACCCTAGCCACTTTGTCTTCCATGTACAAAGTCAACTTCTGGAACGAGGCTCCCCGAATCGTTATCTCTCGGCTTGACAGACCGGCTTACGTATTTGCTATTGATGAAGCATCCGACGACAAACCGTGGTATTTTGATATCCTTAATTTCCTGAAAAATAAAGAGTATCCGGCTGGGGCATCCAGTCACGATCAGAAGACTCTCAGGAGATTGGCGGGTAATTTCTATTTGAATCCGGACGGTGTCCTATACCGGAGAAATCACGACTTGGTGCTACTACGTTGTGTAGATGAGAAAGAGGCGAAGCTGCTCATGGAGGAAATACATGAGGGTACATTTGGTACGCATGCTGGTGGACATGCTATGACAAGAAAGCTGCTGCGGGCAGGTTATTTTTGGCTGACTATGGAAACTGATTGTTTCAAGTTTGCGAAGAAGTGCCACAAGTGCCAAATCTATGCTGATAAGATCCATGTGCCTCCGAGTCCTCTAAATGTGATGTCATCACCTTGGCCCTTCTCGATGTGGGGGATCGATATGATTGGAAAGATTGAGCCGACAGCTTCTAATGGGCATCGGTTCATCCTAGTAGCAATCGATTATTTCACCAAGTGGGTAGAAGCGGCGTCTTACGCAAATGTAACTAAGCAAGTGGTGGCCAGATTCATCAAGAGAGATATCATTTGCCGATATGGGATCCCCGAGCGGATAATCACGGACAACGGTTCAAACTTAAACAACAAAATGATGAAGGAGCTTTGTCAGAATTTCAAGATCGAACATCACAACTCCTCCCCTTACCGACCCAAGATGAATGGCGCTGTCGAAGCGGCCAATAAGAATATCAAGAAGATTGTGCAGAAAATGGTGGTGACCTATAAGGATTGGCACGAGATGCTACCTTTTGCTTTGCACGATTATCGTACGACGGTACGCACATCAACCGGGGCAACCCCGTTCTCCTTAGTGTATGGAATGGAAGCGGTATTACCATTGGAAGTTGAGATCCCTTCCCTGAGGGTATTGCGAGACGTTCAGCTGGACGAGGCAGAATGGGTAAAAGACAGGTTGAATCAACTGAGTTTGATGGATGAGAAGAGGCTAGCTTCTCTAGCATATGGTCGTTTGTACCAGAGCCGAATGAAGAAAGCGTATGACAAGAAGATACATCCGTGAAGCTTTCAGACGGGAGACCTTGTGCTAAAAAGGATTCTCCCGCCGCAAGCAGATCACAGGGGCAAGTGGACCCCCAACTACGAAGGGCCATACGTTGTCAGGAAAGTCTTCTCAGGAGGAGCGTTGTTGTTGTCCACCATGGACGGTGAAGACTTCACGTCACCTATAAATTCGGACGCAGTTAAAAAATACTTTGCTTAAAATTGACCCGCTGGACAGAAAAAAGAGAGTCCAGGCAAAAATGGGGCATCCTGGCGAACCAAAAACAGAATAAAAGGTTCGGGCAAAAGTTAGGGATAAAAGTGAAAAAATGTACACCCGCGAAGTTGGAAACCTACACTGGGCGGCTTCGGCAAAAAGGGGTATCCCGGTGAACTGAAAACCCGTAGAGGGCGGTTACGCAAAAGTTAGGGATTTGAAAAGCAAATGACTGCGGTCCGAATTTGATACTACAGTGAGCATCAGTGCGGGAGGATACCTGAGGAGTCGATTATCAGATACAACCTCTTCAGAAGAGTGAATACCGGGAAAGCATTAGAGTCGGATGAGTCATAGGAGGATCAGTTCGTGGTGTTCGTCTGCATCCCGTTGTCGACATGTGTACAAAATTTAATTTGTCAAAGTATTTATGCTTATTGTGCATACTTGTATATCTGCTTTGCGTAGCTTCCTCTTTTCAGGAGTTACATCCCGTGTACAAAAACTCCGCCCATTCAGGGGCCCAATCAATAAAATATGTTATTCAGTACTTGATGCTGGTCCTTTACTGTTTTGTGCATGATAAAGCGCCTAAGTTTACTGAAACTAGCATGTGTATAACATCACTGGCCCCTGCCAACGATTACTAAAGCGTTGAATTAACTGAAAATGATGTTGCTAACCTGAATAGATTTGGTTGCATAGGCTTGTCTTGTCTTGTTGTGATTGTTGCAGGTTCCATAGCCGTACGAGGAAGAGGATCAAAAGATTGCATTAACGAAAGACTTGATCTCCACGCAGGTCATGCATGTTCTTCCTGAAGAAGGATCGAATTCCCCAGCTAGTCGTAGCCTATCCAGAAGGCTTGCTCCAATAAAGCCAGTTATCCTCAGCAGAATTGGCGATTCCAAAATCGAGGGCTGTAATCAGACAGTGCATCGCAAGCAGAGTGGTTTAGCCTCAGAAGATTAATATTTCAGATTGGTGAGCTGTATTTAGGCAGTTTACCTTTCCCCGCAGGGTCGTTTACTCTCTCCCCCAGTGGAGTTAGTTTTTTTCCCAGGAGAATCATCCCATCCCCAGCGGAGTTCTCCTTCCAGCAAGTGTTTTCATTCCTTCCAGTGGAACTCGGAGATTGAAACTCTACCCGACAGAATGGGTGTGAGTCTTGGCATTTATTTTGTCAAAATACCGTGTGATATCCGCTCACTTTCCAGCAGAAGTCCAATTATACCGGGCGCATCTTCCATTCTCCAGCAAGAGTTATATCCCCCAGCAGGGTGTCACTTCAATGAGGTGCTTGGTTTAAGTTCCCGATTTCCCAGCTGAGTCGACTTCATCCTTCCAGCATTTATTTTGCTGGAATAATTCTGTAGCATCTGGCTATCCCCAACGGAGTCGGCATTGTCTTCAGCATTTATTTTGCTGAAGCGGTTTCCTGTATCCCAGCAGTTCGAGTCTGCATTTGCATCAGCATATAGGGTCATATTTGCATTGGCATATAGTGTCATACTTGCATCCATCAAATGGAAAATATAGCATTTCCATGTCGAATGGAGCATTGCATCATTGTCAAACATATACATTTTGAAACATAAACTAGGTTGGCTAACCGTTCGTTTCAAGTATTGTTTCTCTTGCAGGTAGAGAGAGCCCTTGCTCAGGTGAATCAATAAACGTTCAGGATCTCGACGTGAGACATTCGGTGAAGTGTCAGTTGTGGCACTACTACCCACAGAGTCAGCAAGATAAGTTTCTCTTTGTCCCTAAGCAGAGTTACTTATTTCCCCGCCAGGGTTTCTTGTTGAAGTTTCTCTAGTCCGACCAGCGGATTGTTTCCTTCAAGGTTGTTGTTACGTCAGCATTAAAGGGTTTCAGGAATCAGAATTTCAGAGGCCACCGCCGGTTATCAGAACAGGCGTCCGGTAGTTTGGTTTTCAGATATCCCCGACAGAGTCAGCTCCGAAGTTGCTGTCACGTCAGTGATAAGGAGTTGGCAGACCAATGGAGGAGGAGTCCTAACGTGGACGATTTCTTGACAGGTTTTCTTGTTGCTAGAAAAGTGGGAGTCCTAACGTGGATAGTTTTATTTCCCCGAGTTGATAGAGGGTGCTAGTCCTAACGTGGGCAGGTTCGATTTCTCAGAATTGTTGGAATATGGAATCCTAACGTGGACATTTCTTCCAGGTAGCTTTATTCGTAATGGTGAAACGTGCGTCCTGACGTGGACAAGTTTATAGTTTTGTGTGATGACAAGATGCGAGAGTCCTGATGCGGACAAATTATCTTTCTTCGTGTTGGTGGCAAAGTATGAGTCCTAACGTGGACAAGTCTCATTTCCCCAGCAAGTCAAAGACGCGCAAGTCTTGACGTGGGCAAGTTTATTTCTTCAGCAGGTTGAGATATGGGTCCTGACGTGGACAAAGTTTTATTTCCTCAGCGGAGTCCTGACGTGGACAAATCAAGACGAAACGTGAGTCCTGACGTGGACAGGTTTATTCCTTACGTGGAAAAGATTATTCCTGACGCGAAAAAGCGTGGTCCTGACGCGGACAGATCCAGAAGAAAGTTATTCCTTACGTGGAAAGATGGAGTCCTTACGTGGACCGATCAAGACGAGTTGGTTTCCTTACGTGGAAAAATGTGATTCCTTACGTGGAACAAGTTGGAGTCCTTACGTGGACGAATCAAAATGTGTCGCCTTACGTGGAAAGAAGTTGATTCCTTACGTGGAAGAAAAATAGTTTCCTCACGTGGAAAGATGAGATTCCTTACGTGGAAAAGAATTGGTTTCCTTACGTGGAAAGACGAATTTATTCCTTACGTGGAAAGATTGGGTCCTTACGCAGACATAGCAAGATTGATTCCTTACGTGGAGAGATTGGAGTCCTTACGCGGACAGATCAAAGAAGACAGTATTCCTTACGTGGAAAGAGGCTTGTATTCCTGACGCGGAAAGAAAGAGTGTATTCCTGACGTGGAAGGGTTTAGTCCTGACGTGGACAGATTCAAAAGAAGACGTATTCCTTACATGGAAGAGTTTGACGAAGAAGAAGTTCATTCCTAACGTGGAAAGGTGAGTCCTAACGTGGACGGTGTTATTCCTAACGTGGAAGAGTTTACTCCTGACGTGGACGATTTATTTCTGACAAGAAGGCAGACGAGCCATCCCCAGCAAAGTTGTTGAAGTTTTCTCGAGTTGACGGCAGGTGGAGTCCTAACGTGGACGAAATTCTATCTCTGCGATGATAAAATCTTTTTCAGGCGATGAAAATAATCCCCAGCACGAGATCAGTGGGTTGTCGTAACAGTTAAATTCAGTCGGCGAATGTCGTTCCCCAAGCAGGAGCGCAGTTTATTTCTGCGGTTGGCAAATTTTCTGGGTTCTTAGTATTCAACCGCCTCGTACCGCGAATGTCTGAAGGCTCCGGGCTCTTCACCCAATCGGGTCCAAGTCGCTTGAATAGGGGCAGCTGTTGCACCCTAAAATTTGCTCAACCTTATTCACTTGGTTTATGTTTCAATATCATTTGCCTATAGAGCCATGTACATAAGTTACTCATCTGCATAGCATAAGCATAGCAAGTCATTCAACAGGGAACCAATCATTATTCTCATCTCTAGAGGCCTATCAAGAGGTTATTATTCAAATTCAATCTCATTCAAGTCATCAGAAAAGAATTTGAAAGTTGGAGAAGTCATTAGATCAAGCAGTTCATCTATCTCTTATCTGAGGGTATCTGGGGATCATCAAGGAAATTATGAGCTGTGAATTGAAGGCATGAGGAGTATCTAGACATCTTGGAGGACTTATAAAGACATTTGGAGAAGAAAACAAGTCATTGATGTGGTCACCAGTATTGCAGTTGAAGACAGTCAACTAGGGTTTCATCTGGGTCAACTCTAGGTCAAACGACTGATGGAAGGGCATTAAGGGCTATTGAGGAGATGTGGGGTTTATCATTTTACATGAAGAATAAGGATATGTTGTTATGCTAAGAAGAAATCAAGAGAAATCAAGGAGAAGAGGAGTTTCTAAATTAGGGTTTCTATGTAAAATCCCCTAGTTTAGGTCAAATTTCCAAGCAAGATAAGTCAAACTGCAAGCTTCAAATGGATCCTTGGCCAACATGGAACTTGTATAGGATCTCAAGACCTTTAATTTGAGTGGTGGAAGACATCAAGATGATTTATAGAACTCAAGTTATGGTCCTTGCAAGTTACAGGTCATCTGAGGTATCTGAAATTTTGTCTGTGAAAGTGACTTGACTTCCAAGCTATTTTTACCCCTCAAGGAGATTTCAAATGAATTTCTGGTCAACATATGAATTGTTCCTAGTTGTCTTAGATTTCTAGAATGGTATAGTATGCCTTCATATGATGTGTGGAACTCTACTTATGGTCTTGGCAAGCAAAGGGTATTTTGGTCTTTTGAGAATTACAGGTCATTTTAACCTATGCCCAAAACTCATACAAGGAAGCTTCAAATGGAAAATTTTAAAACATAAAACTTTTTCAAAATGACATTTTGAGTCTAGAAAAGTGACCATGAGAGATTGGAAAGATTCATAGCACAAGGTTTCAAAATTGTTGAATTTAATGAATAAAAATGGGCTTAAAAATGAGATTTTTCATATCTTGGCCAAATGAAGCAAAATTATAGGTCATTTGGAATGGAAAGATCATTTTAAAGACATTGGCTAAAGTGGAATTTTGAGCATAGTTCACATTTTGGGAGTTATCCATGGTTGCTTGTAATGGAAGATACATAAACCAAATCCAAGGGAATTTGTGCAAGGGAAGCTTCTCCAAGTTTCTAGGAGGTTCTAACATCACCTATATATTGATACAAGATGGTTCATGCCATGGTTGGTGATTGAATTTTCTTAAAACCCCAAGTTTCATCCATTTTTTCCACTTTGCATAAGCATCACAAACTCTCCCAAATCTCCATCAATCTTCACATTTTTTGATTGAATCTTCATCATCATCATCCAAGCATCATAATTCACATCAAGATTGGTAGAATTGGAGGAAGGATCGTGCTGTTCAAAATAACCATCCAAGGAGCAAGAATTTCTCAAGTACAAGATTCAAGAAGTTTGAGCCTAGATCTTTGCATACAGAATCAAAGTGGTGGTGTGTGGATCAGTTTCAAGTCCCTGCAAGCATTGATTCAAGGATTTCCATAGCTGTATCTGCATTTTAAACCAGGTTGGATTTCTATTCGAATTGCATGTTTTTAGTTAGCATGATAGGGTTTTGATAGCTTAGACTGGTTAAGTTAGGTTAGATGATGATTTCCACAGAGTTTGGAGAGGTTTAATGGAGTTTGATCATGGTGCACAAATTCTGTTGAGGTTCATAACACGTGGAATATAGCATGATAATTCTCTTTATATGGCTTGAAATGATCAGGATGAGGTGTAGACTAGGTTAGGATAAGTTTTGGCAAGAATTGAAGCATTTGATAGCAGGTGTTAATGGTGGATTTCATCTGTTGCACCTATCGGGTTTGGAGCTTGGATGAGCTTTAGAAGGATCTAACACCATGGCCGTGTAGAGGGTGAGGAGGAGAGTGTTTTTTGTCTTGGGAGCGTGTTAATTCATGGAGAGACCAGGGAGCAAGAAGAGATGGAAGGTGCATGCATGGGGGTTGGTTTTCTGAAACCCTAGATGATCCATTGGGGACGATGATCAACAGTCGTGGGATCTCTTGTTTGACTCTGACTTTGAATCTAATCCAACGGCCATGATTTAAAAAGAAATATGGAGGGAGACTCTGGGGTGCCAAACGCACCGTTTCATTTAAGTATCTGAATGGGCCTCTAATTGCATTGCTAATGGCACCCTCCCCAAACCAGGCCCAGCATAAATCAACTGAGAATTTTGCTATCCACACCGTTTTGAGTTTTTGGTTTTTTGTCTATTTTCTGAAGCGCGTATGGGCCTTGTTCTTTATCCTATTCGCACCCCACCTTCTGGCCCACCTGGGGAAAAACAACTGAGCGTGTTTGCTCTTCATACCCCCTCCCTCTATTTTCCTTTATTTCATTTTCAATTTCTTTTCATTTTTCATGCATTTTCTAAAAAATCATAATAAATCATAAAAAACCTTATTTTTCAATAATTCTTTTTGCATAATTTTCTTTAAAGAGTCTAGAAAATTATAAAAAAAAATTGCATTTTATTTTTTATTTGATATTTTTCCCATATTTTCCAAATAAATGCATATTTTAAGTGTTTCATTTCATACATGATTTTGATAATTTTTGTTCTACTAGTGGCTTTAATATTTTTTTGTCCATTCTTTTTAGGTTGGTTAATAGACATTGTTAGTTTGTGCATGCAATTTAGTTCACATTTTTAGGAGTTAGTTTTAGGTGATTAGCTTAGGTGAAAACAACATGAACAAAATTAGGGTTTAAAATCAACTCAGGTGAAATAGTTTAATTCTTTTAGGGTAGTTTAATTTGATTTGTGGGGTATGGACTATAGGGGTTATGGGTATAGGATAGATCCCCTTAGAAATCACTAGGATTCCCCTACTGCTATTAGTATATTACTGCTATATTTGATTGATTGGTGTGGTGTGCCCTCTAGGGATTATTGATTTGTCTGTGTGGGTATTGGGGTTGCTTGGGGATTGGGGAAGCTGAAGAATGATGATGATGAAGCCATTGGAGATCCAGAGACTAAAGACCAACTTCCAGAGTGGATGAGAAGATCCCTGCTAGCAGCTGTTGAGGAGATTAGGGTTTAGGAGCTAGGCAGAGCTCTAGATTAGAAAGCTTGTTTCTCAAACATGGAATGCCTTGTCTGCATCCATCCTTTCTCTATGATTCAAAGTCTCTTTCAAATATCCACCTCCTTCCTTTGGAAGGATCAGTGAATGTATTTGAAAGATAGAACTTTTGAGAGGAAACTGTCTGTTTAATGTTAACAGTTGATGAACCACCCTTGGTAGGTAATTAACTGTCTAACATTCATTCACTTCATCTGGTTGACTGATGTTTCTCCTGAAGATTGAGACTTGAAGAAAAGCCAGTGTAGATGGAAGACTGATGATTAAGACTTTGCTGAAAAGCTGTGGAGATGGAGAGTGATGCTTGCCAAAAGCTTGTAGCTGATTGGAGATGACTTGGAGATAGGTGCTGATGCAGAGCTGCTGTGGCTGTTTTTTTATTGCTGTATTTCATTTCTGATGTATTGATTGGTTTTCCTGACTGTATTGTTTGCTGTTTACCCTGTTGGGTTGAAAGTGAAGCCTGTTCACTTTCGCCTATTGTTTTCCAGGTTCGAGGTTGAGTGGGACTCTCTTGCCTCGCTTGTATTGTTGCATCCATGCATTTTACTGCTTTACTGTATATATCTGATATTGTTTCTGTTTCCGTCTATTCCCTTAGGATCTCTGTTTCTCTCTGTGCAAGAGAGGAGCATGATAGACACTAGGTCTTAACCCATGCATGATAACATTAGGGTAGTTTGATTCCCTTCGCAACCGTAGGTTAGAGATCTGTCTCTTTCTTTCTCAAAACAAACAGAAAAACACCATAAAGATTTCAAACACAATAAAAGACAATTCTTCCGTAAAAGAATGTGAACTCATCAAGACGTCGTTTTTGTCCGCTTGGACTGCTAATCAGAAAACCTTTTTCAGAAGGAATAAAATCAACCAAGACAAGCTTGTGTCATACGTGGCCCGAACTACGTTTGCTCTGATCTTTCATGCCGTATGAAAGTACGTAGGCATAGGATGCGATATCCTAGCGAGCAACCTTCCCCTCCTTTCCCGTAGGTAGGCGAACTACGTTGACTCTGATTTCTCGTTCCAGACGGGAATACGTAGGCATAAAGTGCGATACTTTGCCGAGTCATTTTCTTTTCTTTTAACCCCAGACCTTTAGAGTAGATAGAATAACAATCCATACCCGAAAACAAGCGTGGATCCCGTCGAGTACGACGGACGTGAGGGGTGCTAATACCTTCCCCTTGCGTAACCGACTCCCGAATCCAGGTTTTGGTTGCGACGACCATAACTTTCCCGTGTTGTGCGAGGTTTACTCTGAGCGTTTCCTTTCCCTCCCGTGGGATAAATAACGCGCGGTGGCGACTCTTCTGTTCAGCCGGCGCCGATTTTCGGAGTAGCGACAGATAGGTACTGTTATTGTGACTCCTCAAGGGACCCACCTCCCATTTACTTCTAGATTAAGATTACAGTGTACTAATAATGAGGCTGAGTATGAAGCATACATTATGGGTCTTGAGGAAGCAATTGATTTGAGAATTAAGAATTTGGACATGCTTGGTGATTCCGCAGTGGTAATCAATCAAATCATTGGAGAGTGGATAACTCGACATGATAATTTGGTCCCATACGAAGATTATGCTAGAAGACTGTTATCGTTCTTTGATAGGGTCGAATTTCATCATATTCCTCGTGATGAGAACAGAATGGCAGATGCGTTGGCAACTTTGGCCTCAATGATTGTGGTGAACTTTTGGAACGAGTGTCCTCGGATTGAAGTAAAACATCTTGACAGACCCGCCTACATCTTTGCCGTCGAAGAAGTCGAAGATGGCAAACCCTGGTACCATGACATTGAAGTATTCCTCAGAACTCAAGAATATCCTTTGGGAATTTCTAACAAAGATTAGAAGACTTTGAGAAGGCTCACTGGGAGTTTTCTTTTGAGTAACAACGTATTATACAAGCGGAATTTTAACATGGTCTTGCTGAGATGTGTTGACAAACAAGAAGCAGATATGTTAATGACGGAAATTCACGAAGGATCTTTTGGCACTCATACCAACGGACATGTTATGGCTAAAAAGATTTTAAGGGCTGGTTATTATTGGATCACAATGGAATCAGATTGTTACAAGTTTGCTAGAAAATGTCACAAGTGTCAGATTTACGCAGATAAGATCCATGTGCCTCCGACTTTGTTGAATGTTATTTCATCCTCGTGGCCGTTCTCCATGTGGGGAATTGATATGATTGGAATGATAGAACCAAAAGCATCTAATGGACACCGATTCATCTTGGTAGCCATTGATTATTTCACCAAGTGGGTCGAAGCGGCTTCCTACGCTAATGTAACTCGACATGTGGTTGTCAAATTTATCAAGGATCAGCTTATCTGCCGATATGGTGTGCCAAGCAAGATTATTACAGATAATGGGTCCAATTTGAATAACAGAATGATGAAAGAACTATGCAAAGAATTCAAGATAGAGCATCATAATTCTTCTCCTTACAGACCAAAGATGAACAGGGCTGTTGAGGCCGCCAATAAGAATATCAAGAAGATCATTCAGAAAATGGTTGTTACTTACAAAGATTGGCACGAAATGCTCCCGTTCGCCTTGCACGGGTATCGTACGATGGTACGCACATCGACTGGGGCAACTCCATTTTCACTTGTCTGCGGTATGGAAGCAGTGCTCCCGATAGAAGTTGAGATTCCTTCTATGAGGATTTTGATGGATGCAAAGTTATCAGAAGCTGAATGGTTCCAGAATAGGTATGATCAGTTGAACTTAATCAAAGAAAAGAGGATGGCAGCACTATTCCATGGGCAGTTGTATCAGCAGAAGATGAAGAAGGCATTTGACAAGAAAGTTCGACCCCGTGTATTCAAAGAAGGTGACCTCATGCTCAAGAAGATTCAGTCCTTCCTCACCGATGTCAGAGGAAAATGGGCCCCGAACTATGATGGACCGTACGTGGTAAGAAGGGTTCTGTCAGGAGGTGTTTTGATGTTAGCAACGATGGATGAAGAAGAAATCACTCGCCCTATGAATACGGGCGCTGTCAAGAAGTATTTCACTTAAGGGAGCTCTTATAACTTAGGGAGAACAAATTGTTATTCCCTTGATGTAATCTCTATTATTTTCCAACACTGTAATATTAGGGTCACGCCTTTCTGCTGACCACCATTCAATAAAGTCTCTCATTTATCAAAATCTTTTTCTCGATAGCAAAATCGAAATTGATTTAAACTTTTCTCACTGCTTCGTGTTTTACTCGGTATATGAATAACAAAAGGATGACCATGGACGTTTATTTCATCCACGAAAGAACGTCAATCACATATGTTTCCACAAGCAAAGGATATTTATTTTATCCAGAGACGGGGTCTGTTTATGTTCAAGATTTCTTTACAGGTGGTGCAAAGTCTGTGGAGATTTTGCTTGAGTACCTTTCCGTCTGAGACGTTTATTTTCGCCTCTCCCGGTCCGTCAGCATACGCACATCATATAGATAGATAGCATGGCATATTCATTTTTGCATCCTTTTGTTTACTTGTTCTGTCACTTTGGCCACGGTTATCCCCAGGCTTTTAGGTGTGTCCCATCCCCCCAAATAGAGTTGTCAGCCCTAGGCAGAAAGAACACAATGTTTGTACGTTCCCCATGAAGTTAGATCCTCGTGGAAGACGGTTATCTTAATGCATCCCACTTGAGTTCATACCTTAATGGTCGAGTCTTACTTGATGGTTTTCTCTTTGGCTACTTCCCGAATTGGACTTCGATCCTCGGCAATCGCAGTGTGGAAAAATGTCCAATATTCGAACATGGAACAGGTGTGCATTTATTTTGCACTCTATTCCTCAGGAATAATATTTTCGAAGAATCTCTACAAAGACAGATATTCCTCCAACAACAATATCACTAGATTCTCTCAACCATCTACATTTGGACTATAAACAATCTCTTTATTTGAGCAACTCGTTTTGACTAAGATCTTATTCAAAACGACGAACGACAGTTTCTACAAAACAGTTCATTCACCCTCAGCGGTTCTTCAACATTATCAACCCGTCAAATGGCATCGCTTCGGCAATCCATCAGAAAGGTCCGCCAAAGACATTACAAGACACTTATCTTATTTGAAAATTCCCACTACAAATACTTCTCTTCATTTGAGAATCTGCAATGATATATATTTTACAACTACAGTAAAGATGCTCCTCGGAAATGAATTCCCCAGTAAGTTCATCACGCAAGTTCATTTCCCCAGAAAAATCGAGGAAGTTTATCACATTAGTCTCTCTTTATTTGAGAAGGCATACTTTACATATCAACCGACCTACATCTCTTTTGAAGGTCCCCGGTGAAGTTTTTCAACCTCCAATACATTATGGCTTACAACCGAAAGCATACAACTTACATCTACAAAGTTCAACAATTTACAACACATTATGGCTTACAGCCAAGAAATTCTACGATCTACGTTGACATTTTGATCCCCTGTGAGGATGCTCGCACGAGTTTTCGTCATTTCGGGCAGAGACTGAGACCAACTCATGATTCCCATATCATAACGCTCGGGGAGGTTGTTCATCAGAGACTGAGACCAGCTCATGATTCCCATATCATGACGCTCGGGGAGGTCATTCATCAGAGACTGAGACCAGCTCATGATTCCCATATCATGACGCTCGGGGAGGTCGTTCATCAGATACTAAGACCAGCTCATGATTCCCATATCATGACGCTCGGGGAAGTCGTTCATCAGAGATTGAGACCAGCTCATGGTCCCCGTACCATGACGTTCGGGGAGGTTATACATTTTACTATTTTCAGTTGGATTTCAAAACAAAAACAAAATAAAAGAAATAAGAAAGAAAAAGAATACGAAACAAAACTGAACTATTGACTCAATCAGAAAAGTCACTATGGGTATTGTTGTTGCCTGGATTGCTCCGTTCTGGTAATAAGTTATCCTTCGATTTTCTCATTCATTGTTTAAATCGACATATCCTTGGTGTATGTGCTACTGTTGTACTAGGGAGATTCCCGATTAGTGGTTTCTTGTCCCCGTGGAGTCCCGCTTCGTTGGGTCTGTTGCTCCTTTGTCTCGCATGTCCAGTCCCTCCCCTGTGGCATCATGTCTCCACAGGACCGTCTGTCTCACATTTTCATATCATTGCATATCATTTGCATTCGGTGGTTTCTTAGGGCCAAAAAATTCGTGCAATGTTTATATTTAAGTCCCTCCTATCTCGTCGAGACGGAGATTTCAGTCTCCATATCTCCGGATAGAAATAACTTAAATAGGGGCATCTGTCACACCCTAATTTTTGACCGTAAGATCCCACCTCTTCGTGCATTTCTCTGGTATCCTTTTGTTGCACATTATCGTTTATGCCGTTGTGTATGTTTACTATGGCTAACCAGCTCGTGCAGGTGTTTTAAGGTTCAAAAGATATTCGTATGGTCTATTAGGCCTCGAGCCAAGTTTATCATAGTTCGCAAACAAAACTCACGAGCTGATTGAGACTAATTGGTCTTCTACCTGGCCATGAAATCAGGAAGAAGTCTAGATTGACGCATGAAGAGTTGGATCCTATTAAGGAGGTTTCATCATGTTCAAAACCTAGCTCAAAAGGATATTCAAAATTGCAAGTCATAGTGTATTTTTTTTCAATTCATTTAAATCTCGGGAAAACTCCAGACAGTTGGCATTACAAGATGCATTGCAAGATCCAACTTCATGACTGGTTTCACGATACAAGCTCATCGTAAAATAAAAGTTTGAAATTTAAGGGCTACAAGGAACGAACTTCAAAATTCATCACAAGTGGAATTATTCGTTCATTAGATGTCATTGAGATTGGTCTTCTCCATACTACACGCCTTGGATAAAATACTACTCATACACAATTCATACAAGTTAACCATATGGAAATACGGTAACATTTGGTTTCTATACCGTTAGAACACTCTTCAGGCACCCAAAGCAGTTCCGTTACATTCATATTAAGCAATAACGGATTACAATAAAAGCGCTTTATGATGTATGGATGACTCGGTAATTGAACAAAAGAAGAATTATCCAATTACAATGGTAGATTCCTACAGTTCTAGACTCTATTAACTCAACACTTTTTAAAGTCCTAAGACTAAGCTCGGGCTTGAGCTCTACCACCATCTCTGAGTCTTCATGAGCTCCTCAAACGCCATTTTGATCGCCTTTTGCAACATGAACACAACCAGATAGTTAAGTTACCGGCAATCCTGCGAGTAAAGTACCAGCAAAACAATATCAGTTTGACAACAGTGAACAAAGAGAATTCAAAAGTCCAAGAATTGAATCAAAGTTTAGAGCTAAGAGGGAATAAGTGGATTTAGTTATGCCCTCAGTTTCTTTTAAAGAGCATCATTGGGCAGACGCACGAGCGGCTGGGAAGGAAACAACAGAGGATGCCGTCAGTTCCTCACCGAACACCGAAGAATTGAATTCTGGGACAGCAAAACAATTAACTTCAATGACCCAACACAATGCGAAGCATACAACTACAGACAACTACAGTTTCAAGCACACACGGTTCAGACCATAAAGTCATCATTACCGTTATACCTCTCTCGCCAGTGGCACTAGACCGGGAACTTCCAGACTTACGATCAGATCCTGAAAGAAGAAGAGGAAATTAGCACAGTAAATAACAGCAGGTAGCAACTTCAAATAAACAAGCATCAGTTGCATTAGTTAAAAGACAATAACAGGTTTGCAACAAACAGCATCAGGCCACAATTAGAATTCAACAAGTTGCGACCAACAACAAACTGCAAACAATAACATTGATCCTGCATCCCAAGATGCCCCACCACCACTCTACCATCCAAAAATCGGTTTTACTGCATAGAGCATAGAAGTCAAGTTAGACTTCAAAAAATTAACCACAGCAATTGACTCACGTGAAGGCCAAGATAGCAAGCAGTTCCTCAAACTCTTGCATCAACACACGAAATGATGAAGGGATTTAGTTAGAAATCACAAGAAAAGCTCTTGCTCAGCTTGATGTAAACACCATGTTTCACCAACAATAATCAAGGACAGCCACTATTTAGGAGGCAACCGAAAACTCCAAGAAGAGTTGGGGAAATTAAACCCTCAGGACTATGAAGTGCATCATCGGGCATAGGAACGAGCGGCCAAGAGGGCAACAACCGAAGCTGTCACCTACTCCCTACCGAACATCGAAGATCAAATTCAGTAAAGAAAAGCAATTAAGTCTCAATGGTCCAACACGATGCAAAACACAACTTCATCGAGGCAGCAGGGGCGTTCTTATTTCCCTCATGGCTCAGACCTGTAAGTCATCACTACCACTTTGAACGTTCCTCGACGACGACATAATAACCGGCAGCTGCTGAACTTCTAACAACATCCTAAAAGAAGAAGCAAAACAATATCAAGTCATCATCCGCAAACCATAACAGCACAACATGACAACATCAATAACATCAACTACAAGCAACAATGACCATGTCAGTTCAACAGCAACCAAAGCAAGAACAAAAGCAAGAGTATTATGTGGCGACAAAGAATGGCAAGCAAACATAACAACAACAAGTATCAGTCACGAGTTAGCCACAATCACCAGCAAAACAGTCAATAATCCCAGTTCACCGTCCACCACAGCAGCAGCACAACACCAACATGTTTCTCATATGTAAACATTAAAAACCATGTCAGTCCCTCAACAACAATATCAGTTCAACAACAGTTATAGCAAACACCAGGGCATCATCAACAACAAGTACGCCAGTCGCAAGCACCAAACATTTCAGATGTGAACAAATAAATAGCATGTTGACCACCCAAAGCAAAAGGGTGTAGTCTTAGCCCTCAGGTGGTTCATCATTGGGCAAGGCTCGAGTAGCCAGGAGGACGACGAAAAATTCACCGCCAACACCCTACCGACTCAAGAGCACCGACGGACATTCGAAAGCAACATCAGCAACCGTAAACCCCAGCTCAGACGCGATGTCGTCATTGCCGGCTCAACCTTATCTCAACCACAACATACGACAAAGCAATATCTGAACTTAGACATGGCATTCTCTGCGAAGAAGAAGAAAAGAAGTGTTAGCACAATCCCATAATGGCAAGTTCCTACTTTCAATGGCAAAGAACCAAGTCACAAAGTCAACGAGGAAAAATTACAAATTAATACAGGAAGAAGAAAGATTAGAACTTCCCTAATCAAAACCATTATGGGCTACTAATTCCTTTGGCCCAGAATCCCCTGCTTTCCACACCTGCAAAAAACATAGGGTTTGGATTAGTAAAGGATATACCCTGTGCAGAAAATATCCCATTCAGATTCCGTTAGCATAAAGTGAATATTCCTCAAATCAAATCACACAGTCTGATCTTCATCAACACAATTAAACGCAATCATCCGAAGAAGGAAGGTTTTTGAACCCCAAATCACACGAAAACGGAAAGCTTTAATACCAATTAATCAGAAATCTTCTACTCAGAGGCCTATAAATTGGAAGGAAATTAACAAAATTCAAAAAAATCCACGAACAACCACGAGTTTGAAACCCTAAAAAAATCATCGCGAAGAAAAACACCAAAAGCTTAGAGCTCGTAAACCTAAGAGTTTGAAGGAGGAGACTCATCTGCTTCGACCGTCGAAAATCATCGCCGAAGGAGAAGAGGCACCGTGCTCAGAGTCTAACCAAGAGAGCCATCACCGGCGATAAACTCAGACTACTCGCAAGTCTCATCATTGCCGGACGAGAGAAGAGAACAAGACTGTGGATTGCCTCACAATCTCACTGTCGTCACCTTCTAGCCGCCGTCAACTCTTATTCTTGGGTAAAAGAACTCATCCTTTTAATATATTCTTGCATGTTTGACCTGTGTAGATTTTGCAGTACAAACAAGGGCATTGAGAAGCCAGAGGCGAAAGGAGATCGAAAGGTCATCGGAAAAGAAGAATGGCAACGAGAGGACGAAGAAGAACATTCGCGATTTGGGAACGAATCCGAAAGGGGGAGGGTCTAGGGTTTAATCGATGTTTGTTTTGTTTTGCTGTTGTTTATTTGTGATATCATCATATTGTATCGCACACACACACCAACTCACATACACCCTCACCCGATCACCGCCTCACATAACAAACTATCAACTTTTAATTAACTAATAAATTAATATTTTCTAATTAATTAACTTAATCGGTTTTTTTTATAAAATGATTAATAACCTTTTCTATTATTCATCTTTTTTTTAATTAACCTTTTTAACTTTTACATATAATCCCACTAATTAACCTATAACTAATCGTTTATAATCTTTTTTTATTAAATACTAATAAACCCTTTTATTTAGATCTAGCTTTTATAATTTTAACCTTTAAAAAATAATTAACTCATATTTGTTTTTATTCACCTTTAACTTATTTCTATTTTCATTAAATTAATAACCCTTCTAATATGATAAAATTAGTCCTAATATAAAATAAAAGGCTCTACACTTATTAAAATGATTTTTGGTAAAACTAATTAAAAACTTCCTTTTATAATAAGAAAACTATTTTATCTTAATAAACTCTAAAAAATATATAACTTGACTAAATCTTTTTATGAAGCTCATTTATTTAAAATCCCAACTAATTCAATAAATATTTTACAATTCGAACATTTTCTCTTTAAATAAAATAAAAAAAACTAGTAATAATTTAAATTTAACTTTTAAAATTAATCTCACCAAAAATAGTATTAACCATTTCCCTAAAACCAATCTCACTAAAATAATATTTTCTTAAATCAATTCAACCTTTCTCTAATCAATCACCGTAAAATCAATCAACGCCGCAAATTAATCAATTCAATCGTGCACGCTTTCACTACCACTCACATATCCACTTGCACTCACTTAGCGCTTTCATGCGTCTGTGTATGGCTTTATTTTTTCACAATTTATCTTCCGCAGTTTAATATTATCGCAAGTTATCTTTCTTGCATCGCATTCCGTCCAAAGGAAAAATCTACACATGATTCAACAATTGTGTGTAGTGCACATCATTTGCATCATATTCCCCATGATCCTTGATCCCATTCAAGTTGATCTCTAGGATAGATCCTACCCCATAGGAAGGACTGTCATCCTTTTACGGCATAGAAACAAACATTCAACTCAACTCAAATATTCAAACACAATAGAGAAAGATGTTAATCATCTTAAGCGAGATAGAATCTCCACCCCACATCAATACAATCAATACCGTAGGGACTTTGCCTTAAGAGAGATAGAGGCGTACATCGTCGATCTATATCCGAGTACTTGAGCCCTTCTCTTAAGATGATGCAAAGACTATTTTCCTACAACTTGTAGCGGTTAAATCTCCCTTAAAATGATAACTCGTCTCTTCTCCTAAAATCAATCAATCAACTACCCTAAACCTGTAGGAACTTTGACCCCAGTCAAAGAACTCCTTAAACCCTTTAGGAGAACTACAAAATACTCTGATTCCACTCCCGTAAGGATATGTAGGCATAAGATGCGACATCTTATCGAGTATACTTAGAAAATAAACCCCTAGGTCTTTCAACCTTAAGCAGATAAACACTTAGCAATAAACAAACATAAAACAAGAGGTTCATGTAGAGTACTACAGAAACTTAGGATGTTAGCACCTTCCCTAAGTTTAACCAACCCCCAAACATTTAACTCTCTAGCTTGAATTTGCATTGCATTGTGGGTATTTTGATCTTTATCCCTTCCTTTGGACAAATCAAAGTTCGGTTGCAAAAATGAATTAAAGATTCAAACTAATCAATAGTTTGGTATCCGATTTTCACCGCGACAGAAATGGCGACTTCACTGGGGACCTCTCAGTGGGTTTCCCTATCTTGTTTTATTTACTTGTTATATATTTGCTTATCTGTTTATTTGTATAATTGTTTACTTGTTTGTTTATCGCCTTTGGGGTTGATACTCTTGAGTGGTGAGATAAAGTCCTACACCCAGGCTTGAGTGAACTTAAGATAGGATGGTGATATGTTCAAAGAGGCTTATAGGGGGTGGAATCCCGACCAATCTGACTTGAAAATCACGCTCAATTGATGCCCTCTCGAAAGTTGTATTGTTGAACGAGTTCTTAATCGTGAAAACATGCATTATATTCGATGTTGGAGCCTATGATATTGAGGACCGTAGTTACCTTAACCCCACTTTGACCTTTATTAGGATGTAGTGCGGGGCTATGAGGGGGTACCCCTGAAATAGCGCTACGCGATACTACGCTCAAAAGAAGTTCTCTTGAGAATATTATTAACCCCCGAGTACTTGGGAAGTTGATAATATTCGAAAGATGGGCTAATGACTTTGGGAACCTTATTAAAACCTTGTTCTGCAGGTACAATACGCCTTTAGTCCAAATCCTTTGGGGATGGGTATACCTTTGGCTCCATGCAAAAAAATTTCGCCTGTAACCCTTTCCGATGCTATTATGGGAGGTAGGCAACACTCGGGTTGGGAGGGACGAATCGAAGCGACAAGGGATGAATCTCGGTGGATCGTGGCAGCAAGGCCACTCTTCCACTTACAATACCCTGTCGCATATTTTAGTCGTCTGTAAAGGATTCTACCCGCCGCTCAATAGGAATTGCGTTTCCAAGTGTCCCGCAAGGCTCGTCCACCTTACGGGGTACACCAACGGCACGTGCCTCTAGGGGACCAAGGCCCTCTACTGCTGGTCGGCAAGCAAACAGCGGGCGCACGCATCACTTCTAGCCCGGATTCTGACTTAGAGGCGTTCAGTCATAATCCAATGCACGGTAGCTTCGTGCCACTGGCTTTTCAACCAAGCGCGATGACCAATTGTGCGAATCAACGGTTCCTCTCGTACTAGGTTGAATTACTATTGCGACATTGTCATCAGTAGGGTAAAACTAACCTGTCTCACGAAGGTCTAAACCCAACTCAAGTTCCCTATTGGTGGGTGAACAATCCAACACTTGGTGAATTCTGCTTCACAACGATAGGAAGAGCCGACATCGAAGGATCAAAAAGCAACGTCGCTATGAACGCTTGGCTGCCACCAGCCAGTTATCCCTGTGGTAACTTTTCTGACACCTCTAGCTTCAAATTCCGAAGGTCTAAAGGATCGATAGGCCACGCTTTCACGGTTCGTATTCGTACCCGAACCTTTAACTCTCTAGCTTGCATTTGTATTGCATTGTGGGTATTTCGATCTTTATCCCTTCCTTTGGACAAATCAAAGTTCGGTTGCAAAAATGAATTAAAGATTCAAACTAATCAATAGTTTGGTATCCAATTTTCACCGTGACAACTGGCGGTAAGGAATCATAATAAGGCCCTGCATATCTCCATCGAGTGCAAGGTCTCTCTGTTGTCCCATGTGTTGGTAGATATTGGGTCAACATTGAACGTGTTGCCAAAGAAGGCTCTTATGAAGTTGGATACGGAGGGTGTGATTTACAGGCCTAGTGCTTTGGTAGTGCGGGCCTTTGATGGTTCTAAAAGGTATATTTTTGTTGACGTGGTTTTGCCTATTCATGTTGGGCCAGAAATTTTTGATACAACTTTCTACATCATGAATATTCATCCTGCCTATAACTGTTTGTTAGGTCATCCATGGATACATTCTATCGAAGAAATTACTTCAACTCTGCATCAAAAGCTTAAGTATATGGTGGAAGTAAGGGTTGTTACTGTCTGCATAGAGGAAGACATTATGGTTAGCCATTTTTCATAATTTAAGTATGTCGAGGTCGACGGGGAGATACATGAGACCCTCTATCAGGCTTTCGAAGAAGTTTATATTTAGAAGGAGCCTCCGGTGGAGGATAAAAAGCCCGAGGTTTTAATATCCTCTTTGAAAGCAGTGCATGTTGTGGTCGAGGCTGGCGGTTCCCAGAGGTGGGGCCAGGTTCTTGAACTGCCGATGAAGAATGATAAGTTTAGATCAGGTTACAAGCCATCGCAAGCTTCGCCGAGATTTAGGAGGCCTGTCATGTTCACAAGCCCCAGGGTTACTTTTGATTAGATTCATGCAATAAGGGAAGAATAGGTCGATAGTGATTTTGACATGGATATTTAGATCCGCCCCTGCATCCCAGGTCAAGATTTATGCAATTGGTCTTTCGAGGAAGTCATCCTGGTCACTCGCGAAGAATATTTTTTTCTTATTTTTACATTTGTCAAGTCTTGTGCTCTGTCCAAGGTGTAGTGACTCATTTGTAGGGCCATACATGTTTTTGCTTTCAATGTTATCATGAATAAAGGACGTTTTGCATTCAAATGTTGTGCTCTCTATTTTTCATTTTTGCTTTTTGCATCTTTAAAAATGGCAATGTGTTTTTGTTTTTTTTTGTTCATTCTTGCATTCTTATAAAACATAAAATATCACTCATGCAGATTTGCTCTCACAGATCCCATCAATAATGATTCAGCTATGACTCGGTATAACTTTGATAATCCTATTTACCATGATGAAGAGGAGATTGACGAAGACAGTGAACTTCCTGAGGAATTAGCCATACTTTTGAAACAAGAGGAGAGGATTTTTCAGCCTCATTAGGAGGATATTGAGATCATTAATCTGGGTACCTAGGACACAAAGAAGGAAGTCAGAATAAGGGCCGCATTGGAAGATAGTGTCAAGAGAAGATTAGTTGAAATACTCCGAGAGTATATGGATATCTTCGCATGGTCTTACCAAGACATGCCTGGGCTTGATACAGACATTATTGTGCACTGTTTTCCTCTTAGAGAAGAGTGTCCTCTGGTCAAGCAGAAGTTAAGAAGAACAAGACTGGATATGGCTGTCAAGATCAAAGAAGAGGTTCAGAAGCAGTTGTACACTGGATTTCTTATTATGACTAATTATCTTATGTGGGTTGCTAACATTGTGCCTGTACCTAAGAAGGATGGAAAGGTCAGGATGTGTGTTGATTACAGGGATTTGAATATAGCAAGCCCGAAAGAAGATTTCCCGCTCCCTTACATTGACGTGTTAGTGGATAATACTGCTTAGTTTTCTGTGTTTTTCTTTATGGGTAGCTTCTCTGGGTACAAACAAATCAAAATGGCCCTAGAGGACATGGAGAAAATGGCATTCATAACATTGTGGGGGATGTTCTATTATAAAGTGAAGCCCTTCGGATTGAAAAATGTTGGCGAAACCTATCAGCGGGCAATAGTGACTCTCTTTCATGATATGATTCACAAAGAGATTGAGGTCTATGTTGATGACATGATTGCAAAGTCACAGACGGAGGAAGAACATCTGGTTAATCTGTCGAAGCTGTTTGAAAGATTAAGGAAATTCAAGTTGAGGTTGAATCCAAACAAGTGCACCTTCGGGGTGAGGTCTGGTAAACTGCTAGGTTTCATTGTTAGTGAAAGAGGTATCGATGTTGATCCTGCCAAGATAAAAGCTATACAAGAGATGCCCAAGCCGAAAACAGAAAAAGAGGTTCATGGTTTCTTGGGGAGGTTATCGCTAGGTTTATCTCTCACCTCACAGCCACGTGTGAACCAATATTCAAATTGTTGAGAAAAGATCAAGCGGCCAGGTGGAATGAAAAGTGTCAAAAAGCATTTGAAAAGATAAAAGAATATTTGCAGGAACCTACGATCCCCATGCCTTCGGTAGCAGGAAGACCTTTGATTATGTATCTAACAGTTCTTGAGAATTCGATGGGGTATGTACTCGGTCAACAGGACGAGACAGGTAGAAAAGAGCATGAAATCTACTATCTGAGTAAGAAATTTACTTATTGTGTGTCGAGGTACTCAATGCTGGAGAAAACATGTTGTGCACTCGCTTGGGCAACTAAACATTTGAGGAAGTATATGTTAAACCACACAACCCTATTGATATCGAAGATGGATCCGATTAATATGTGTTTGAGAAGCAAGCACTCACTGGAAGGATTACCCGTTGGCAGATGGTTTTGACAGAATATGATATTTAGTACGTTTCCCAGAAAGCCATCAAGGGAAGTGTTCTGTCAGAATATCTTGCTCAATAACCTATTGTGGACTATCAACCGATAAATTTTGAATTTCCAGATGAAGATAACATGTTTCTCAAAATGAAAGATTATGATGATCCTTTACGTGACGAGGGGCCTGGAATTGGATCTCAATGGAGTTTGATTTTTGAATGTGCTGTCAACTCATATGGTAATAGAATCAGAGGGATCATTACTACTCCTCACAATTATCACATACCGTTCACTACCCGATTGATGTTCACTTGCACCAATAACAAAGCAGAATATGAAGTGTGCATTATGGGTCTAGAAGAGGACATTGATTTGAGGATCAAGAATCTTGATGTATATGGTGATTCAGCGCTGGTGGTTAATCAGATTAAGGGTGAATGCGAGACTCGTCAGGCAAACATGGTGCCTTATAAACATTATTCCAGAAGGTTGTTATCTTTCTTTAATAGGGTTGGGTTCCATCATGTGGCTCGTGCTGAAAATCATATGGCAGATGCGTTGGCAACATTAGCGTTGACGTACAAGGTCAATTATTTAAATGAGCTTCCGGCAATCAACATTATGCGCCTTGATAGACCTGCTTTTATGTTTGTTTCCAAAGACGTGTCAAATGGTAAACCTTGGTTTCATGATATCAAGTGCTTTCTTAAAAGTCAAGAATACCCATCAGGGGTGTAATACCCTAATTTTTACCCCTAAGATCCCACATGTCATTTTCATCTCATCCCACAAACGAGATCGCAAGCTTTGGTTCTCTTTTGCCTTTCTCTATAGGTTTATTCTTGAGTGATCACCGGACACCCTTTGTTTTCTTGTTTGTTTGATATTTGTTTATGTTTATGTTTACTAACCATTGATTAAAATCCAAAAATGTTTGTTTTTCCTTTACTAACATTTTCAGGAAGAATTTGGATCAAAGATATCAAATATCAGTCCCTCAGCTCGAGTGAATTTCATCCGAAGAAATTCGAAGTTGATCCACAAACAATTCAAAGCATCTGATCTAGAGTCTTCCAAGATTTGATTGACTTTTACTCAAGAGACTCCAAGGTTCATTTGTTTGTTTCCATGCCTTCTTTGACAAGCAAAAGAATCTAGCCAGAGCCAAAACCATGCATCAAAAAGGCCATTTTCACCATTTTGTCTGTGGTAATCGGTGACCAATATTGGGTAACCGATTACCTTGTGCGAATTTTGTGAAAATTGGGCAAATTCAAATTCTGCAGCATTTTTGGCACCAAATTCAAATATTGCAACATGAGAATATTCTATATCACTTCATTTTAAATCCCCTACCTCATTATAATTTATTTCCACCATACACCTTCACTAATCACCACTTGATCATTAATTTCCCTCAAAATTCAAAATCCAAGCCTAATTTTGGTTCCAAATCAAATTCCAATCCACCAAATTTTCCAAGCCTAAATCCTATAAATAGAGGCCTTATTTCTCTCATTTCATAAGCTTTTGATAGCCAAAATCACCTTGTCAAATTACTTCTTGACTCTCAATTTTCTCCAATTACCAAATTCACCAAAACTCTTTCTTCCTTTGAAAGTTAGTAACTTCATCATTAGAAATTACTAATCTTTGAGCTAAACCTTCATCCATTCACTTTTTCATCATCAATTCTAGTAGATCAAGGCTTTGAAATTTGGTTTGTGGAGCTGATTTGAAAATTTTTCAGATTTGGAGTGGTGATTTCTTGATCCACCATTGTTGCTCTTGATACATCTTCCACAATGTGATCCATTATTGATTCTCGTTGCTTGATCTTTGGATCTTGCAAATTGTGTTCTATTAGTGTTGATTGCTGTTATTTTACTTGAATTTTTGTGCTCAATTGCATCCTTGATCATGAGGTGTTTGAAGAAATGATTGATCAAGTTTCTGCACTTTTTAAAGCCTTTCTGCTGCTGTTTTGGAAGTGGTAACATGTTACCCAGTGTTATTTTGTTGTTACGCTGCTGCTTTAGCAGTGGTAACCGGTTACCAGTTTTGGGTAACCGGTTACCCAGTGCCTATTTTGCCTTTTTGGCTTTGTTTTGAGACTGTTTTGGTTCTTTCTTCTTCTTATTCTTCCATTTGCTTTTGATTTTTTCCTTGGAATTCACTTTTAAAGATATGTTTCCTCTTTAAATTCATTGGACTTAGCGTGTATATGAAGTTGGATAAACATTCACTAATTCAAATCTATCTTTAAAGTGAACTGTTCAATTCATTTTAGGTGCTTTGAGTTAATGATATGTTTAGTGTTTTAACCCACCAAGATGAGTGGATGAATTTAAAGATGGAATGATCTTGAACTTGTAATTCAATTTGGCATTCCCTCTCTTTTTCTCTTTATCTTTTGATTGATGAAAATCTTCGATATCGTTTTGAACTTATTTCAAGTTCTTGATGAAGATGAGATTGTTACCTATTTTCTTTTCGTGAGGCATTGCTTTCGGCGAGTGATCTACATATCACTTCTCTAGCATGCATTAGCACTAACATTGTTATTGACCGGCCTCAAATAGCTATGGTTTCTACATAAACCCGATTACGATTGCTTAACATAGCGCTAAATTGTCCCGTAATCGGAAAATGATCATTCATGGCTCAAACCTATGTTTGAAAGTCCAAGTATGGTTGATTATTTGTCTTAGGTCCATCACCTATGAATCTTGTTGTTAGGAGGCTTTTGTTTTATCAATCCTCTAATGAGTCTTCATCAACTCTGGCTTAAGTGCATGAGTTAACCATCGTTGATCATTTGCTATAACAACGAATCACTAACTCACTAACGATATCATTGTACTAATTTTGTTTATGTTTCCTTCTTGCTCCTTATCTCTCTTTTATCTTTATGCTTCATTATTATCATCTCATATCATATTGTTGTTTATATTTTTTTTATTTTTCCTTTGTCCGTTGGACACATGTTTATGTTTCCGCCATTTTTTCTTTTGTCCATTTGGACCACACTTTGTTCAAAACACTAATAAAGGATTAAACCTCTAAAACACTTGGTGCTCTTAACTTTGTGGTTATGCTCTTAGACTATTCTTAAACCTTGGACTTCACAAACTATTCTTGGACCCTTGGACTTAAAATTAGGACCCTTTCCCTATGCTTGGAGTACTTGGATCTTTGCCTTTATTTGACTTGCTTATTGACTTATGCTTCAAGATGGATGGAATTCTTATTTGGATTGCTATGGAGTGTGATACAATTTGGTTAGATCCTTATTATCTCTAGCTTTTATTTTTCTTTCTAGGATAGTCACTTCATCTCCTCCCCTTCTTAAAATTTCAAAATCCTCTCCCTATTTTCAAAAAACCTTATTGTTTTCAAACTTAAAACCGCTTTCACAATAAAACCTTGACTTTTTGTCAAGTGATTTTCAAACTCTGTTTTTCTTAATAAATGTCAATCAATATTAATCATATTTTGACCAATTTTAAAAAGATATAAAAAACACTTTACCTCATTCAAACTTTTTGTGCCCTTCTGCACTTTTCATTTTAAAAATTTTCATAAAGTTTAGACATAAGTCATTTCCATAGTTGAAATATAATTCTCCAATTCTCCATAGTATTAAGATGTTGACATTTTCCACTTAGATGTTGAGTGATAGACTTGTTGATAATCCAAGCAAAATCCTCCATCTTTAGGTGATGTAAATGTTGTCTTATACTTGTGGGTGACTAGTCGTAGTTTTCTCCTTAAAATGACGACTTGTCTTTACATTTAAAAATCAATCAAAACCAACAAATTTTTGTTATTTTTACCACAAACTACGAGGTTTTGATCCTATATTGCACTTGTGGGTACGTAGGCATGAGGCGATAAGTCTCTCCAAACATAAAAGTCTTAAAAAATATTCTCTTCTCATCTCCCCAATCTCTTTTCAAACAAACCTTTTTTCAAGCCAAAAAGCCTAAATATTTCAAAGGGCTCCTATAGAGTACTATATACGTTTTGGATGCTAACGCTTTCCCATTGCGTAACCAACCCCCTTACCCAGAGCTCTGTTCTTGTTCTTGTTTTAGAACTCTTTGGTTTTGTTCACTCTTTTTCCTTTCCTTTTTTTTTGGATAAAATAAAAGTGCGGTGGCGACTTTTGAATTTTTTTGACATAAATTAATCAATAGCTTACACTCACAAATTTCCCCGCTACAAGGGGAATCCAATAAAGATAAGAAGACTCTGAGGAGGCTAGTGTTATACCCCAAATTTTGACCCCTAGATTACATCATCATTCTAGGAGCATTATCATTGTTTATCTAGCCTTAACCTATTTCAAGTTTGACGTTGTCAAGATGCAGATGAATTAGGGTTTCGTACATCGGGAATCAAGGTTTCTATGGTTTGATCAGTCAAAGTTTTGGATTGATTATCCATATAACAACTCTCTAAATCATCAAGAATACTATATTGGATCAATTATGAATCCTATTTGAGGTTGTCACCCAAGGAAAGAGAGCAGTGCAGTCCAGGACCCCGAATTAGGGTTGCTGATCAAGAAAGTCAATTGTGGTTTGACTTTTGATTTAAATAACATTCCAATGGAGGAATCTTGGTCAATTAATATTATATGACTTATTTAAGTCCACTCAAGAAGTTTCAATGCCTCAGGGAACCCATAATATCAATAGTCGATTCAGAGGTTTTCGATCGTTCGGTTCGTCCGACTGAAAAGTCAACTCATTGACCAACAGGGTTTTAACCCAAAATTGAATACAATTATGTTCCCAATGTTATATCACATCTAATCATGAAGTTTTGTGACCATTGGATCACTAATTGAAAAGTAATCGATATGTTGGGAAATTAGGGTTTTGAAAGGGGCAAGACCATAACTTCCTAACCACACATCCAAATGGAGTGGTTCAAAGCTTGTTGGAAAGGTCTTGAGAAGTCCTATAAAAATGTAAAATTGACCTATGTGCAAAAAATGAATAGATTTTGAGTTATGATCAAAAACAAGTCAAGAGGGGAAAAACACTTAGAAATTTCATGTTTTTGGCACTTTTTAGTCATGTTTTCAACCAACTTCAAGGGGATTTTTGACCTAGTTTCACTTGGAATTTGAAAAAGTGTAAAAGATGAAAGTTGTAGAGAATGATGAGGGCTTTCTGAAAATTACAAGAACTCCTCCATAGAATTTGTGAGCTAGGAGTTTCGAAGGAGGGAAGTTGGGGTCCCAAAGCTTGAAATGTGAAACTTCAACTTGTCATGAACCAATGCAAAAACCAGCCAATTGGTTCTTAACTACATGGTTAACCCTTGATTTGATATTTATGGGTGAGATGATTGAAAATTCAAGAATCCATGAGAAAATCCAAAGCTTTGGCTAAAATCATTATTAAAATCCAAGAAAGTACAAAAGTACATGATGAAAGAGATTGCTTTAAGAGCAAAATCTGCTGCAACATGAAGATTCTCCTCTTGCCATCTCTCTAGTCACTTCATCAACTTGATCACAATATGCTTTGATGCTGAGATGCATTGGAAACAAGCTTAGGCTTGTAGAACAGGATCACAAGTGGATTTGCCCATCTTTCCCTCCAAAAAGGCAAGACATTGCACATTGGCTCAATCTGCTTTCACCCTTGGCTCTCTTGTTTCCTCTATAAATAGAGCAAAGTCAATGCATCAAATAGACACGATTAAAACCCTTAATTCAAGGAGAAACAAGCTTCTCATTCGTGCCTTGCATTTTCTTTCTAGTGAAGCAAACCTCACAAAAATACCAAAACCTGTCTTGAACAGATTCCACCCCAAATCCATTTCTAACCTTTGAAACCCTCCACCAAGACTTCACACAAACCAAAAATGATGTTTTAAAGCTGCTCCAACCATTACACCAACCAGAAACCTCGTATTTCTAAAATTCAACCTTCAACCCTAAGAACTTTGACTTTTTGCACTAAACAAGAGAACTATTTGCTCAGACCTGTTCTAACCTTCATGAAGCCTCAAACACCTTGAGTTTAAAGTGCGTTCACTATCTAAACATCCATAGTTCAACTGTATCAGCATTTTGTGGACCTTCACAAAGAAATCCTTGTTGCTTCAAGTGTAAGCAACTGTGTCTTGCACAAAACTTGCTTGGAAGGAACTTGAGCTGCTTGTCATTTGCACTAGAGGTGTGGAGAAGCTGGTCAAACCATCTTCAACTCAACTAACAAGCTTGGCATCAAGAATTGCTTTGGAGGTCTTCAATTGGTAAGCCATCTCTATTAAATGTACTCATTATGCACCATGGTCATGCTTGATGTACACTAGCTTGAATATGCCTAAAATTCTCCCCCAAGTCATGTTTGAACTTTGATTGTGTTTATTCTCATAAGCTTGCAACTATCATGAGGATTAGATGCTTGACTTTGTTTTGTTGTTTTTCCATTTTATGAGCCATATTCTGATTCTGCCTAAGTTTGAGGATGTGTTGGTGTTGGAACTCATTTATAAGTCATAATGCATATGTAAGACCATTGTTTGATGCATAATGTATTTGTTTGTGAACTATGTTGTTCTGATATCTTTAGTTTGTTAAGTCTCTTAAGTGTGATAGGTTGTGATTTTTTGATTGAACTCATGTTGGAATTATTTAAGAACCTCAGTTGTATGCCTTTGGTTTTGTTGAATCATTTTGAAATGTTGATTTGGTTCTATTTGCAAACTGACATTGAGTTTTTGATTGTAACTCATATGTCACAACTTCATTTCCATAGGTCATTTGCTATTCTGGTTTGAGTTTAAGTTCCAAGTAATCATGAACTTCATGTGTGATGCATTTAGAACATGTGTAAGCTTTCCATCTGTTTATAGCATGACTAAATTGGTCTCTAGTGTTGAAAATGCATTTTGACCTCAAATCTGCATTTGCATTCGAATTTTAAATTATGTTCATTTTCAAAGAAAACCAAGAGTTCCATTGAATTCCTATTTCAATTTCAAGCAGTTTAGACCTAAATTTTGTCAAAATCCATGGAGTTTTGATCAACATTGAGAGGTTCACGTTTTTGGTTTTGTGCTTGGTTTGGCATGGTTATTTGCCCAGAAATCATGACTTTAAGGGTTATGTATTTCTAGGGTGGTTTGATACATTGGATGTATCACCACCCCAGTGGTTATGACTTGCGCGCCTTGTGTATTCTTTGGCTTGCTTGCATGAGTTCGATCCTGGCTGAGGACAACTCTTTTGCATTTTTGTGATTTTCTCATGTTTTAACGTTTATTATTTCTTTCTCCTTGTTTTATCACACGCATACCTTGGATAGTTTGGTAAGGTTTTGAGCCTGTGGACTTGAGGGCGTGTGTTCAACCCTTGTCGAAGACATTTCCTTATTTTTATCACTTATTTTTCATGATTTCTTCACAATTTTAAAACCATCATAACTTACTCATTTTTGAACATTTTTGCCCCATTCTTTTTGAAATTTGTTCTTCATCGTGTCTATTTTAAAATAGTAAGTGAATAATTCAAGGATAACTATCCTAGAAATAATTTAACTCACTTGGAAATCATGTTTGTTTTTAAGGTTTTCACCTTACTTCTTTTGACACTTTTCTCAACTACCATTTGATTTATCTTGTAAGATTGATGGTGTTTGATCCATATATGGTTGTTAACATGCTTGAATGATTAAAGTTTGCTTGATTCAAAGTCTTACCATGATCAATAGTTACTTTTGTGAATGCATCTAATTCAAAACAACACTGTGAACTTTGTTTGTGAATCATACTATACCTCTTGATGTTGTAACCTCTTGAGTATATTCACCTTGTCTTATCTACTTGTGTATGTGTATTGTTAGAACCATAAAATTCTAGGGCTTGCTTTTTTTTGGTTGTTACCATAAACTTGTATGTGTTTCCCCATTAAACCTTGAACTTCTTACTTGATTTGTTGTAACACTTCTTGTATGTTTACTTGTACTTGATTGTCATCAATGCATGATTATTGGGCTTATGCTGTTACATTTTACATTTTGATCCCTATAATGCTTGCCTCAAGTTCTAGCTTTCTTGCATTTAAACTTGTTTTAATTACATGTTTCTTTTGTTTGTCATGATGGTTGTTACCTCATTGCTCTTCATCTTTGTTAAGATGTTTAAAATTAATATTACCTTCTATGATTGGTCTTGTAAGAACCTCCATCATTTCCTTTTTAGATATTGTGATATATTTTTTCATTAATGGTTGTAACCATTTGACTTGATTGTAATATTTGCTTGATGTTGTCACATGCTTGCATCTCTTCCTTGGTTGTTACCATACTCTTTTATATGTTCATCATGTTTGAATGAATGCTTATGTATGCTTTTCACTTTGTTAAGTTATTCCCCCAAGAGATGGAACTTGTTAGTTCTCATCCAGTTGCCTCATCTTTCCCATTCCAAAGGAAAGTTTCTCTATTAACCCTTGGGTCATAGATAGCTCATTACCCTCCCTCTGACTTTGTTAAGTCATCTTGAACCCTAAATTAGTCTTAAGTTAGAACCTACTAGCCAGTAGACTTTGCTTCAAGTCTAAAAGACCTACCCCTTGTTAGGAGTATCTTTTCAATTAGAACTTTAAGGTAGAGTTGGTTAAATCTATGTAAGAATCATAGTGATGATTACTTACTCCCCATTCTTGAGTGTTTAATACAGATCTAGAGAGTTTGGTTAAACTCTACACAAGCATTGCTATGTTTGTTCCCCTAGAGTCTTGACCCTAGTCAAGTAATTTTTAATCCTCAGTGAGGTGAACTAAGGTTGCTCTGATTCTATCCTAGTTAGGATACGTAGGCATAGGATGCAATATCTTTCCAAGAAAATATAGAAACTATCCTTAGGTATTTACCTAACCTTAAACCCTAATCTCAATCCACAACATAACCATAACAATCTTAGTATACAAACATACAAAAGGTTCCTGTAGAGTACTACAGATGTTTAGGATGTGAAATACCTACCCTAGGCATAACCAACCCCCGATCCCTTATCTCTTAGCATTATTGTTACATCGCATAAAATGTCTTTCTTTCTTTAACCTTTCATTTGGATAAATCATAGTCCGGTTGTGAATTTAATGAATTAAGATTCAAGTTAATTAATAGCTTGGTATCATGATTCTCACTGCAACAGCTAGCTGGTAATTTCTATCTACATAAGGATGATGTGTTGTATAAGAGGAATTTCTATACGGTCTTGCTCCATTGTGTTATGAACATTAGGTAGGTTTGTTGATGGAAGAAGTTTATGAGGGTTCTTTTGGTACTCACGCTGGTGGGCATGCTATGGCCAAAAAGTTGTTGAGAGTAGGGTATTATTGGATAACTATGGAGTCTGATTGTTTTAAATACGCTAGAAAGTGCCATAAATGCCAGATTTATGCTGATAAGGTGCACGCGCCACCAACCCCTCTGAATGTGTTGACATCTCTTTGGACCTTTGTTATGTGAGGCATTGATATGATCGGAAAGGTTGAGCCTACTGCTTCTAATGGACATCGTTTTATTCTGGTTGCCATTGATTACTTCACCAAGTGGGTGAAAGCGGCCTCGTTTGCCAACGTAACAAAGTAGGTAGTTGTCCGGTTTATAAAGAAGGACATCATCTATCATTACAGTATCCCTGAGAGAATCATTGTCGATAATGGTTCAAACTTGAATAACAAGAAGATTCAAAATTGAACATCATAATTCTTCTCCATATCGTCTGAAGATGAACATTTTGTTGAGGAAGCAAATAAGAATATCAAGAAGATTATGCAGAAGATGGTTGTAACATACAAATATTGGCACGAGATGTTGCCCTTTGCATTACATGGTTATCGTACTTCGGTACGCACCTCGATAGGGGAAACTCCTTTCTCACTAGTGTATGGTATGGAAGTTTTACTACCATTAAAAGTCGAGATTCCTTCTTTAAGAGTTTTGGCAGATGTAAAGCTTGATGAAGCCGAATGGGTACGAGCCTGGTTGGACCAACTAAACCTCATCGAAGAGAAAAGACTAGGAGCCATTACACACGGTCGTTTATATCAGAGTGGGATAAAGAAAGCCTTTGATCAGAAAGTGCATCCTCGGTGTTTCTAGACAGGTGAATTGGTTTTGAAAAGGATCCTCCCTCCTCAGATAGATCACATGGGCAAATGGACTCCAAACTACAAAGGGTCATATGTTGTGAGAAGTGTTTTCTCTAGCGGAGCCTTGCTAATTTAAACTATGGGTGGAGAAGATTTTATATCCCCTGTAAATATAGACGCAATCAAAAAGTACTTTGCATAAAAAGACCCACTGGACAACAAAAAGAAAATGTCCAGGCAAAAAAGGGATAAAAGTCCCAGCGAATCACAAAAAGAAAATATTCGGGCAAAAATTAGGAATAAAAAAAGAAAAAAAATTGAATAGCCCATAAAGTTGAAAACCTACAAAGGCAACTTTGGCAAAAATTGGTATCCCGGTGGATTGAAAACTCGAAAGGGCGATCCAGGAAAAAGTTAGGGATCTGAAAGCGAGAGGATGCGATCTGCGTTCAATCTGTGATCTCATATTGATACATAGGAATCTCGAGGGAAAGGAATCAGTCCAATCAATCTCTTATGAAGGTAGAAGTTATACTTTATTCAGTTATCCATCTTTGTTTTTACTTTTACTGCTTTGTTTGCAAAACGTTCGATATTTTGATAAACATTGCATGTGAAAACATTGAAGCTTTGCGAAGCAGGGTAAAAATAATGGAAGTTGCTTAAATCGTGAGTGTCTTGGGTGGTAACCAAGGTTTCCATACTGCATGTAAATTTCTCTTTCTTGTTTGGTATGTGTTTACAGAATGACGTGATTACTCTTCCCCAGTAGAGTTGCTCTCCCTGGCGGAGACTACTGAAGTGTTATCATCCTCGTCTTAGATTATGATTAGTCTCTCTAGCAAGGGTTCAAGCGTTGCCTTCCTCGACAAAGAATTGTGGTTTGTCTGTTGTCTACCCCAGTGAAGTGTCCAGCAAGAGTTCAGAAGTTTACTCTCCCTTAGGCAACGTCGTGTGTGGTTTATTGCTTCCCAGCAAACGTCAGAAGTCTGTTCCCCGGACAGGATAGTAGTAATTTGCTTGTGTTTCTCAAGCACGTTCGCATTTCCAATATTTGTTCCCTTAGTAGAGTAAGGATAGAAGGCGGATCCCCAACAGAGGAGTGAGTTCAGTATTATCTCCTAGTAGGGTTGGCATCATTACTCTTTTTCCCCAAGCAGAGTTTGTTTCTGATTTCTTCGGCAGGTATATCGACAGTGGTTGGCGTGTTCTCCACAGGTTCAAAGTCCAATTGTCATTGGCATTTTTCCTCATCAGGTTCTTTGGTCGTATCCCCAGTTGTTGTTTGTTGTTTTGCTTTTCTAGCAGAGGTTATGAGTTTTGAAGACAGTTATGTTTGTTTTCCCCAGTGGTTCTATTGCCGGCTCTCATCAGCACTTCTTCTGGTGGAGTGTCTTTTGCATTTGCATAGCATTTTTTTTGCATTGCATCCTCTAAATGCGTAGCATTTCCATTTCGTATAGAGCATTACATCATTTTCAAACATATGCATTTAAAGCATAAGCCAGTTTTGATTTTCTTTCGCCAGGCCTTTTCCCCTATAGAAGGCGTCGTACATCAGGGTATCGTTTCAATTTATTTCCCAAGTCATGGATTTGTGCATCCTATTGTTGTTTCCTTCTGGAGGAATTATATTGGCTCCCACAGAGTTGTCTGTTTGGACTTCTTTTTCCCCAGCGGAGTCATCTTCTCTTTAGGTTGTAAGCCCGTTGATTCTACTTCCTGCGTATCCATTGTTGTATCCCAACTTTTGGTGGGTATATTATGCTTTATCCTAAATTTTGGTTAGTATCTTGTTTCCCAACTTTTGGTTGGTATATTTTATTGTATCCCAACTTTTGATTGGTATATTCTGTTTTATCCTTACTCTTGGTTAGTATATTGATATCCCGACTTTTGGTTGGTACCTTTTGCTTTATCCCAACTCTTGGTTGGTACCCCCTATCTTTCTATTCCAACTTTTGGTTGGCATCCTTTGGTTTTTTCCCAAATTTTGGTTGGTATTCTTGGTTATCCTAACTTTTGGTTAGTATCAATTGTTGTATCCCAACTCTTAGTTGGTATCCTCCATTTTATCCTAACTTTTGGTTAGTACCTTGTTGTTTCCCAACTTTTGGTTGGTCTCCTTTGTTTCATCCCAACTTTTGGTTGGTCTCCGCTGTTTTATCCTAACTCTTGGTTGGTATCCTTTGGTGTAGTTTTGTCTTTGGTCAACATTTATCCTCTGTTTTATCCCAACTTTTGGTTGGTACCCTTGGTTGTTTCCCAACTTTTGGTTGGTATCTTCTGTTTTATCCTAACTTTTAGTTGGTACCCTCGATTGTTTCCCAAGTTTTGGTTGGTATCCTTTGTTTTATCCCAACTTTTGGTTGGTACCCTCGTTTGTTTCCTAACTTTTTGTTGGTACCTTCTGTTTTATCCTGACTTTTGGTTGGTATCTTCTGTTTATCCTAACTCTTGGTTAGTATATTGTTATCCTAACTCTTGGTTGGTATCCTTTGGTTTTATCATAGCTTTTGGTTAGTATCCTTGGTTGTATCCCAACTTTTGGTTGGTATCCTTTGTTGTATCTCAACTTTTGGTTGGTATATTATATTCATCCAAACTTTTGGTTAGTAACTTTTGTTATTCAAAATTTTGGTTGGTATCTTCTGTTTTCCTAACTTTTGGTTAGTATCTTGTTATCCCAACTCTTGGTTGGTATCCTTTGGTGTGAAGTCAGCCTTGGTCAGCGCTCTGTCTATCCTAACTCTTGGTTAGTATCTTGTTATCAACTTTTAGTTGGTATCCTCTGCTTTTATCCTAAATTTTGGTCAATATCCTATCTTGTTATCCCAACTTTTGGTTGGTACCCTTCGTTGTATCCCGACTTTTGGTTGGTACCCTTTGCTGTTTCCCAACTTTTGGTTGGTATCATTTAGTTGTTTCCCAACTTTTGGTTGGTACCCTCTATTTTATCCCAACTTTTGGTTGGTATATTCCATATTATCCTAACTTTTGGTTAGTACCTGGTTGTTTCCCAACTTTTGGTTGGTATCTTTTGTTATCCTAACTTTTGGTTAGTATCCTTCGTTCCAACTTTTGATTGGCATCTTACCTTTGTTACCCCCCACGGTGTACAAATTTACGAGTTCTTTTTGTATTCAATCACCTTCTCCCTTGAACTCCTGACAGTTGATGCTATCATCCCTTCATGGTTTAAGTCAATTAAATAAGGGCAGTTGTAGCACCTCAAAAAATCTCCCCTTCATTTTAGTTGTAACTGGCTTATGGTTCGTTCATTTTTACGTTATCATTGTGCATATCATGACATTGGTTCTTGAGACATGGGATCAATGTGTTTCTATGGCTCAAGGGTTTTCTTTTATTCCAAGATTTTAAGCAGCAAGCATTAGAGGCCTCACCAATTATTTTGTTTAGCAATTAGATACCAGATTTTACTTTTCAGCGGATTATTTTGAGCGCATGAGACAATTCATAGGTTATTTCAAGTATTCTATAGGTACAATATCAAAAGACAAGTTTCAGAGGTAGAATAAAGCTTAGAACAGGTGGCAACGAGTGACTCTTCAAGTTTCCCTCCTTATGGCGCCAAAAATTTGAAATTTTGAATGTGGTAACCAATTACCACAACCAGAGTAATCGATTACTTCAAGCAAAATTTGTAAAAAAGCTTCAATTTTCAGTACTACCGAATTTCCAATCATTTTCCACCACTTGATTTCACATGTGCATCACTGGAAGGATCTAGATTGGGTTCATTTTAATTCATTTTCATCATTTAATTCCACCAAAAATTCAAATTTTCATTTTATTTCCATCCTACTTCCATTCCTCATTCACATTCCTCTCACTAACCCACACTCCAAGCCAAATTTAATCTCTAACCTAAGGGTTATTTAACAAAATTTACTCAAAACCTCACTGTTTCACTCTCATTTTCACCTTCATTTTCAGAATTTTCTCTCAATTCTCTCTCACTTTTTCATTTTCCATCTTCATCTTCAACCTTTCATCAAAGCTCCATACTCATAGATTCACAAATTGTGCATTATAATTTGTGAATTCTTGAGCTAAACCTCCACGACATTACCATTCTTGATTCAATTATGCATTTGAAGCTTGTTTGGATCTAGATTCAAGTTTTATAAGCCATTCATGAGGAAGCTTGGAGCAAGTTCATCACATTTCTTGGATCTTGAGGTTTTTTGCTTGGATCTTGGATTTCTTGTGTTAGGTTTGTCCATTTTCGTTTGCAACACTCACCAAAGCAATCCTCCGCTTTGTAGGTTAGCAAATATCAGATCTAAACTTGATCTAGCATAATTTCAACTTATGCAATATAGATCCTTGGTTTCCAATGCGATTTGATCCATTTGTTTGAATTTGATTGTCGATGTTCATGTTTGATGGATCTAGTGGATATTTATGACCTAATTTTCGTGCATAATTGATTTAGTTGATCATTTGGATGATTGGATAAATAATTTACGGTTGAAAGTGCTTTTTGGAAGTTGATTTTTGCCACTGCCTCAGTGGTAATCGCTTACCACAATTAGGGTAACCGATTACCCTGTTCATTTTGCACGTGTTTTTTGACTTTTCTAAGGGGGTAATCAATTACCCACATACTGGTAATCGATTACCACTGGGACAAAATGTGTTTTTCTTGTTTGTTTGGGTTCCTTTTCACTCTTAAACATCATGGATTGATACTATTCATATATGTGTACTGTTTTGGATCTATTTCATCATTCTTGATAGCATGTGTGTGATTCTTCGACATGCGACTTTTGGTTTTTGTAACGCATGTACACGATTCGTTTGTTTTGCATTATTGATGTGATGATCAGGTTGCATAATCCTTTATGCTGCTGTATTTGCTTGTTCTTGATATTTACATTGATGCATATATGATTCATGTTTATGTTGGTTTACGATTCCATGATTGCGTGTCCGTTCCAAGCGATTAATTGTTGAATTATCAATGTTGCTTTTGATGAATGCTTAAGTATGCGATACCGTTGAAACTTGTTCATGCCTATTTGTTCGTTCTTAATTGTCTACACATGTGAATCAATTGCTCTTGCTTGATGTTTGTCCATGTTTGCAATTCATGTATGTTTTCTTAGATGTGAAGGCATGCTTTTAATCTTTTCTTTGATGCATGATTATGCTTGCTTATGGAAGATGTTCATTATTGGTTTATCAATCTTGGATGCATACTTGATATTGCGTTGTTACATGATTATACATGATTGATGCATTGCTTCTGTCTTTCACACATGTTGTTTTCGAGTTTCACATGTTGTTGAATATGCACATGTTTTGCCTTGCTGCCTTTTACACCTATTTCTGCCTGAAAACATGCGCTGTTAAAAGTTGTTTTGCTTGTTTGCTGGATTTTATTCCTGTGCTGAGCTAGAAGCGTTGTTGTAGTTGTTTTTTAATTTTGTTTTCTTTGTTTTGGCTTGTTCTTGCATGCTCCCTTAAGACCTCCTAGTCCAACTTAATTTTTGATTAAGCTTGGAGTAGGATAGAAATTCGGAGCATAATCCATGCATGATAACAATAGGTTAGTCCTCTTTAACCTCAACCTTAGGTCCATATTTTGCATGCTAATATTAGGATAGAATTTCCTTCCGCATCCTGACCTTAGGGCCATTTTGCATGACAATGTTAGGACCGAGTTTTCCCTTAGACCTTCCGTGCGTATTTCTCTTCTTCTCTCTCAAAACTACATCTAAACACTTAATAAAGATAATGTGCATTGTATGCCACGAGCCTTAAGTATATGGGAAAAGGTGAGCGGATGAATTTATAACCTCATCTTAGGATACTTTGTGCGCGAGACGCTTGGATCGTTAGCGTAGAGTATTCGATCTTATGTCATAGATTTTAGTGCAATGCATATTCCAAATAAAGTCAACTCATTTCTCTAAAACTCACAAACAAATTCAAATCTTTTTCATCCTTTGGGATTATTTGTCAACCCTTTTTTCAGAAAGAGTATGTCATTTTTCCAATCTACCATAAACAGGCATCGACCCTAACTGCTGAATGGGAACTTAACGTTGCTCATAAAAAACACTAAGCAACCCGTGGTGAGCCGAACTACAGCTGATCTGATTTCTCATACCAGATGAGGATATGTAGGTACAAGACAGATATGTCTTGGCGAGTAACCTTCTCTTTCATCTGTAGTTTTCCTAACTACGTTGGCTCTGAATTTCCCATTGCACAAGGGAATATGCAGGCCTAGGATGACGAAGTCCTATCGAGTCTCCTTTTGTTTTTCCCTTTTTGTTCTTGTTTTTGTTTAGCAGTAGGCTTTAGATAACACACCCTTTGATTAAACAACAAGCATGAATCCCATTGAGTACAACGGACGCGAGGGGGTTTCCCGCTCATGTGTTTACCATGGAAGAGATTGTTGATGATAACCCATGGTACCATGATATCAAATACTTTCTTCAAAAGAAAGAATACTCTCTTGGGGCATCAAAGAAAGATAGGAAGACTCTCAAGAGACTGCCTGGCAACTTCTTCTTAAATGATGATGTGCTATAAAAAAGAAACTTCGACACGGTCTTGCTCAGGTGCCTGGATAGACACGAAGCAGATATGTTAATGGGAGAAATTCATGAAGGTTATGTCGGCACTCATGCCCATGGGCAAGCAATGTCAAAAAAGATATTAAGAGCAGGATACTATTGGCTGTCAATAGAATCTGATTGCTGTAAATATGTGAAGTTTCATAAATGTTAGATCTATACCGACAAAATCCATGTGTCGCCGACTCTTCTCAATATTCTCTCATCTTCGTGGCGTTTCTCTATGTGGGGAATTGACATAATTAGCATGATCGAGCCTAAAGCTTCAAACGGACATTGTTTCATCCTTATGGCCATTGATTACTTCACCAAATGGGTTGAAGCAGAATCTTATGCTAATGTAACCAGGCAAGTAGTGGCCCATTTTACCAAGAATAAACTAATTTTCCATTATGGCGTTCCAAGTAAGATCATTACTGATAATGGATTAAACTTGAACAACAAAATAATGAAGGAATTATGTGTTAAATTCAAGATTGAACACCATAACTCTTCTCCTTACCGTCCAGAAAATGATAGTGACCTTCAAAGATTGGCATGAGATGCTACCATTTTCTCTTCACATATATCGCACATCTATTTGTACTTTGACAGGGGAAACCCCTTTCTCTTTGGTATACGGTATGGAAGTAGTGCTCCCCATAGAGGTTGAAATCCTGTCAATGAGAGTTTTTATGGAAGCTAAATTGACAGAGGCTGAATGGTGCCAAAATATATACAATGAGCTAAACTTGATCGAAGAAAAAGGGATGACATCTTTATGTCATGGTCAGCTATATCAACAAAGAATAAAGAAAGCTTTTGGCAAGAAGTTCGACCTCATGTATTCAGAGAGGGTGACCTTGTGCTTAAGAAAATTCAATCATTTCTTACGGATTCTAGGGGCAAGTCGAATCCTAATTATGATGGCCCATATGTTGTTAAAAAAGCCTTCTCATGCAGTGCCTTAATGCTCACAACTATGGATGGGGAAGAGCTCACTCGCCCTACAAATGTTGATGCAGTAAAGAAATACTCCACCTTAGAAAAAGCAAGAAAAGAGCGTCTTGATGGATTGAAAACCTAAAAGGGCGGTCCAGGAAAAAATTATAGACATAAAGAAAGGTATCACCTCGGTAGGTTGAAAACCCGAAAGGGAAATCTATGCAAAATTTAGGGATATATGGCAAGTAACCGCATCAAACAAAATTGGATTATCTGAAGTAGCCACGTCTATCAACTAGCTCTCAAGTCAAATCAATCCTTCCAGAAGTTTGAAGAACATTGGGAATTCAAAGTTGCTAGGGATGATTTGGTCATTATATTTCAATATAGCCCTTTCCTTTCAATTACCATTTTCCACTTTGTAATAATCCATGGAATCACGCTATTCGTGGGTGTTGCGGTGAAATTTGGATGTCAAGCTATTGATTAACTTGAATCTTAATTCATTTACAACCGGTCTTTGATTTATCCGAAGGAAAGGTTAAAGAAAGGAAAAACCTAAAAGGGAGAGATCTAAGGTTCGGGGGTTGGTTAAATTTAGGGAAGGTATTAGCACCCTAAACTTCCGTAGTACTCTACGGGAACCTTTTGTTTATTTTTTTTTTATTTATTTCATTAATTATTTTGCTTTAGGGTATATACAAAGGATTGAAAATTAAAAAAGACCTAGGGGTTAATTCTAAGTTTACTCGGCAAGACATCGCATCTTGTGCCTACATATCCTTACGGGAATGGAATCAGAGTAACTGTAGTTCCCCTCAAAAGGGAGGTTAGAGACTTCTTGACTGTGGTCAAGGTCTCAAGCAGAATAAACGCATTTTAAGGACACGCTTACATGGAGTCTTAAACTCCGATCTCTATGTTATAAATTGTTAAGTGCATTAGGGTTAGGTTAGGGATTCCGCGGCGGGAAACCCTAAAATAGAGTACGGCGACTCTTTTGGCCTAACACTAGGATAAAAGCAATTTTGCCCACGGCGGGACACCTAGGCTAAACAGGGTTTAATCCATTAAAGGGGTAAGGCTATTGACTCGGCGGCCAAAAGGCTGGACCTAATCCTTCGAAGGATAAAATTGTAAAAAATGTGAAAATATGACAAATCATTATATGGAGGAATAATTAAGGTACAGAAATAAGAAAAGTAATAAAGGCAGAGGGTATAAAGAAACAAAGAAACATTTCTGAAAACATGAAGAATATGAAAATATGTAATGACACTTAGAATGAAGTGAGGGAGGAAAATAGTGTGGGGCTGTGGCCACCACAAGCACATCTCAACCTCGAGCATGCACATGAAATGCCAAAAGAAAGAAAAGTAATAAAAGGGTACATAAAATGACACGACAAACATCAAACATTAGGAGTTCTTTACGAAAAGGTTTTAATTTTTTAATATTTTAATTATAAAAAAAAAGGTTTTAATTTTTTAATAAAAAATATTTAAGTTAAAATTATAAAAAAAATTAAGTTTAAATTATAAAAAAAAGTTTTTTTGGAGGAAAAGTCTTTTCAGTTTTTTTTTAGAACAAAAAAGGCTTTTCAGTTTTTTTTAGAACAAAAAAGGCTTTTCAGTTTTTTGGGAAAAGGTTTTTTTTTCTTCTTGGGAACAAAAAGGCTTTTCAGTTTTTAAAAAAGGTCTTACTAAAAAAAAGGTTTTAATAATAAATAAAAAAAGGGTTTTGATTTTAAAAAAGAGGTTTTGATAAAAAAGGGTTTTAATATTAAAATCTACGGACCTAAACACACATGGAGATTAACATGGCAAAAAATGCACATAAACATGAAAAAGCAAAAGGTTTAGTAATTTAACGGACCTAAACACATTAACATGGAAAAAAATGCACATAAACATGAAAAGGCAAAAGGTTTAGTAATTTAACCTACGAAGCGGAGGTTTGCTTCGGTAAATGTGAAAAAGGTTTGAATAAGGGAACATTGGAGAGCTCTAATCCTTCTGACGAGTTGTGGGAACGACCGCCTTTCTTCTCTGGGGATCTCCTTTGTTTCTCCCTTTCTCTCTCCTCTTTTCTGAAGAAAACCTTCTGACCCCTTTTTCAACAAAGCAACACATGTATATATAGGGAACAAATTAGGGTTAACACCAAATTGTCAATAATGTCCCTAAAGCCCATTTTAAAGCCCAAACTAAATAATTAGTTAAGAAAAAATAAAATTTAAATAATTTAAAATAATTAAAATAAACTTAAAATAAAAACTAATAATCCTATTGATTCCTAAAATCAAAAATATTATAAAAAGAACAAAATTTTTTCCAATATTTTTTATTTTATGATTTTTTGGATATTTTTATGAATAATTTAGAAAAAGGTGAAAAAAATAATATTTTAAAAAATGATTTAATTAAAATACGAAAATAATAATTAAATAATAATAAAAAACTATATTTGTTATTTTTTAATGAAAGAGAGAAAAATTTAGAGTAAAAATAATAAAAAAACAAAAAGTGACAAAGGTGAGATTCGAACTCTCAACCTCTCACACTCACAACTCCTTACACATGTCCTCTTGCCAATTGTACCATTTTTACTTTTTAGAAAAAAAATGCATGTCATATGATATTTACCTGCAAAAAGTCAAACGACTACACAAATTTGTTAGTAATTGATTAAATGCAATAAAAATGCAATGAAATGCGACGACAAATCTTAGGGCAAAATTTGGGGTATTACAGTGGGTTACCATTCTGTCAATAAAATTTGAGCTTTTACCCATCTGTTTGCAACTCCTGTCTTATTTACAATTTGCAAAATGACATTTTTACTTTGATAAAACATTTCTTGAAACAAAAAGCAGTTTTTTTTGTAAAAGTAATTGTGTTTACTTTCCTCTGATTTGTGAACATGAGAAGGAATCTCGACAATTGCTCTAAAAATGATTAAAACTCGAAAGACAGGATTGGGTGTTCTTATGATTTGTCTCGAAAGGTTTATCCAAACCAAATGAGAATCTCATCGCCAATAGAGTTCATAGCTACTTTATCCCCGGTGGAACCAAATAATGAGTTTAGAAGATTGTTTAGGTTCATTCCCCAAGTAAAGAATATCCCTCTCCCCAGAGAGACTTAAGCCTTACAGCAGGACTTTATTCCATTATTGGCTCTTTTTGTTGTATCTCCAATGATATTTCCAGAAGACTGGCTGAGTACATGGTCACATTGTGATGTTTATTTCATCACCATTATATCCCTTTCACATGTTTTGTCAGCATAAAAACATAACATACATCAGTATCATACATATATCATGCATAGTTAAGTTCATATCCATGTTCATGTTGAATTTATTAATAATTTATGTTGTATTTATCCCCAAGTGGTATGTTTCCACCCTCCAATAGAGTGGTCAGCTGTAGGAAGAAAGTGTATATCCTTTATAACTCCCCACTAAGTTTAATCCTCATGGAAATTTTAATTTCGTTATCTTGGATATGATAAATCTCTAGTTCGAGCTCATTCCTCACTGGTTAACGTCCTGTTTTGACGGTATCTCTCCAGCTTATTCCTGAATTGAGTTGGCCTTTTAACCATTTTGATAACTTGAACCTCTGAATTCAAAGGGTATTTATTTTACACCTTTTAAATGGTTTACATCTCCAGAAAGGGATTCCCCAGCCAGATAAATTTATTCCACCTTGGAATCTGCACCTGACAATAAATGGCGATATCTTTATTTGAGATGTTTGTTTCTATCCCTAAATTTCCCAGTGAATCGAAAAATGGCAGTCTCTTTCTGATCAAATTTTCTATCCACGTTGAAGCTATTAGCATATCAAAATTTTCTTTCATCTTATGGAATCTCTTCGATAAAGTCTCAAAGGGTAGTATGATGAAGGTATTTTTCCAAGAAAATGACATCTCTCTTGAGAAGTTTGTCATGAATCCTTATTCTCTATCAAATGGCATCTCTACAGCCAAGTGCCGTACATAAGTCTAATTATTGAATCCTCATTTTACATCACATGACATCTCTCCGAAGAAGTCTCGAAGAGAAGTATGATGAAGTTTATTTTCCAATCAAATGGCATCTCCCCAGTGAATCCCTATGAGAAGTTTGATGAAGATCCTTACAAGAAGTTTTACTTTTTATTTGAGAAATCTGTTTTGGAAATTGGCTGACCCGCATCTCCTTGGAGATCCCTGGTGAAGTTATTAACCCAACAAGCGATCATCTTTTTAGGAGCTTGTCTGTTTTCCCTTTATTTTTTTCAAGAAAAGACTTGATAAAGAAGAAACCGAGACCAAATTCATGGCTTATGTCCAGAAACGAGGGGAAGTTTATTCTAGAAAACCGAGACCAGTTTCATGGCTTATGTCTAGAAATGAGAGGAAGTTTATTCCAAAAAATTGAGACCAGTTTCATGGCTTGTGTCCAGAAACAAAGGGAAGTTTATTCTAGAAAGTCGAGACCAGTTTCATGGGCTTTGTTCAATTGATTCAACCTCCTCTTAGGCTTTGTTCAATTGATTCAACCTTGAAAAACTTTAGTGAAGAGAGGATTATTTCTCAGTGAAACCTCTTCTTTAACCCCTATAATCGTGGAACAGTTCAGCAAATAAAGGATTATTTCTCGGTGAAACCTTTCTTGAACTCTTCTTAAGACTTGGACAATCTAAATTCCCTAGCCTCCTCTTGGGCTTAGTACAAAGACCCACATGCTTCTTAGAAGTATCCCCAGCCTCCTCTTGGGCTTCATACAAGGACCCTCAGGATTCCTAAAAGCACATGATAAACCCTAGTCATCCCTACACCAATTCCCAGGAGAGTCAAAATCTCTAAACCATCCAAACTCATCCTTTGAGTCTCCTCTAATCCTCAACAAGGCTTTGTTTCAACCTTATATACCTGGCAAGGGTCAGGTTACAATCAAAAAATCCCCAAAAGAATTGAAGCCTTTATAGAAATTCAATAAATCCAACTCTCCTTTAATTTCCAGCAGGAGTCAGTTTCTCCTTTGAATTCCTCAGAGCAGTTGGATCTGCTCTTGGATTCAATTTTCCTCATCAAGAGTCAGTCTCCACTTAAATTCTCTCAACCTCCTCTTAGGCTTCATATAAGGATTTTCCCCAATCAGCCTCAATCTTGGGCTTTGTATAAGACATATATAATACCCCCTAGTTAAGTCAGATTTTAATCTATTTTTTAGCTTTAACTTTGGGCTTTCATTAAGGCACAAAATTCAACATCCCCGCAGATGAGACTCTGAGTCCTCTCTGTAGGAGGATATTTCCTCTATACGTCACATTTCAAAACAAGCAAATTAAACTCTTTTCTAGATAATTAATGTAAGTGGCACACTTTTTGATTCAAAATCCAAGCTAGAGTCCCTCCCTTATCATGGCCAAAGTTCTCTTTTATCTAAGTGATGTAAATGGCAAGCCTCTGGAACACATCCAAGCCAATGGCCCTCTCTTAGTATGCAAAGATTCATAAAGGAACAAGTGGCATTACTCTACACTGAGTTAAAGCTTCTTCCTTCATGACATTTCAATTCTCTTATAAAGGAAGATGTGGCATTGTTGGATTCCACACATCCCAGTTAAAGCAACTTCCCTTATAATCAAATCCTCAATAATTATGATGAATATGTGAGATATCTCCCTTTAGAGATGACAAATTATCTCTGAAATACTCCTTTAGCATCAATCTTGGGCTTTGAATAAGACATAAAAACTCCTTTAGCTTCAATCTTGGGCTTTGAATAAGACACAAACACTTTTAACTTCAATCTTGGGCTTTGAACAAGACACCAAGCTTTTTTCCTCATATAGAATAGGAGGAACTACGAACGCTCTGATTTCTCAGTTTCCATTTTGAGAATACGTAGACATAAGATTGCTAAATCTTAGCCGACGTACTAATCAAAAAACTCTGGTCCAGATACCTTTCCAAAAACAATAGAAAATCCTAAAGCAACAAAAACATTTCCTCAACCTCCTAAAGGAGAAACTTTCCCCACCTGACAGCAAATAGACTCAAGAAAGCAATTCAAACAGTAAAACAGATGTAAATTAATGTTTCTATAGATTACTATAGATAGTCTAGATGTTAATAGCTTCCTTTTGTATAACCAACCCTCGATTCCAGATCTCTCTGTATTTGTAGGGAAAACACTTGCATGCAGGGTTAGTTTAAGATATCTTCCCCTTCCTTTTAACCTTCATAGGATAAATATAGAAATCAGAAAGTAGCACCAGGAGCGGTAGTGGTCACGCCACAAAAACCGAGGATTAGTAAGAATTTAACAACTTGACCATTAGGTAGTGCGGTGACTATCGGGAATAGTTATATGCGGTACTACAGTCAATTAAGATTCATCCTAGGGATATTACAACTCTCATGAGTTAGTCAATTTACTGGTAATATTCTCAAGAGGGGTCGGTGATTTTTGGAACCTTTTTAGAACCCGTTCTACAGGTACAAAATTGAACCCTAGTACACACCTTGGGGATGGGTAGTTCCATGGCTCCATGCTCGTGACGATGAACCCTTAAATCCATGTTTTCAAATGTTTTTGTTTGCTGCATTCACGCATTTCATTCAATCCTAAAAATAACCTAACCAAAAAATATTTTTCTAAAAGAACTAAAATAATCATTGCAAATATCAGAAGTTGTGTTATGGATTTTGGTAGAAGAAAAACACACAAGTACACCTTCAAAATTCCAAAACTGGAAGACCTGAGGAAATTGGGAAGGTTGATTACTAATTCGGAAGCTTTCTGAGCTAAGCACGGAGGGCTGTTGTCTCTTTTGAAAATTAATATGGTGGAAGGAATCCTGTCTACATTGGTTCAGTTCTATGATCCAGTATACCATTGCTTTACATTTCCAGATTATCAGCTCACACTAACATTAGAAGATTACTCCCATCTGATTGATCTACCTATCACTGATCAAGATCCATTTTCTAGACTGGAAGAAATTCCCAAAGATCAAAGCATCGTAAAAGCTACCTGTTTGGAAGAGTCAGACATCTAAGCTTACATGATCACCAAAGGAGGAGTTCGAGGTTTACCAGCTAAATTTCTGATGGAAAAAACCTATACTTTGCCAGCATAGGAAACATAACTACTTTCGAGGACGTTTTTATTCGGCTCATCTATGGGTTATTCCTCTTTCCCAACATTGACAACTTCGTCGATATCAACGCTTTCAAGATATTCTAAATCGGGAATCCAGTTCCAATTTTGCTCGCAGATGCTTATCACTAGTCCATTTAAGGAATTTGTATAGCGGAGGAATGATTACATGTTGTGTACTATTACTCTACAAATGGTTTATTTTTCACTTACCCAAATCTGCTACTTTTTGGGATCCCAAGAGTAGTATGTGATGGTCGCAAAAGATTATGTCTCTCATCCATTCTGACATAGATTGGTACAATCAGGTCTATGAAGGAATAAAAATCATTGACAAATGTGGAAGTTTACCCAATGTGCCTCTCATTGGTACCAAAGGAGGGATCAACTATCATACAATGTTAGCTCGTTGTCATTTCAGATACCTGATGAAGGACATACCATATAAAATTCATCTGGAAGGTCTTTTCTTCAAGGAAGGAGAAAATGACAGAACACTTAAGAAAATTGTGCATGCCTAGAGACATGTTCATAGAAAAGGAAGAGATTCTTTAGAAGGCCAAATTGTGTCTCTGCAGAGCCTTATCTTCGATGGGTGCAAACTAGAGCCATCAAATCGAAGATTCCTTACCCTCGTCACGAAGCTTTTCCCTTGAAAGAGTCTATTCTCTACTTCATGAATGACACATAAAAACTTCAGGTTGCTTTCAACAAAGTCCAATGTGAGAAGAACTCTTGAAAGAACAAGTACCAGATTGTCATCTTGGAATGCACAAATATCTAAGAACTATTGAGAGAGAAGGATGCTCTGATTGAGATATTAAAGCAACATGCTATAGAAGTTCAATAGGAAAGGAGAAGTCTACTTTCTCCTTTCACTTGGAAAAGGATCATTGACCCGACAACGAATGAAGGGGGCCGATCAAAAAAGAGAAAAGGGAGTCAGCAACCAGCATCTGGACCTTCGTCAGGAATTCCCTAGAATTCATAGGCCTAGTTTTCCTCCCTGCACTTTGTAAAATAATGTACTTTTCCCTATAAGATATTTTAATCCCTTTAATTCAATAAAAAGTTTCATCCCATAGAATATTTGCAACATAATTTTTAAAAGTTCTTTTGAAAACAAACAAAAATTCATTCTCATTTCTCTACATATCATTCATCATTCTTGCATTAGACATATTTATCAAAGTCTCACACATGTGTCTCACTTTAGAGTCAAACTGTCTCTTTCGTACAATACTCGAGCAAATCGCCAGAAGAAAATGGAAGATCTTAAGGAAGAGAATAAACAATTGAGAGACGAGGTCATTGTTCTAAAAGAAGGAATGAAAAGACTCAATGACATGATTGAATCCTTGGTAGCAGCTCAGGATCAACCAACTCAAAGGACGATAATCTCAGACATTGTGTCTGCACTAATATCTGAGGTACCCACCAGTCTTCCTCTGTATAATATGCCTAAAATTTTCCCTGGGGCATGCCTTTCAATTTTACACCTGAGAGATGCATACCACCGGTCAGTGAAGACTCAGAAGCCATAGCCAGAACCTCCAGACCTGAAGGTTACAAAATTCAGGTGAACAACGATGCAAGGGCTACAACAGAGACTCCTGTGCCTGAAGGTTACAAACTTCAGGTCATTGAAGCACCAAGAGTTACTACAGTGATGTATATACCACAACCTTTGATACATACTACCCCAGAGGAAAATATTCTTCAAACCACTTCTAACAAGCATGAAGAAGTATACAAAAGAATGAATGAATTCCAAGAATAATTCTTTGAAATGCAGAAAGAACTACATGCCATTCGCGGATAACACTTGTTTGACAAAGATGCCGCTGACCTCTGTCTGGTCCCTAATGTGAAAATACCGCAGAAGTTTAAGGTGCTCGGCTTTGAAAAATACAAAGGCAATTCTTGTCCTCAGAGTCATCTGATAATGTACGCTCGGAAGATGTCTACCCAGACAGAAAACCATTAGCTACTAATCCATAACTTCCAAGATAGTTTAACCGGCGTCGCGCTCAAATGGTATATGAGATTAAACTATGCAAAGATCAGTAATTTCAGAGATCTCGGGGCAACTTTTGTTCAGCAATATAAATACAATTTGGATATGGCACCTGATAGGGACCAACTCAGAGCAATGTCCCATAAATATAAGGAAACCTTCAAGAAGTACGCTCAAAGATGGTGTGAAATTTCCGCCCAGATTTGAGGAGAAAGAACTGACAACAATCTTCTTGAAAACCTCGAGCTCATTTTATTATGACTGAATGTTCGCAAGTGCACCTAGTGACATTACCGAGAAGGTAAACATGGGGGTACGCCTGGAAGAAGTAGTCCGAGAAGGTCAACTGATCAAAGATGCAGAGCCATCCAACAGTACTAAAAGACACGGGGGTGCTTTCCAAAAGAAGAAAGAATAAGATATTAATAATATCTCTCAGGGTAAACAAAGGCGAAGGTATCAACCTTGGCAGGTGGCAGCAGTATCCCCTGTCATCAACCCAGCACCGGCTCCGACCTATTAACCACAGGCTGCTCAGAGCCATCCGAATCAACAACTGTATCAGCAAAGGCAGCATCAACCTCTTCAGCAGGCTCGCCCGTAATACAATAACAACATTCGTCTTCCAGGATCACCAGGGTTTGACCCTATACCAATGTTATATGCATAACTATTACTAGTACTGCTAGCAAAGTGGTACATTTAAACCAGGACTCCTCTCACAGTATCGAATAATCCTCCTTATTAGTTTAAAGCTAATAAATCTTGCCCTTATCATCAAGGAGGAACATGGTATAACATTGAGAAATGCCTCTGCTTTAAATATGACATACATATGTTCGTCAAAAATAGAGTTCTATCTTTCAAAGATACGAATCCAAATGTCCAAACAAACCCGTTGCCACAACATGAAAAGGTTTCAGTGAACCTGATAGATGAAGGACAAGGCAACACTTATCAAATTCACGACGTACGCCTAATGGGAACAAATTTGGTAAAAATGCATTGCAGGAAAAGCGGATATGGCCATGTGACATCTCACAACTATCATCAATGTGACGTTTGTTCCAAGAACAGTCACAGGTGCATCAATGTACAAGCAGCTCTTCCAGAACATATAGATCTAGGCTGGATCCAAGATCAACGAATTCATGAAGTAAATATGTCCCACGAACATCTAAGCTTTGTTCAAAATCATGACATCCGTGCAATGAATGCCAATCTAGTGGCAATGCACTCAAAACAAAGTGAGTATCACAATCTGTCGTTGCACAACTATAACGCTTGCTCGATTTGCTCAAGAGACAATCAAGGATGCTCTTTTTACAAGAAGCCCTCCAACATCAATTGGATCTAGGGTGGATTTAAGACTACCATGGAAGGAATGATCATTAGGTCAACATGGTTCAAATTTTCGACATTCGTTTAACGAATATCAGCTTAGTAGAGTTACATGCCAAGCAAGTCAGACTCGATTTTTTGTCCTTGCATAATTATTAAGACTGCAAGGGTTGCTCCGAAAATGATCAAGGTTTTGTGTTTGTACAAAGAACTCTTCAACATCTATTAAACCATTTGAGGCTTCCAATCTACCAAGATGAAAACACACATTAAGTCAACATAACCAATGGAAATCCAGACAGAACACCAAAGTTGTGACATTCGCTTGCTGGAAACTGATCTGGTCAAGGTGAACTACATATAAAGCGGGTTCGATCGTATACCACCTCACAATTATGAATGTTGTCGAGTATGTTTAGAAAATATCTAATGGTGCTACCTTGTATGAGCAGCTCTCCAGGATCAAGTGGACCAAGGGGAAACCCATTTATGCATGAATTCTCACTCAATCAACATGGTGCAAAATTGCCCCAGACAATATGCAGTTTCTGACATTAAGAACATCGAAACGTCATTGTTTAGATTTCATAAATGTTTGTGTGGACTTGATTATTTTGGTCCAAATCACCACAATCACTCAGCTTACAGAGAATGCTGCAGAAGCTGGCAGGGTTGCCTCCTTATCCGAAATGAGATTCAAGAACTGTTGGATAAAAGAATCATCACAGTTCTCAATGAAAGAGAGTCTGTTAATTAAGGAATTAACGAGGATGTTTTCACCATATTCCTCCACTCAATGAGCCAAAACGCTTGGAGATCCCGTTCGACAGTGGGGAAATTTCCATCATCCCCAAGCTGGAACTAATTGAGGTTACTTATGATAGTTGAAAGACAATGATAACCCCTTTGGTCATATACTTGCCAGACCCAATGCCATATGAGTCAAAGAAAGCTATTTCGTACAAATATGGTGCAACCATAATAGAAGATGGAAAAGAAATTCCACTACCATTCGTGGTCAACATTGCTGATATTAGTCGAGTCACCCGAAGTGGACGAATTTTCATTAGAGGAGTTGGAGAACCTGCAAAGGAAAAGGAACCTCAAGCTTAAGTTCCTAATTAACCCATTGGCTAATCAAGTAACACGGAGCCTGTGAAAAATAACGATGAAATGTTGAAACTCATCTAGAAAAGTGAATACAACATTGTGGATCAACTATTACAAACTCCTTCTCGGATATTAGTGTTATCTCTCCTACTCAATTCAGAAGCTCACAGAGAAGCTCTACAAAAATTATTGGAATAAGCCTATGTAGAACAAGATGTGATAATAGTTCAGTCTGACAGCATTATTGCCAACATCATTTCCTACAACAATTTGGGTTTTTATGATGAAGAACTTCCAGAGGAAGGCAAGAATCATAACATGGCACTCAATATCACAATCAACTGCTGAGACGATGCTTTAGCCAGCATACTCATAGACACAGGTTCATCCTTGAACATCATGCCAAAATCAACTCAGGCACGATTATCTTTTCAAGGCACCCCCATGAGAGGCAGTAAGATCATAGTCAAAGCTTTTGGCAGGTCCAGGAAGACAGTTATTAGCGAAGTTGACCTTCCCATAACCATTGGTCCCTAAACTTTCCAAGTCACCTTTCAAGTCATGGATATCCGAGCGGTGTACAGTTGTTTATTGGGACGAACTTGTATACACGAAGCAGGGGCAGTTACTTCAACACTTCACCAAAAGCTGAAGTTTGTCAAGAACGAAAAATTGATCAAAGTATACGAAGAACATGCTCTAATCGTGAGCAACCTATTATCATTCTCATATTTAGAACCATAGGAGGTCATTGGAACTCAATTTCAAGCACTTTCTTGAGAAATGAGAATCATTAAGAAGAAGGAACGTCGATCTCCTCGTACAAAGATGCACTCCAAGTATTAAGAAGTAGTAACATAAAAGAACAGGGGAAAGTTGTGGTTCCTGTTGATAACAACACAAGAAAAGGTCTCGGTTTTTCTCCAGCACTTACCAAGGTTAAAAAAAAGGATGAAGGCACTCGACCTATTCCAGATCTCTTCCACAGTGGAGGTGTAACGCCCATTTTAATTATTTTTGGTTTTCGGGATTATTTTATTTGAGAATGTGCTTGAGGATTATTTTGAAGGATCAAGAACTCATGATATTGGTATACAATGATAAAAATATGATATTTAATAGTAATGTGATATTATTATTAATTATTATCATTTTTATTACTAATATTAATTTTATGAGTAAAATTATAATTTAAATGGATTTTTGGAATAAAAGTATTATGAGAAAATATTATTATGAGTTAATTGGATTAAAAAGGATTTTTGGGGTATTGAGGGTAACTTAGTCTTTTGCAAAATAGAAAGAGAAGGAGAAAGGAGAGAACTCGTACGAACACGAGAGGGAGGAAGAAGAAAGCGAGCAAGCGATCAAGGGAAGCAAGGCAAGAGCACGCGGGATTCGTGAAAATTTTAGGTGCTTCATCAACTTCAGAATCGAATTTGAGGTAAGGGGGGGGATTCAACGATTATTTTGGTATGTGCATAAATGTTGGTAGAAAGGGGAATCCCTAACCCCGTGTATGAGATTATGGAATATTTATGATGAATTGGTTGATTGCATGTTCTTAGTACTGATATTGTTGTGTTGTTTGATTTTTAAATCGTTGCATGTGTTGGGGATGTTAGATTGGATGAGTTTTGGGATTTTCGGTTAAGTTCGAAGCTGAGCCGGAAGTTGGTTTTGAGAGCAGAGTTGATGAATAGTCGGATTGAATCGGGAATAGACCCGTAGCTCAGTTGTAGTATGTTGTTGGTTGTGGGTTTCAATTTAATCGGGCGAAATCGGTGTGGGAGGTGACTCTGCAGCGCAGAATTTTTTTCTGAGTGCGCAGGTATTCGCTGGGAGAATGAGGGGCGAGTCTTCGCCTGGCTTCGCCGGGCGAACTAGCCAGCGAGTGCTGGAAGAAGCTTATGTTTGGCTTCGCCAGAGGTTTCGCCAGGCGAATGGCAGCGAGTGTTCACTGCGGGGCTTCGTTGGGCGAATGTGCCAGCGAGCCCGACAGCAGTTTGTGTTTTTGTTGGTGTCTTGTGTTGTTTACTTTTTGGACTTGGACCCTTGTTGGGCATGTTTGATGATGAGCTTGCTGGAGAGCTGAGGCGAGTGCATGTAGAAGGTTGTAGGGCTGTGTATCCGGCGTTTATCGCCTTGGACATAATCAGGGGATTATGTGTTAAGTCTCGATAAGTGTGGATGTGTTTGTGAGATGTGTGCACGACGTGCCATGTGTGTGAGATATATGGACCCGTAAGAACGACACGCCTTGAGTGTGCTGTGGTAAGGTGTTGTGATGAGTGGATCTGTAGGATCGATACGCTGATTGTGCGTTGCATTTACATGCTGTTGTGTGATGTAATTGGGCCAGTAGGACCGACATGCCTTGTGTGCATTGTATGTGATAAGTTGTGTGGTGAGCGGATCCGTGGGATCGACACACTTTGTGTGCTTGTTATGTATGTATTTTATGATGGGAATGGATCCGTGGGATCGGTACACCTTGTGCGTCGTGTATATATATATATATATATATATATATATATATATATATATATATATATATATATATATATATATATATATATATATATATATATATATATATATATATATATATATATATATATATATATATATATATATATATATATATATATATATATATATATATATATATATATATATATATGTATATATATATATATATATGTATATATATATATATATATATGTATATATATATATATATATATATATATATATATATATATATATATATATATATATATATATATATATATATATATATATATATATATATATATATATATATACTGTGTGAGGGGTGGATCAATAGTATCGGTTTGCACTTGGTGTGCTAGATGCATGATGTGTGTGAATATGGTTGTGTGCTCCCGTAGAGGAGGGTGATGGCCCAGTGACCATCGGTACTGGTTGTGTGCTCCCGTAGAGGAGGGTGATGGCCCAGTGACCATCGGTATTGTTGGTGTGCTCCCTGTGAGGAGGGTGATGGCCAGTTGTCCATCGTTCATGTGTTGTGCTCCCGGTGAGGAGGGTGATGGCCATGTGTCCATCGATGTTGATGAGGTGCTCCCGTTGTGGAGGGTGATGGCCAGTTGCCCATCAGTGTGGTGTGCTCCCTGAGTGGAGGGTTGATGGCCAGTTGCCCATCGTTGATATGTGCTCCTGTGTGGAGGGTTGATGGCCAGTTGCCCATCGTTGATATGTGCTCCTGTGTGGAGGGTTGATGGCCAGTTGCCCATCGTTGATATGAGCTCCTGTGTGGAGGGTTGATGGCCCGGTGCCCATCATGATTGTGAGTCGGTACCGCATGTTAAGGGTTGTGTGAGTGCATTGTTGCATGATTGTGTGTTGTGGTTGACGGAGGGGACCGTGAGTCAGGATGATATGTATATGAAATAGTATTATCATTGATTTCTGCCTTTTATTTCATGTACTATTATACCATTATTATTTAATCTTAATTCTCACCCCCTTTGTTACTGTTGTGGTTTGTGCTTCTTCGGAAGTACAAACAATCCAGGTGTTTAGCTAGTTGGATCATGGTGTCTCCGCAGGACTGCTCTGATACGTAACACCGGGGCGTTTTGGGGAGTATTATTGTGTATTTTTGATATGTGTGCCCCCGTGGCGTATCTGATATTTTGTGAGATGTTTGATGTTGATCGGCGATGATGTTATGTATTTTGAGGCAGATGGTCGTTATTGTATATATGATGATGATGATGGATATGGGTGATGTATGTATATGATATTATGTGTTATGGCAGACCATATCTTTTTCCGCTGCAATTTTATTGAAAAATTCAAGTAATTATTTGGAAAAATATTTGTGGAAATTTTGATGTGTATTGTGACATCCCGTTTGGGAGAGAAACTCTGATATGTGTTTTATTTGATTGTTTTATTTCATTTTGGGAACGGGGTGTTACAAGTTGGTATTAGAGCAGGTCGGTCCGTCCGGCCAGTGTAGTGTGTTGAGTCTGACTACAGGATAGAGTTGCTTGTTTGTTGTTAACCTGGATTGTTGTTGAGCAGAATGGCTGGGAGAAATGACATAGCGTTGGCTGCGGCGATGCAGGCTATGGCACAAGTGGTGGCTAACCAGAATCTGGCTGCGGGAGCTCAGTTTTAGAGACCTGACGCAGTTCCAGAGCAACAAGCCACCAAAGTTTGAAGGTGGAATTCTGGATCCAGTAGCTGAACAGAAATGGCTGAAGGCAATAGAGAAGATCTTCAGAACCATGAGGTGCAGTGACGAGCAGAAGGTGAGGTTTGGTACTCACATGCTCGAGGGGGAGGCCGAGGCTTGGTGGGATAATTGTCGTCAGAGGATGGAAGCTTCGGGGACTCCGATTAGTTGAGAGGTGGTTCGGTCTAGATTTCTGGAGAAATATTTTCCAGAAGATGTCAGAAGTGCTAAAGAGGTGGAATTTTTGGAATTGAAACAGGGCAGTATGTCGGTAGCCGAGTATGCGGCTAAGTTTGAGGAGCTAGCTCAGTATTGTTCTCATTACAATACTGAGGAAGCTATGACTTCGAAGTGTCTGAAATTTGAGAATGGGCTGAGGCCAGAGATCGAGATGGGAATCGCATGTCAGAAAACCAGGAGCTACCCTGAGTTAGTGAGTAGGAGTCGTATCTATGATAACAATAATCGTGCGAGGATCGCACACTACAAGGCGGCAAGTAATCGTAAGGGTAAACAAAGGTCCGGTGGTACTCCTTACAGTGTTCCGACTGGTAAGGGGAAGTTCAAGGGTGCTGTTGATAGGAAGTCCAGAGAGGGTAGGGCGTTGACTGGTACGAAGTGTTTCCGGTGCGGTGGCATGGGTCGTCGTGCCAATGATTGTCCTCCTGATGCGAAAAAGTGCTTCAAGTGTGGGAAGTCGGGCCATGTGATGGCGGATTGTAGGACTAATATGCCTACTTGTTATAACTGTGGCGAGAAGGGCCACATTAGTACTCATTGTGAGAAGCCAAGGAGGCCTCAGGCACCTCAGGTGGCGGGTAAAGTATTTGCAGTTGTGGGAACTCAAGCGGAAGACGGAGAACGTTCGATCAAAGGTACTTGTTTTATCAATAACATTCCTTTGACTGCTATGATTGATACGGGTGCGACCCACTCGTTTATCTCTGTTGATTGTGTGAAGAGGTTAGGTTTGGTGTCGACTACTCTTGAGCGGCGGATGACTATTGAAACTCCCTCGAATGGTTCAGTGACTACTTCACTTGTGTGTTTGAAGTGTCCACTGACTATCTTTGGACGAGACTTCGGTGTGGATTTGATCTGTTTGCCACTTGGTGGTTTGGATGTTATACTTGGTATGAACTGGTTGGAGTTCAACCGAGTGTACATCGATTGTTTTCGGAAAGTGTTATTGTTTTTGACTCCTGAAGAGGAAGCGTTGGCATATTCCTTGTCTGGTAAGGAATTGAGAACCTTGTTGGAAGATGAAGCGCAGGTGTTTGCTTTATTTGCATCACTGTCTGTTGAGAACAAGGCATTGTTGGATGAGTTAGCTGTGGTGAATGAGTTTCCGGAGGTGTTCCCGGATGATATTACAGAGTTGCCTCTGAAGAGAGAGGTTGAGTTTAGCATTGATCTTGTTCCTGGTACGAGGCATATTTCTGTGGCTCCATACAGGATGTCGGCAGTGGAGTTGGCCGAGTTGAAGACTCAGATTGGAGAGTTGCTAGATAGAAAGTTCATCAGGCCAAGTGTGTCGCCGTGGGGAGCTCCAGTATTGTTAGTGAAGAAGAAGGACGGTAGCATGCGTTTGTGCATTGATTACCGACAGTTGAACAAAGTGACCATCAAGAACAAATATCCTCTTCCAAGGATCGATGATTTGATGGATCAGTTAGTGGGAGCTCGTGTGTTTAGTAAGATTGACTTGAGGTCGGGTTATCATCATATAAGAGTGAGAGAAGGTGATATTCAGAAGACGGTGTTTAGGACTCTATATGGACATTACGAGTATGCAGTAATGCCTTTCGGAGTGTCTAATGCGCCGGGTGTGTTTATGGAATATATGAATTGTATCTTCCATTCTTATTTGGATCAGTTTATTGTCGTGTTCATTAATGACATTCTGATTTATTCTAAGTCTGAGGAAGAGCATGCGGAACATTTGAGGATCGCTTTACAAGTGTTGAAGGATAACAAGTTGTTTGCTAAGTTATCAAAGTGTGAATTCTGGTTGAAGACGGTGAGTTTTCTGGGGCATGTTATTTTGGGTGATGGTGTTTCTGTGGATCCAACTAAGGTGAGTGCGGTGTTACAGTGGGAACCGTCGAAGACGGTAACAGAGGTTAGAAGCTTTTTGGGCTTAGCAAGGTATTACCGAAGATTCATTGAAGGCTTTTCTAGATTGGCTTTGCTGTTGACTCAGTTGACAAGGAAAGATCAATTGTTTGTGTGGGATGCGTCTTGTGAAGAGAGTTTTGAGGAATTGAAAAAGAGATTGACTTTAGCACCGGTGTTGGTGTTACCGAATCCGTGTGAGGCTTTTGTGGTATATTGTGATGCGTCCAAAATGGGATTGGGCGGAGTTCTTATGCAGAATGGAAAAGTGGTAGCCTATGCTTCGCGACAATTGAGGGTGCATGAGCGGAACTATCCTACTCATGACCTTGAATTGGCTGCGGTAGTTTTTGTGTTGAAGATTTGGCGACATTATTTATATGGTTCGAGGTTGGAGGTATTCGGTGATCACAAGAGTTTGAAATATTTGTTTGATCAGAAGGAGCTGAATATGCAGTAGAGGAGATGGTTGGAATTCTTGAAGGATTATGATTTTAGTTTGAGTTATCACCCAGGGAAAGCGAATGTGGTTGCGGATGCGTTGAGCAGAAAGACAATTCATATGTCGGCATTGATGGTAAAAGAGATGGAGCTTATTGAGCAGTTTCGGGATTTGAGCATGGTTTGTGAGTTTACATCGGATGGTGTGACGTTAGGTAAATTACAAGTGAAGAATGATTTCTTGGACATGATTAAGGAACATCAGAATTTGGATGTGAAACTTGTGGATTTGACGCGAGAGGCCGGAAGTGACTCCGGTAGTGATTTCAGGTTGGATAGTGTGGGTGTGTTGAGGTTTCGGGGCAGAATTTGCATGCCGGATAATGATGAGTTGAAGAAGTCGATTTTGGACGAAGGACATCGTAGTAGCCTGAGTGTTCATCCAGGAATTACGAAGATGTATCAGGACTTGAAAAAGTTATTTTGGTGGTCGGACATGAAAAAGGATATTGCTCGATATGTCTATGCTTGTTTGGTTTGTCAGAAGTCGAAGGTGGAGCATCAGAGACCTTCTAGGATGATGCAACCGTTAGAGATTCCGGTTTGGAAGTGGGATTCTATTGCTATGGACTTTGTTACAGGTTTGCCGAATACGGCGAGAGGATTCAACGCCATTTGGGTGATTGTGGATCAGCTTACAAATTCTGCACACTTTGTACCGATCAGTATTAGCTTTCCGTTGGAGAAGTTGGCAGAGATTTATATTCGGGTAATTGTGAAGTTGCACGGTATACCGTTGAGCATTGTGTCGGATAGAGATCCGAGGTTCACTTCTGTGTTTTGGAAGAGTTTACAAGAGGCTTTGGGTACTGAGTTGAAACTGAGTTCAGCTTATCATCCGCAGACGGATGGGCATTCGGAGCGGACTATTCAGACTTTGGAGGATTTGTTGCGGGCTTGTGTGTTGGAGAAAGGTGGTACGTGGGATACTCATTTTCCTGTGGTAGAGTTCACGTACAACAACAGTTACCATTCCAGTATCGGGATGGCACCGTTTGAGGCTCTTTATGGTAGGAGGTGCAGGACTCCTTTGTGTTGGTATGAGTTGGGTGAGAGTGTGGTTTTGGGACCAGAGTTGGTACAGCAGACTACTGAGACAGTGCATATGATCCGTGAAAAGATGAAAGCATCTCAGGATCGGCAGAAGAGTTATTATAATAACTGCAGGAAAGAGTTGGAATTCAGTGTGGGTGACCATGTATTCTTGAGGGTTAACCCAGTGATGGGTGTTGGACGTGCTTTGAAGTCCAAAAAGTTGGATCCAAAGTTTATTGGACCGTATCAGATCTTGCAGTGGATTGGTATGGTGGCTTATAGGGTGGCGTTGCCACCGGAGCTTTCGAACTTGCATGACGTGTTTCACGTGTCGCAACTTCGGAAGTATGTACACGATCCGTCTCACGTGATTCAGAGGTATGAAGTCCAAGTTAGAGAGAATCTAACTGTGGAGACATTGTCGTTGAGGATCGCGGATCGCAAGATGAAGCGACTTAGAGGAAAAGAGATACCGTTGGTGAGAGTGGCTTGGGAAGGTGCTGCAGGTGGCAGTGTGACCTGGGTATTGGAAAGCAGGATGCGGGAAGCGTATCCAGAGCTGTTTCCATCAAGTATTTTCGAGGACGAAAATAATTAAAGTGGGGGAGAGTTGTAACGCCCATTTTAATTATTGTTGGTTTTTGGGATTATTTTATTTGAGAATGTGCTTGAGGATTATTTTGAAGGATCAAGAACTCATGATATTGGTATACAGTGATAAAAATATGATATTTAATAATAATGTGATATTATTATTAATTATTATCATTTTTATTAATAATATTAATTTTATGAGTAAAATTATAATTTAAATGGATTTTTGGAATAAAAGTATTATGAGAAAATATTATTATGAGTTAATTGGATTAAAAAGGATTTTTGGGGTATTGAGGGTAACTTGGTCTTTTGCAAAATAGAAAGAGAAGGAGAAAGGAGAGAACTCGTACGAACACGAGAGGGAGGAAGAAGCAAGCAAGCAAGCAATCAAGGGAAGCAAGGCAAGAGCACGCGGGATTCGTGAAGATTTTAGGTGCTTCATCAACTTCAGAATCGAATTTGAGGTAAGGGGGGATTTAACGGTTATTTTGGTATGTGCATGAATGTTGGTAGAAAGGGGAATCCCTAACCCCGTGTATGAGATTATGGAATATTGATGATGAATTGGTTGATTGAATGTTCTTGTTACTGATATTGTTGTATGGTTTGATGTTTAAATCGTTGCATGTGTTGGGGATGTTAGATTGGATGAGTTTTGGGATTTTCGGTTAAGTTCGAAGCTGAGCCGGAAGTTGGTTTTGAGAGCAAAGTTGATGAATAGTCTGATAGAATCGGGAATAGACCCGTAGCTCAGTTGTAGTATGTTGTTGGTTGTGGGTTTTGATTTAATCGGGTGAAATCAGTGTGGGAGGTGACTCTGCAGCGCAGAATTTTTTTCTGAGTATGCATGTATTCGCTTGGCGAATGAGGGGAGAGCCTTTGCCAGGCTTCACTGGGCGAACTAGACACCAAGTTCTGGCAGAAGCTTCTGTTTGGCTTCGCTAGAGGTTTCGCTAGGCGAATGGCAGCGAGTGTTCGCTGCGGGGCTTCGTCGGGCAAATGTGCCAGCGAGCCCGACAGCAGTTTGTGTTTTTGCTGCTGTCTTGTGTTGTTTCCTTTGTGGACTTGGACCCTTGTTGGGCATGTTTGATGATGAGCTTGCTGGAGAGCTGAGGCGAGTGCATGTAGAAGGTTGTAGGGCTGTGTATCCGGCGTTTATCGCCTTGGACATAATCAGGGGATTATGTGTTAAGTCTCAATAAGTGTGGATGTGTTTGTGAGATGTGTGCACGATGTGCCAAGTGTGTGAGATATGTGGACCCGTAAGAACGACACGCCTTGAGTGCACTGTGGGGAGGTGTTGTGATGAGTGGATCCGTAGGATCGATACGCTGATTGTGCGTTGCATTTACATGCTGTTGTGTGATGTAATTGGGCCAGTAGGACCGACATGCCTTGTATGCATTGTATGTGATAAGTTGTGTGGTGAGCGGATCCGTGGGGTCGACGCACTTTGTGTGCTTGTTATGTATGTATTTTGTGATGGGAATGGATGCGTGGTGTTGCACCCCAAAATTTGCCCAACATTTCTTCACCTAGCTTATGTTTCATTTCATTCACATTAGCATTATCATTTGCATTTCATTGACATGTATACAGGAGATCAAGAGGTATGATTACCAATCAAGAGCTATACAAGACTGTGAGGCTAGCTAAGAAGGTTATTCAGATGTTCAAGGGTTGATATCCTTGTCAGAGAAGTTAAAAGATCCTCAAAGAGAGTGATTGAAGCCAAGAGGGTGTGTCTCCTAACTTGAAAGTTGTGGAAAGCCATCAAATGATTCTGACGCCATGAAGTTGGACTTGAGGTCTTGAGAGAGCTCATGAGAAGTGTTGAAGATCACTTTGAGTCCTAGAAAGGTCATTGTGCAAGAATAAGAAGCCTCGGCCATGATTGATGCAGCTAGGTTTTGATTGGGTCAACCTTAAGTCAACTGAGGATTTGAAGAAGGTTGAGACCTAATTCAAGAGCCATGTGATCATGTATTGATACATTGAGATATTTTAAGGATGATTCCAAGGTTAACTCATCATGATTGAAGAGTTTGAGAAGTTTCAAGCTAGGGTTTCTAAGACTTGACAGTGTAAAATCCCCTAGTTTGACCCCTGACTTCAAGGCCATTTAACTTAAGATATGATTGTCATATCATCTTGACCCAAACATGATTGTTGTAGGGCATGAGCTTAGATTTAATTTGAGTACTAGAAGTCCTTGATAGGGTTTATAGAACTCAAGTTATGAGCTAGACAAGTTACAAGTCATCTGAGGTATGTGAATTTGGAGCTTGAAAGTTACCCAACTTGCATGAAACTTTTTCCATAGAAGGATGATTCCTATGAACTTTTGGTCAACATGAATGTTGTTCCTTATTCTCTTAGATTTCCAAAGAGTACTAGAAGTCCATGATTGGATTTGTAGAACTCAAGTTATGGCTTTGACAAGTCCAGGGTATTTTGGGTATTTGGACATTACAGGTCATTTTGAATCATAAGTCAATTTCACCATCTTGCAAGCCTCAAATGGATTTTTGTTCAACATCAAAGTTGTTCAAAATGATGTTTTTAGCTTGTCTAAGTATCAAGAGTCCATTGATTTGGATCATATCAAGCATTGGTGGAAGAAAGTTCATATAAAAACCATTTTAATGAATTAAGATGGGAAAATTCAAAACAATTGAGAATAACATGTTTTCAAGTCAAATTTGTGGTCAATTTGAATGGAATTAATGTTTTAGAGAGATTTGCATTGTTACATTTTTGGTTTGAAGTCCATAACATGGCCATTTGGAAGGTTGCTTCACAAATAAGAAACACATCTCACACACTCCATAGGTTGAAATCAAAGGAAGAGAACCATTTCATTACATTCCACAAGGCTTAAGTGAATGGTTTGGAATGAATTTGGAGAATAAACAAGGCTTAAAGGTGGATATCAACTTTGGAAATTTGGAAGAAAGGTGAAAATCAAAAACTCGTGAATGGGCCTGGTTTGGGCCTCTAATCCATTGAAACAGAATATAAGAAGGATTTAGAACAGAATTGGAAGGTTCTGGTGATCATTTTCGTGGAGAAGCCATTGGAGAGAAGTGGAGAAGCAAGCTTGGAATTGAAATTTCTTTTTGGAGAATCAAGAGTTTTCAAACAGAATTAAGCATCAAGAAGCAATCATCATTGATCATTGAACGTTTCTGCAAGGTTTGGAAGAGAATTGAGTCTTGAATCCACTGCAAACCAAGCTCAAATACAGGTTTTAAATTCTTGAAATCTCTATCTGATTATGTGTTTTTAGTGAACTAGAAGCATGCGGTTAGGTTCTATTCAGGATCTAGATGGATTTTGGATAGTCAATTGCAACTTTAGAGACAATTTAGGGTTAATTGCATTTTAGGTTGAGATGGTTATCTCAAGATTCTTGCGTTGTTAGAGCGAATAGATGCTATGGTTGAATTCCTGGTGAAATTTTGGTCAAGTTTCATGTAAAGATCGTGGCAAATGGATGTGTGTAGAGGAAGTTAGGGTTGTGCAGGGTGACCGGAGATGTCACTGGCGGTGGTCGTGGGCTGCGCGCGAGTGTTGCAGGTTTAAATGAAGAAGATGAAGTATTAACCGTCTGTTGGTGGGGAAATGTTGACTCAGTATATCCATCCTAGCGCGTATGTTGCGCCACGTATACCCTCCCCTCAACGCAGCATTTTGATTATCAGAATTTGAAGCTTGTGAATCTTCGTTGGGTGAACCAAACACGCATGAGTTCGAGTCCTGGCGTGTGTTCTTTTTATTTTTTCAGTTTGAGAATTAAAGTGAAGATGAGGAATTCAGAGCGCATGGGCCTTGGCTTCAATTACTATCCTCACCCCCATCTCCAGGCCCAACAAGGTTTTACAAAGCAAATCCCTGCTCAACGCACCCCCTCCTGGCACTATTTTTTCTTGGCTGAATTGATGTTCAGATGGGCCTCACGCCCTTTTGCTATGTGCACCCCTATTGTGCTGGGCCCAAGCGAAACTAGTTGGATTTAGTTGCTGAATACATCCTCTGTTCATCTTCTCTTTTTATTGTTTTATTATTTTTGTGTATTTCATGTTGGTTTGAAAACAATTCATGAAAAATAGAAAAATAAGTCAATTAATTCCAGATTTTTTCCCCCTGATTCATGATTGAATCTAGAATTTTGTTGAATAAAAATATTAGGAAAATCATGCATTTTCAATTTTTGTGCATTTTTTACATTTTATTTGATAATAAAGTGGCCATGGTTGATACCTCTGTTTGATGATTTTAGTGTGAGCACTTGGTGATGATTTTTGGCTAGATTTTTTGTGTGTGATTAGCTTAGACATGTATGCTCCCATAGTATTTTTCTCACATTTTTGTGATGAAATTAGGTGTGGCTTTTAGATTAAAACTTTAGGTGCTTCCCTTTAGGGTTTATGTTTAGTACCTTGTAGTGTAGAATTTATTTCTAGGTCTTATTTGAGGATTTGATCTCTGGAATTAACATGGTAGAGTCATGATTGACTTAGGTTCCCATAGTTATTTTTGTAGGATTAATTGGTTTTAGTATTTTAGTTAGGATTAACTTTAGTACTAGGTTTTAGGTGATCCTAACTTGTTAACTTAACTAGAATGATTTCTTTAGTTCCCTTAGATTAGGGTGTTGTTTCTCTTGCCCTTGGATGATGATGAAGACATGTGTGGGCTGCTGTGGAATGCATGATGGAACTTGGACTTGAAGTTTGCTCTTCCTTTGGTGTAGTTTGTTTAGGGTTAAGGATTAGGGTTTTAGGGAGATCCTTTAGAATAGATTTTCTTCCTTCATGAAACATGGAAGGTGTTGATCACTTCCATTCCTCCCTATGATGTAAGGTCCCATTGTGAAGGCCCCATCCCTCCCTTGGTAGGATGAGTGGCTCCTCACAAATTGGTAGAGCCTTTGAGGGTTCCTTTCCTTGATGGTGGAGTGCTTAGAGGTGACCTTTGGTCTTCACTTTGCTTTCCCCTATCCCCACCTTACTCTTGTTAGATGAATCTTTCTCCCTTGCTAGAGGATGGAGTTCCTTGCTAGAAGATTGAAGATGCTAGAGGTTGAACTTCCATGTGTTTGAAGACTGCCCTTGGAGCTGAAGCTTGAAGATCAAGAAGAACAAGTTAACACTTGTGAAGAAGATCAAATTGAGATTGAATTGAGAGCTGAAGCTTGAAGAAGATGAAGAACAAGTTGATACTTGTGTTTGATGCAGTGAAAGCTTGAAGAAGCAAGTTGATACTTGCCATTGAAGATGAGAGCCTTGGAGGGCATTTATAGACTGAGGACTGAACTGCTGTCAGAGGATTGCTTTGCTATGGAAGCTGTTGATTTGCTTTCTTTCCTGTCTGTTTTCTTTCTGTGCAACTGTATTGATGTGACTTGTGTGATTTGCTTGATGCATTAGAATAAGTTCATGGTTAGATTCTTTTAAGCTAGGAGCATGATTGCACTAGAGGTTGAGTTGCTCCCTCTGCTTGTATTTTTACTGTATGGCTTTGTTTGCGGGTATTCGATAGAGCCCTGCTCCCTTGCCTGTGTGGTTTGTGATTTGCTTGATGGCATTTTATTTTTCTTTCATCATTGCGGTTATTCATATCTGGCTTGAGGTCGAGACGAGCTTGTGGAGGCTGATGCCCCACACGCATTTCCTCCCTCACTTGCATTGCATGCATTTTACAGTCGTTTACTGTTTACTGTTTAAGCTGATGCTTTATCTATTTCTGTTTATCATTGACATGATCCCCTAGGAATCTCACTTCCTTTGATAAGGAAGTGATGATTAGAACTTTAGGTTGAAACCTATGCATGATAACTTCTAGGAGTTCCCTGTTTCAAACCTCAACCATAGGATGAATCCTTGGCATGACAACATTAGGACTTGATAGTCTCCCCGTAGTTGTCCCCCTCTCTCTTCTCATCTTGAAACAGCAGTAAAAAACGTAATAAAGGCAAGTTAGTATAAGCGCGATACGAGCCTTAAGCTACTTGGGTAATGATAATTGAGCGGCCTCCTCTCAATCGTCTAGAATGTTTAGTATACGTCCTTTGGACGATATGCGACGCATTCGTTCCCAGGTCATAGTCTCTAGTGTTGTACGAACTACAGGCAACTAAAAACAGTTCTTCCGTAAAAGACAGAAAACAAACTTCGAACCTTTTTGCCCCGTGGGCCCATAAGTCAAAGGAAGCTTTTCTGAAGAAAAGAGTGTCATTAACTCCCAGTTCTACCGCAAACGGTAACGCCTGAGTCTCCAAGGGTCGAGCTGCATACATCCAACTGCTGGAACTGTTTGTTAACCCTACTCGAAAAAACAGATGAATCTGAATTCCCGTAATCCGTATTATCCCGAACTACGTAAGCTCTGATCTCTCATACCTGTTGAGAGTACGTAGGCACAATACTGACGTATTGGCGAGCCACCTCCCCCATCACCCGTAGTTAGCTGAACTACGTTGACTCTGATTTCTCATTCTCTGATGAGAATACGTAGGCATAAAGTGCGACGCTTTGCCGATTCATTTTCTTTTCTTTTCAGACCAGCCTTGATAGGTAGATAGTAAACAAACCCGTCAGATAAACACAACAAGCATGGATCCCATCGAGTACGATGGACGTGAGGGGTGCTAATACCTTTCCCTTGCGTAACCGACTCCCGAACCCAGACAATGGTTGCGATGACCTTGTCTTATACCTTTTCGTCAGGTTTTTCCGATCGTTTCCTTTCCCGTTCTGAGGGATAAATAATGAAAGGTGGCGACTCTTCTGTTTTGCCGGCACCTAATTTTCACGGTAGCGACAGCTGGCGACTCTGCTGGGGACGTGATAGTTTCCTGGGATCCAACATCCCTTATGCGAGTCAATTTGGGGATCCAACGTCCCCTGCGAGAGTCAATCCTAGCGCTTGTATGATTACTTGTTGGGTTGTGTTTATTTATCGCACTTTATTTCCCGCACTTTATTTTCAGTATGATATGATATTCTGTACTGTTGTGGGAGGGGCATTCTGATGAGTGAGAAGCCAGACCCGGGCTTGAGAGCTATATAGTATTAGAGTGGTTTAGTGGAGGACGTGCTTGCTTTGCTTGCAGCTGTTCCCATGTAACCCACACTCAGACGAGGTTCTCTTTGATGGCTTCCTATCGGTCCTTTGGACTCGAGGGGTTGTTGGATCTGAGGATTGTCGACTCTGGGAACCGATCATTTGGAATTCAGCTAAGTGAGGCCGCTTCAAGAGATGATGATGCCACACCTTCTGGGTATCGTATCATCGTTTCTTGAAAGTCTGTGACGCTGATGACTGCATAGGATGCTGAACCTTTTCCATGACTAGGTCCATACCTGTGAGCGGGGTTGGGTTATTGCAGGAAACCTTAACCTTCAGATTACCTGGTTTTCTTGATAGTGAATCAGTTTTATTGGTATCAGAGGTTCTCATCATCAGATATATGGTTGTTCTTGACAGAGTAGATTTTTGGTCTGATATCAGGGTTCTTCTCATCAGAGATATGGTTGTTCTTGACAGAACAGTGTCGTGGTTTTGTTGGTACAGAACCTTCACAACACAGTTGTCCTGATCTCCTGCTGCATGATTGCATTTTGCATTGTTTGCATCCTCATTTGCATGGCATTAACGTGTGTCTGTGTTGCAGGTGCATATTTCTCCCCTGGTTCTAGTGATCTTGATCCCTACGGCAGATATGGCATCTCTGAAGAAGACAGTGGCTTACAAGCTACCAACACCTGACATCCGAGTGTTACGAACTTTGATTTCCTTGGTTGATAAGACAGTGATGGAGAGCTTCAGAAAGAGTTATGGGAGACTTATGAGTATTGTGTATAAGCTTCCTACGTACGAGTTGAATGGCCTCAACGCCCTGCTACAGTTTTACGACCCACAGCTCAGATGCTTTGTATTCCCAGACTATGTCCTAGCCTCAACCTTGGAAGAGTACTCTGACCTGTTGGGGGTGCCTTTGTTGAATCAAATGCCTTACTACCGTGTTGAGGGTGAACCCAAACTGAGTAAGTTGATTGGCGCTCTTCATGTAGATGAGTCTGAGTTGGAAGGGATGGTATCCAAAAAGATTGGAGTTCATGGTTTCCCTTTGCCTCTCCTGATGGAAAAAGCCCGAAGATTTGCCGAGAAGGATCGCTGGGATGTATTCAATTCCTTCTTAGCCCTTTGTATCTATGGGATCGTGCTATTCCTGAGTCACCTGGACTTCATAAGCATGGATGCTTGCCACATATTTGCCTCCGGGAATCCAGTGCCCACTCTCCTCGGAGACGTCTACCATTCAGTTCACAGCAAGAATGAGAACAGAAAGGGGAAGAACGTGGCATGTTGTGCTCCTTTACTGTATAAGTGGTTTGCTAGCCATCTTCCTAAGTCGGGGCCGTTCATTGATTCTGCTGAGTCTTCGCCTTGGTCTGCGCGTTTGATGGGTTTGACTGCTGACGATATTATCTGGTTTGATAGAGATCTGCTGGGCAAAGATATTGTGTATAGCTGCTGTGGCTTTCCGAACGTCCCCCTGGTCGGAAGGAATGGATGTATCAACTACAATCCCTCTCTGCTGGTACGAAAATTTGGGTATGCGCTACGAGGTCCTCCTGAAGAGGAAGAGATACGGGAATCTCTGTATCTCACAGGGTTGCTTGAAGGTGACACTTTGATCAGGGTACAGAATGCTTGGAGCAAAATTCACCGGAAAGGGAAAGTCCTGCTGGGAAAAGCAATAACAAGGCCTTTGATCCGTACATGACTTGGGTTCGAGAAAGGGCCGCCAAGTTTCTAATTTCGTTTCCTGCTGTGGAACCATTGTGTGCTCCCATGTACAAAGAGCCTACTACAGTTGATATTCAGAAATTCAACCAGGTACTCCAAGAGAAGGAAGAGCTACAAAAGGCCAACGAAGAGTTGGAGAAAGAGATTGCTCAACTTTGGAAAGAGAAAAGTGAAGCCGTTTATACCTGCAAGAAGCAGACTGAGATGATCAACCGACTAGGCTCCAACCTGACCAAAGAAACTGATGCTAGGGAACGTCTGGGGTTGGATCTAAAGTCAGTGCATGGCGTGTTGACAACCAAGAAACAGGATCTGGACAGAGTGTACTGGAAGCTAACCCAATACGAGAGGGTTTGGAGCAGCACCATAGCCAAGTACAAAGAGCGGGAAGAAAAGATGAAACAGCAAGTAGCCGAGCTGGAAGCTCAGATTATGGTGAAAAACGAGAACACAGAGGCTGAAACCGCACTGCGACGGGACGTCCAGTATAGATTGGCTGAGGCCGAGGCGGATTTGCAAGATTCTCAACTCCGAGCTGATGCTAAAAGGAAAAGAGTCGAGAACCATTCTGAAGAAGGTATTTCTAGGAGCGTTGCAGGCACCTTATTTTCGCGGTAGCGACACGTGGGATTGGTACGCCTTGTGCGTCGTTTATATATATATATATATATATATATATATATATATATATATATATATATATATATATATATATATATATATATATATATATATATATATATATATATATATATATATATATATATATATATATATATATATATATATATATATATATATATATATATATATATATATATATATATATATATATATATATATATATATATATATATATATATATATATATATATATATATATATATATATATATATATATATATATATATATATATATATATATATATATATATATATATATATATATATATATATATATATATATATATATATATATATATATATATATATATATATATATATATACATACATATATATATATATATATATACATATATATATATATATACATACATATATATATATATATATATATACATATATATATATATACATATATATATATATAGATATATATATATACATATATATATATATACATATATATATATATATATATATATATATATATATATATATATATATATATATATATATATATATATATATATATATATACATATATATATATATATATATATATATATATATATATATATATATATATATATATATATATATATATACTGTATGAGGGGTGAATCAATAGTATCGGTTTGCACTTGGTGTGCTAGATGTATGATGTGTGTGAATATGGTTGTGTGCTCCCGTAGAGGAGGGTGATGGCCCAGTGACCATTTGTACTGGTTGTGTGCTCCCGTAGAGGAGGATGATGGCCCAGTGACCATCGGTATTGTTGGTGTGCTCCCTGTTGTAACACCCCCTTCTACACCCCAAATAAATGCATATAAAACAATTAAGCACATACAAATTATCAGAGTAAAAAGGTTTTATAATAAGGTATAAAAGAAGAATGCCACAATTTCACCAACGAAACTCTTTAACATTTTGCTCCATAAAATATGTAACAATTTCGTAGTTTTAGAATTCACATTTCAACATTCAATTTGAGCGGAAAATAACATCATTTGATCAGTTCCAAAATATTAATTCAAATGCACATAAGTCATCCAGATTAATGCATCATATCAGTTAGATTACAAAACCACATCAGCTGATACATCGCAATGTATCACAAAAGAATGACTATACTAGTCTAACTACCCGGTGTTACATATCAGAGCAGCCGACTCAAAAGAATGAAGACTAACTTCACAAAAGGACTCCGGCATCCTAATCTGCAATGCCTCATAGAGCATTATAAAACAGCAGAAGGGTGAGAAATATAACCATAATAATCAAAGCATAAGATTATATATATATAGGTAGTCATATAACACATATTCACATTTCTCACCATACTTCATTCTCTTAGTCATATATATTTACCACACATATATAGACAAACCTGGATATTCACAAATCATTTCCACATTATGCATACACTTACAATTTCCACAATCTCATCATTCACACATAAGCATCTCTTCATGCATATGTCATATATCAATGTGACTCAATAACTCAATGCAACTCATGCAATGCGGTACCGACTCTCGTTATCTTTTTCGGTTTTTACATTAAACCGGGTCCACTCTTCTAGACCGATAACCCGTTATCTTTTTTCGGTTTTTACATTAAACCGGGTCCACTCTTCTAGACCGATAACCACAAAGGCCCGTCCTCTAAGCCTTCAAACCCACTCTTCTAGGTTTGGGACAAGCCACTAGTTTCCACGAAACTAACAGACATTGCCTCTTGACTAAATGATGCATGTACAATCAACCACAACAAATGCACTTAAGACCGACATCTTAATCTCATGCATTTACATAATTCATCTCTTCAAGAATTACACAATGATTGCACATACAGCATATATCACAACAATCAAGGTATTCACATCACAATACCAATCATACAATTACAAGTGATGCACACATATTCACAATGTTCTCATGCATACTCATCACATAATTGTATACACATCAAGCATTCACAAGTTCATTAAATAATACACACATAATCACCTATTATGTTCACATGTATTTATACTTGATGCAATTAACATTCAAATCACAATTCTAGGATTCACGCCCGTAGGCTACCCACAACACTCATCATCACAATAGATCATATCTATATCATATCCTAGAGGTATTGACCTCTGAGAGGCAACCAAACCATCTCCACATGAACAACACAGCAAAGGAAAAATGTTGTCACATTCGCCTCCATTCGCCTGGCAAACCCTCGCAGCGAACCTTCGCCTGGCCTTCGCCTGGCGAACTCTCTCAGCGAACACTCGCTAGGCTTCGCTTGGCGAGACTTCCCAGCGAGCCCAAGTCAGTAGCTACTGACTTCATTCGCCACCATTCGCCAGCACCTTCGCTGGGCGAACCCTCGCTACTCAACTTCGCCTGGCGAACCCACCAGCGAAGTCCACTGGGACTTAAATATAATTATTCGCCAACATTCGCTAGGCTTCGCCTGGCGAAGCTTCGCCTTCGCTCGCCTGGCGAGAGCCAGCGAACCTGCGCAGAACAGAACCCTATTCTGTTCCACCTCCACCATCCACCATCATCCAACTTCTCACACAACAAAATCAGTACAAACAGCATCAACACATGTTACCCAACTATTCTACGGCATTATTGCTCAGTTTCAACCGATTAAATCATCAATCTACCGATTATTCCAACTTTTGCCCTAATTGGAAAGTGATGAAAACTCTACCAAACCCCAACCCAACATACATAACATCATACAATGATCAAATAGAAACATTTCTCACCCTTACCTCGATTAATCGGAGCTTTGATGTTGGTTCTTGATGATTTCCACTTTTCCTCTTCTTCTCTTCTCTTTCTCTCCTTTCTTCTTCTTTCCTCTTTCTTTCCAAATGTTTTCTATCTTTCTTTTCTTTTCTTTCTCTCTTATATATTTCCTTCATTTTCCTTCCTCTCCAATTCCTTCTTAATTCTCTATTAATCCCAATTAATAAAAATTAATTTCCAACATTGATAAAATCCCACTAAATAAATTAATTACTACAATTAATTATTTAATGAGATTTGGGCTGTTACAACTCTCCCCCACTTTAGGAATTTTCGTCCTCGAAAATGTTACCTGATTCAAACAGTTCTGGATAAGACTCCTTCATTCGACTCTCAAGCTCCCAAGTAACATTTCCACCAGCCGGTCCTCCCCAAGCGACCCTTACTAAAGCAATCTCTTTACCTCGAAGCTGCTTCAATTTCCGATCCTCAATCCGCATAGGTGATGCCTCAACAGTCAGGTTATCTTTCACCTGCACATCATCTATTTGGACTACATGAGACGGATCCGCAATGTATTTCCTCAACTGAGATACATGGAATACGTCATGAAGATTAGCAAGCGACGGTGGTAAAGCCACACGATAGGCCACTTCTCCTATCCTTTGCAAAATCTGATAAGGACCAATGAAACGCGGCGACAACTTGCGCGACTTCAGTGCCCTACCAACACCTGTCATCGGAGTGACTCGAAGAAACACATGATCTCCCTCTTGAAATTCAAGTGCCTTCTTCCTCTTGTCATAATAACTCTTCTGACGACTCTGAGTAATTCTCATCTTCTCTTGAATCATCTTGATCTTATCAGTAGTCTGTTGAACTAACTCGGGTCCAACAACAGAACTCTCTCCGGACTCGAACCAACACAATGGTGTCCTACACCTCCTACCATACAACGCCTCAAATGGTGCCATACCAATACTCGAATGGAAACTGTTGTTGTAGGTAAACTCAATCAAAGGCAAGTAGCTATCCCAAGCTCCTCCTTTTTCCAATACACAAGCTCTCAAAAGATCTTCAAGCGACTGAATCGTCCTCTCCGTCTGACCATCAGTCTGAGGATGATACGCTGAACTCAAACGCAACTTAGTACCCAAAGCACTCTGCAGGCTCTCCCAAAATCTCGAAGTAAACCGCGGATCTCTATCCGAAACAATACTCAGCGGAATACCATGCAGGCACACAATCCTTTCAATATACAACTTAGCCAACTTCTCCAAAGGGTAATCCATACGCATAGGAATAAAGTGAGCAGATTTAGTCAACCTATCCACGATAACCCAAACAGCTTCAAAATTGCTCGGCGTCCTCGGCAAACCCGATACAAAATCCATGGAGATACTATCCCATTTCCACTCAGGAATAAACAACGGCTTCATCAAACCCGATGGCTTCTGATGCTCAATCTTCGACTTCTGGCAAGTCAAACAAGAATACACAAATTCCGCAATATCCTTCTTCATACTAGGCCACCAAAATACTTTCCTCAAATCCTGATACATCTTAGTAGCACCCGGATGAATACTCAATCCGCTACGATGTCCTTCCTCAAGGATGCTCTTCTTAAGCTCAACCATGTTCGGAACACAAACTCGGTCCCGACATCTCATAATACCATTCTCATCAATCCGAAAATCACCACCTTGGCCTTGGTTGATTAAAGTCAACCGATCAACTAAGCTCAAATCCGATTTCTGTCCTTCTCGAATTTCGTCCAAAATACCACTCGTAAGCTTTAACATACCCAACTTAAATCCAAAAGAAGTTCTCTCACATATCAAACTCAAATCTCGAAATTGCTCGACCAATTCTAACTCTTTCACCATCAACGCCGACATATGCAATGATTTCCGACTCAATGCATCCGCTACAACATTCGCTTTACCCGGATGGTAATTCAAGCCAAAATCATAATCCTTCAAAAGTTCAAGCCATCTTCTTTGTCTCGCATTCAATTCCTTTTAATCAAAAAGATACCTCAAACTCTTGTGGTCACTAAACACTTCAAACCTCGCACCAAACAAATAATGCCTCCAAAGCTTCAACACGAACACAACGGCGGCCAACTCTAAGTCATGCGTCGGATAATTCTTCTCATGCACTTTGAGTTGCCTCGAAGCATAAGCCACAACTTGGTTATTCTGCATCAACACACCTCCTAAACCCATCAAAGAAGCATCACAATACACAACGAATGGTTCTTCTGGATTTGGCAGAATCAAAACAGGAGCTGTCGTCAACCTTCGCTTAAGTTCTTGAAAACTCGCTTCACACTTGGCGTCCCAAACAAAGGCTTGACCCTTCCTAGTCAACTGCGTCAACGGCAACGATAACTTAGCAAATCCTTCAATAAACTTCCGATAATAACCGGCTAAACCAAGAAAACTTCTGATCTCAAAAACTGACTTCGGAGTCTCCCATTGCGACACCGCTTCAACCTTCGACGGATCAACCGCAACACCACTACTAGAAATCACATGACCAAGGAAACTAACTTCCTTCAACCAAAATTCACACTTAGAAAGCTTCGCGAACAACTGCTTCTCTCTCAGCACAGATAACACAATCTTCAGATGCTCGACATGCTCTCCTTCGCTCTTCGAATAAACCAAGATGTCGTCGATAAACACCACCACAAACTTATCCAAATAAGGATGGAAAATCCTATTCATGTACTCCATAAATACACCCGGTGCATTAGTCACACCAAATGGCATCACAGAATACTCATAGTGTCCATACCTCGTTCGGAAGGCCGTCTTCTGAATATCCTCAGCTTTCACACGGATCTGATGATACCCAGATCTCAAATCAATCTTGCTGAACACGCTTGCACCAACCAACTGATCCATCAGATCATCAATCCTTGGAAGTGGATACTTATTCTTAATAGTCACCTTGTTCAACTGTCTGTAATCCACACAGAGCCTCATAGAACCCTCTTTCTTCTTAACCAATAACACCGGTGCACCCCACGGTGACACGCTCGGACGAATAAACCTCTTTTCAAGCAAATCCTCAAGTTGACTCTTCAACTCTTTTAACTCTGAGGCCGACATACGATATGGAGCCATCGATATCGGACTAGTTCCAGGAATCAAATCTATCGAAAACTCCACTTCTCGCTCCGGCGGTAAATCCTTTATCTCATCAGGGAATACTTCCGGAAAATCTCTAACAATGGGCAAACCATCAATCCCTTCACTCTCACCAGTCCTCAAAGTTGCCATAAGCACAAATACCTTAGCCCCATCTTGCACCGATTCTTTCACTTGTTTCCTCGTCATAAACAATTCCCTTTCAACATCCGAGTCGGGAAAAATAACCGTTTTGTCAAAACAGTTAATATACACACGATTGAATTTTAACCAATTCATTCCAAGAATGACATCCAGTTGATCCAAATGAAGACACACTAAATCAATCCCAAAATCTCTACCGAAAATACTCAACGAGCAATTCAAGCAAACATACGGTGTAGTTACCGAACCCATAGCAGGAGTATCAATAACCATACCGCCACCAACCATAGACAACTCAAGATTTAACCTTCTAACACAATCCAAAGAAATAAAAGAATGCGTAGCTCCGGTATCAATTATAGCGATCAAAGGTGTACCATGAATGAAGCACGTACCTCGGATCAATCGATCGTCGCTAGCAGTCTCAGATCCAGATAGAGCGAACACTTTCCCGCTCCCTTGATTCTTCTTCGGCTTATCGCACTTGGTACTGATGTGCCCTCGCTCACCACAGTTATAGCAAGTAACACCCGCACCGCTTCTACACTCTAGAGCCTTGTGGCCTGGCTTGCCACACTTAAAACACTTCAGATCAACACTTTTGCACTCCGGAGCACGATGCCCCGCTTCACCACAATTGTAACACCTAACCAGGGTAGAAACTCCCCCACTTGGCCTCTTGCCAAAACCAACCTTTTGTTTCCCCTTATCAGCAGGAGTCACGTAAGGTTTTCCTCTGAATTGTCCCTTTCCTTTCTTGTCACTTAGACTCTTGTAGTGGCTGGACCTAGCCCTACTGTCTTCGTCATAAATTCTGCTCTTGTTAACCAACTCAGAAAACCGTCTGATTTCCTGATATCCAATAGCTTGTCTAATCTCGGGTCTCAAACCGTTTACAAACTTGAGGCACTTAGACCTCTCAGCATTACCAGTATTATAGTGAGGACAAAATTTGATCAACTCCTCAAATTTCGCCGCATACTCAGCAACCGTCGAATCACCTTGCTTCAACTCAAGAAATTCGATCTCTTTCTTCCCCCGCACATCCTCTGGAAAATACTTCTCCAGAAAGGTTTCTCTAAACAAATCCCAAGTAATCACAATATCATCTTCCTCAAATCTTTGGCGAGTATTACCCCACCAATCTTCAGCTTCTTCTTCGAGCATATGAGTCCCAAACTGCACCTTCTGGGCATCCGAGCAATTCATAACTCGAAAAATCTTTTCCACGGCTTTCAACCAAATTTATGCCTTGTCCGGTTCATGAGTTCCCTTGAAGACCGGAGGGTTATTCTTTTGGAATTTCCCCAAAGCACGGAATCCATCATCAGCATGATTCCTCTCATTCACATTGGCCGGAGGATTCTGCCCAATTGCCCCCGCCAATCTCGTCAATGCCTCCGCAATCGCTTCGTTGTTCCTTCCTGCGACCATCTTACTAATTCCAGCAACAGAACCACGTAAGAACAACCAATATTGATAATGCAACACACGCATATCAATAACACATAGGGAAAAACACTCTAACAACTTGGCCGGACGGACTGACCTGCTCTGATACCACTATTGTAACACCCCCTTCTACACCCCAAATAAATGCATATAAAACAATTAAGCACATACAAATTATCAGAGTAAAAAGGTTTTATAATAAGGTATAAAAGAAGAATGCCACAATTTCACCAACGAAACTCTTTAACATTTTGCTCCATAAAATATGTAACAATTTCGTAGTTTTAGAATTCACATTTCAACATTCAATTTGAGCGGAAAATAACATCATTTGATCAGTTCCAAAATATTAATTCAAATGCACATAAGTCATCCAGATTAATGCATCATATCAGTTAGATTACAAAACCACATCAGCTGATACATCGCAATGTATCACAAAAGAATGACTATACTAGTCTAACTACCCGGTGTTACATATCAGAGCAGCCGACTCAAAAGAATGAAGACTAACTTCACAAAAGGACTCCGGCATCCTAATCTGCAATGCCTCATAGAGCATTATAAAACAGCAGAAGGGTGAGAAATATAACCATAATAATCAAAGCATAAGATTATATATATATAGGTAGTCATATAACACATATTCACATTTCTCACCATACTTCATTCTCTTAGTCATATATATTTACCACACATATATAGACAAACCTGGATATTCACAAATCATTTCCACATTATGCATACACTTACAATTTCCACAATCTCATCATTCACACATAAGCATCTCTTCATGCATATGTCATATATCAATGTGACTCAATAACTCAATGCAACTCATGCAATGCGGTACCGACTCTCGTTATCTTTTTCGGTTTTTACATTAAACCGGGTCCACTCTTCTAGACCGATAACCCGTTATCTTTTTTCGGTTTTTACATTAAACCGGGTCCACTCTTCTAGACCGATAACCACAAAGGCCCGTCCTCTAAGCCTTCAAACCCACTCTTCTAGGTTTGGGACAAGCCACTAGTTTCCACGAAACTAACAGACATTGCCTCTTGACTAAATGATGCATGTACAATCAACCACAACAAATGCACTTAAGACCGACATCTTAATCTCATGCATTTACATAATTCATCTCTTCAAGAATTACACAATGATTGCACATACAGCATATATCACAACAATCAAGGTATTCACATCACAATACCAATCATACAATTACAAGTGATGCACACATATTCACAATGTTCTCATGCATACTCATCACATAATTGTATACACATCAAGCATTCACAAGTTCATTAAATAATACACACATAATCACCTATTATGTTCACATGTATTTATACTTGATGCAATTAACATTCAAATCACAATTCTAGGATTCACGCCCGTAGGCTACCCACAACACTCATCATCACAATAGATCATATCTATATCATATCCTAGAGGTATTGACCTCTGAGAGGCAACCAAACCATCTCCACATGAACAACACAGCAAAGGAAAAATGCTGTCACATTCGCCTCCATTCGCCTGGCGAACCCTCGCAGCGAACCTTCGCCTGGCGAACTCTCTCAGCGAACACTCGCTAGGCTTCGCTTGGCGAGACTTCCCAGCGAGCCCAAGTCAGTAGCTACTGACTTCATTCGCCACCATTCGCCAGCACCTTCGCTGGGCGAACCCTCGCTACTCAACTTCTCCTGGCGAACCCACCAGCGAAGTCCACTGGGACTTAAATATAATTATTCGCCAACATTCGCTAGGCTTCGCCTGGCGAAGCTTCGCCTTCGCTCGCCTGGCGAGAGCCAGCGAACCTGCGCAGAACAGAACCCTATTCTGTTCCACCTCCACCATCCACCATCATCCAACTTCTCACACAACAAAATCAGTATAAACAGCATCAACACATGTTACCCAACTATTCTACGGCATTATTGCTCAGTTTCAACCGATTAAATCATCAATCTACCGATTATTCCAACTTTTGCCCTAATTGGAAAGTGATGAAAACTCTACCAAACCCCAACCCAACATACATAACATCATACAATGATCAAATAGAAACATTTCTCACCCTTACCTCGATTAATCGGAGCTTTGATGTTGGTTCTTGATGATTTCCACTTTTCCTCTTCTTCTCTTCTCTTTCTCTCCTTTCTTCTTCTTTCCTCTTTCTTTCCAAATGTTTTCTATCTTTCTTTTCTTTTCTTTCTCTCTTATATATTTCCTTCATTTTCCTTCCTCTCCAATTCCTTCTTAATTCTCTATTAATCCCAATTAATAAAAATTAATTTCCAACATTGATAAAATCCCACTAAATAAATTAATTACTACAATTAATTATTTAATGAGATTTGGGCTGTTACACCTGTAAGGAGGGTGATGGCCAGTTGTCCATCGTTCATGTGTTGTGCTCCCGGTGAGGAGGGTGATGGCCATGTGTCCATCGATGTTGATGAGGTCCTCCCGTTGTGGAGGGTGATGGCCAGTTGCCCATCAGTGTGGTGTGCTCCCTGAGTGGAGGGTTGATAGCCAGTTGCCCATAGTTGATATGTGCTCCTGTGTGGAGGGTTGATGGTCAGTTGCCCATCGTTGATATGTGCTCCTGCATGGAGGGTTGATGGCCAGTTGCCCATCGTTGATATGTGCTCTTGTGTGGAGGGTTGATGGCTCGGTGCCCATCGTGATTGTGAGTCAATACCGCATGTTAAGAGTTGTGTGAGTGCATTGTTGCGTGATTGTGTGTTGTGGTTAGCGGAGGGGACCGTGAGTCCGGATGATATGTATATGAAATAGTATTATCATTGATTTCTGCCTTTTATTTCATGTACTATTATACCATTATTATTTAATCGTAATTCTCACCCCCTTTGTTACTGTTGTGGTCTGTGCTTCTTTGGAAGTACAGACAATCCAGGTGTTTAGCTAGTTGGATCGTGGTGTCTCCGTAGGACTGCTCTGATACGTAACACCGGGGTGATTTTGGGAGTTTTATTGTGTATTTTTTATATGTGTGCCCCCGTGGCGTATCTGATATTTTGTGAGATGTTTGATGTTGATCGGTGATGATGTTATGTATTTTGAGGCAGATGGTCGTTATTGTATATATGATGATGTTGATGGATATGGGTGATGTATGTATATGATATTATGTGTTATGGCAGACCATATCTTTTTCCGCTGCAATTTTATTGAAAAATTCAGTTAATTATTTGGAAAAATATTTGTGGAAATTTTGATGTGTATTGTGGCATCCCGTTTGGGAGAGAAACTCTGATATGTGTTTTATTTGATTGTTTTATTTCATTTTGGGAACGGGGTGTTACAGGAGGTTTCCTCCACCTAGTATCTCAAGAGGTCCACACCATAGAGGAAAACGATCCATCTGATACAGATGAAGAATGGAAATCCTATTTCAACGACGAAGGATATATATCTCAGGATGAAATATACATTCCATTTTTCCCTTTAAAGCAAACTTCAAGATATACACCAAGATCATATGTCAGGATGCTCTATGGAGATTGCGATCCCGAAGGATGTCGTGCTCCTCCCAACTCATTGGAAGAAGATACTCTGATAAAAGACAACTTTGATTACAACTCATTTGATCCCATGGATGATTTGCCCATTTGAGAACCTTACATGGAATGTCCATGGTATAAGAGTCAGTCGGAGAATGCATATCTGCTGAATGACCTTGAGAAAAGGGATTTTTGAAAAGTTTGTGTTTGAGAACACCGAGTTGAAGAAGCATAAGAGGATGCATGGGATATGGCCCTTTAGATAGAATATCTTGCTACCTTTTAGGCTAATTGGCTTTCTTTTGTATTTTGAGTTTCTTGTTTGAGCTTTAAAGTTGTAGCCTTTTCCTTTATTAATGAATTGAAGTTTTGTTTAAAAGTGTTTCTCATTGCAATTTACATCTTGAGTTCCTTAAAACCAATTGCATTTGCATTGCATCCATGTTTTTGCTAACCATTCAAGGATATGAAATTTGTTTTACAGACATTATAGAATGGATCTTGGAAAGAGGGTAGCTTCAAAATACACATTCCAAAGTCCAAAATTGGAAAATATGAGGAAGCTGGGAGACATAGTAGAAGATCCTTTGGCATTCAGAGACAAGTATGGAAGTGTGTTGTCATTGCTAAGACTTCAGGTGGATGAAGAGATGCTGATAGCGCTCATGTAGTTCTATGATCCAATATGTCATTGCTTCACGTTTCCAGATTACCAACTGCTACCAACATTGAAGGAATATTCTGTGCTGATGGGTTTAGGCGTCACTCCTAAACCATTTTCTGGAAGAGAAGGGACTTCTAGTGAAAAGGTTATTGCAGAGGCTGCGCGTTTAAAGCTGACGGAAGTACAATCCCACATGACTGTCAAAGGAGGTTTCTATGGATTACCAGGTGTATTCTTGTTTGAAAAAGCTCAAAATATGCTGAGTTGAAGAGTTCTAAAGCATTCGAAGCCATATTGGCATTACTAATCTATGGGATCTTCTTGTTTCCGATTGCTAATGACTTTGTTGACGAGAGTCCAATCAATCTCTTCTTGATCAAGAATCATGTCCCCACCTTATTGGCTAATGTATATTTTTCCATTCATTTGAAGAACTATCATGGAGAAGGCCGAATTGTATGTTGCACCGCTCTTCTTTACAAGTGGTTTATTTCACACTTGCCAAGGTTACCATTATTTTGGGATATGCAGAGCGAACTCTCATGGACATAAAGGATTTTGTCATTCAAGCACTCGGACATCAAGTGGCACGATCCTATGTATGGAGGAGTTGTCATGACCCATAACTGCGGAGATTTCCCTAATGTGCCTCTTCTTGGCACCAAGGGATGTATCAGCTACAATCCTATCTTAGCTCGTCGCCAGCTTGGATACCCGATAAAGGATGAGCCTGGCCCAGTCTTTTTGAAGAGTATTTTCTTTGAAGAAGGGAAAAATCTAGTTTTCAAAGCTCAGATTGTATACGTGTGGCGTCATATTTGCATAAAGGGGATGACCGCTTTGGGATACCTTGACTGCTTGTCTCAGAATCTTACCTATTATAGGTTAAGGAGAGAGCTTTGAAGATGTTTTCAACCACTTTGAGCCAATCCCTGTAACTTTAAAAGATCCTACTTCTGTTGGAGAATTTAGAGTTGCGTTGGCTAAAGCTGAAAGGGGAGCAAAAGTTTGGAAGGATAAGTACTTCATGGCTATGCAAGAAAATGAAGAACTTCAGAAACGGCTCTGTCAGGATAAGGCAGGGAATTGGCAAGAAGGGTCCTCTCGTCAGAAGGATTAAGAGACTTTAGTTTCCATATTTTACTGTTTGATCTGTATTTGTACTTTGGCTTTGAATGTGTATTGATTTTAGTAAAACTCTTAGTTATTAACTTATGAAGATGTTATGTTATTTTGTCTTAATCTCCATTATTATAATGTTTGTAAACATTTCTTTGTATTCCTTGAATGTTTGGTTTTTTGCATTTTTCATTTGCATAAGCATTGCATATGCATCTTCTATTCTATGGCTCATCCCGTTGTCTTGTCTTCAGTCGATCACACGGAATCCCCGACACCAATACAACACACGGGCCCAAGTTCGTCAAAGGATGGCTGAATAGAATTTGGAGTTGGACAGAGTCAATAATGAACTTGAAGATCTACGTGGAAGTGTGGGGCAGATTTTCTTGATATTTTTAAATCAAAATGATTTTAAATATTCATATGGATAAAATACTTTTTTCATAAACTTTAATCCTTGTTTTTAACATGATTAATGATTTTATTTGATAAATTATGCATATTTTATTTTATTTTTCTTTGAAAAATATCTTTAAAAAATATGAAATTAGGGTTTTGTTTTGATTCGATCTTTCAAACTTGTTTTTAATAACCGTGGGCCTCTATTAGAGTGTATACCCAAACCCCCTATGTACATAAATAAATTTTTGGCCTCCACTGTAGTATAAGTCCCACAACGTCTTTCGGTATCGCAGTGCGATCATTGTTTTCAAATAAATCATCTGGGCCTCTCCTTGAGTGTAAGCCCCAAGCTTTTGTACATAAACCTTGTTTTAAACAATAAACAACCTCCATAGGCCTCTCCTTGATCTGTAAGCCCGATACCTCTGTTTTCAAAATCATCTGTCTGTTTTAAACTACTTGAAAAACATCTGGGCCTCTGATAGAGTGTAAGACCCAACACCTTTTGTAAATAGAAAATCTTTTAGCTTCATTCATCCCGGGCTTTGTACAGGATACAAATAACACTCATTTGGGCCTCTATTTAGAATGTAAGACCCAGCACCTTTATTTACTTAGTGAGCAAGTCATCTTCAAAGTCAAAACTTTCTTTAATTTCTCAAAACCCTAAATCGATCCTAAAGAAAGCATCTAATCAATCACAATACATTTGAGCCTCTATCCAAAGTATAAGACCCACCACCTTTTTCAATTCAATTCATACTTGTTCATATCTCTGTATATATACTTGTACATATATTGTTAAGTTTCTCTTTGCATTTAAATCATCCTTAGTTTAGACTAGTTCAAACCATAGGATCTTTGTCAATAAGTATAACCTAGTCCAAACAACTAGTTCCCCCCTGTACAAAAGAATTCTCCTTCCTAATACAGTCAGCCTCCTCTTGGGATTTGTTCAGTTGATTCAACCTTGAAAAAACTCCAGTGAAGAGAGAATTATTTCCCGGTGAAACCTCTTCTTTAACCCCTTTAATCTTGGAACAGTTCAGCAAAGAAATGATTATTTCCTGGTGAAACCTTTCTTGAACTCTTCTTAAGACTTGGACAATCTAAATTCCCCAGGCTCCTCTTGGGCTTAGTACAAGGACCCACAGGATTCTTAGAAGTATCCCTATCCTCCTCTTAGGCTTCATAAAGGACCCTCAAGCTTCCTAAAAGCACATGATAAACCCTAGTCATCCCTACACCAATTCCCAGGAGATTCAAAACCTCTAAAACATCCAAACTCATCCTTTGAGTCTCCTCAACAAGGCTTGATTTCCACCTTAAATCCCCAGCAAGGGTCAGATTACAATCAACAAATCCATAAAATAATCAAAACCTTTATGGCAATTCAACAAATCCAACTCTCCTCTAATTTCCAGCAGGAGTCAGTTTCTCCTTTGGATTCCTCAAAGCAGTTGGATCCTACACTTGGATTCAATTTTCCTCATCAAGAGTCGGTCTCCACTTAAGTTCCCTCAGCCTCCTCTTAGGCTTCATATAAGTATTTTTTTTTCAATCAGCCTCAATCTTGGGCTTTGTACAAGACATATATAATACCCCCTATTTGAGTTAGTTCTCAATCCCTTATTTAGCTTCAACCTTGAGCTTTGATCAAGGCACAAAATGCAACATCCCCACAAATGAGACTCTGAGTCTTCTCTCTAGGAGGATATTTCCTCTATACATCACATTTCAAAACAAGCAAATTAAACTCTTTTCCAGATAATTAATGTAAGTGGCACACTTGTTGATTCAAAATCATAGCTGAAATCCCTTCTTTATCATGGCCAAAGTTCTCTTTCATCTAAGTGATGTAAGTGGAAAGCCTCTGGAACACATCCAAGCCAATGTCCCTCTCTTAGCATGCAGATATTCATAAAGGAATAAGTGGCATTGCTCTATACTGAGTTAAAGCTTCTTCCTTCATGACATTTCAATTCTCTTATAAAGGAAGATGTGGCATTGCTGGATTCCATACATCCCACTTAAAGCAACTTCCCTTATAATCAAATCCTCAATAGTTGTGATGAATAAGTGAGATATCTCCCTTTAGAGATGACAAATTCTCACTCAAATACTCATTTAGCTTCAATCTTAGGCTTTGAATAAGACACAAAAACTCCTTTAGCTTCAATCTTGAGCTTTAAATAAGACATAAAAACTCCTTTAGCTTCAATCTTGGGCTTTGAATAAGACACTAACACTTTTAGCTTCAATCTTGGGCTTTGAACAAGATACCGAGTATTTTTCCTCCCATAGAATAAGAGGAACTGAGAACGCTCTAATTTCTCAATTTCGTTTTTGAGCTTAGCGAGCACACTAATCAAAAACCTTAGGTCCAGATACCTTTCCAAAAATAATAGAAAATCCTAAAGCAAAAAAAACATTTCCTCGACCTTCCAAAGGAGAAACTTTCCCCACCTGAAAACAAATAGACTCAAGAAAGCAATTTAAATTATAAAAACAGATGTAATTGAAGGTTCCTATAGATTACTATAGATACTTTGGGTGTTAATATCTTCCCTTTCTATAACCAACCCCCGATTCCAGATCTCTCCGCATTTTTAGGGAAAACACTTATATCTTCCCCTTCCTTTTAAGCTTCGTATGATAAATATAGAAATTAGAAAGTAGCACCAGGAGAGGTAGTGGTCATGCCACAAAAACTGACTGCGACACTGGGTCTTCACATTGAGCATCTCTTCTCAAAAACTTCTTGGTTCTGTTCAATTTTATCCATTAGTGTCCTTCTATTGCCACGAGTGTAGTAGGGATGTCGATAAGTCCTCTTGTCTACTGCAAAAGGCCAAATTGTTGTAAGTTTTTGGTTTTGCTTTATGGAATGCAGAATGATGCATGAATGTGTATTGAATTATTATTATTATTATTATTATTATTATTATTTGTGCAAAGATCTTAGTAGCCTTGTTAGTTATTTCCAAGAATATAAACATTTTCCATTGCAATTAATCAAAAGATACATAATAGAACAAAAAGTGACTCAATTCTAAAAGCAAAGTAGGAAATATAAACTTCTTAAACAAATTACAAATCCATTCTAAAAGTGACTCATTGGGATTTGCAAACCGCCTCTAAATTAGTAGTAAAATCTTCCACTGTCCTCTTGCAAAACTTCACGAAGTCGAATACAAAGACGGGAGTATTTTCTGGAGTCATGACTTGATCTGCAATCTTCAATTTTCTAGGAATTTGTTGAAGGAAAAAGTTAGAGAATCCAACCATGTTTATATATTTTCTTTCCCATTTAGCATAGAGGACTTGGAGGTTGCTGATGATACCATCCCTCTAGAGCACAACAGTTCCTGCTTTAAGACAACTTTCTTCCTAATAGTGACACTTATCCTATAGCTCTAGGTAGAGCTCATCATATATTCCATATTTCAACCTCTTGATTTTTTCGACAGCCCTATCCAATTGGTACTTAGCTTACAAATGCTCACATTGTGCCTTCTCTCTCTCTCTCTCTCTCTCTCTCTCTCTCTCTCTCTCTCTCTCGCTCTCTCGCTCTCTCTCCAAAAACTCATGAGTTAGCTGATATTTGTAGCCTTTGACAGTGCCTTTCAGCTTACAGATCTGAGCTTCGAAGGTTTTACCTTTCATCTTTCTTCATATGAGTGGCTATCTTCACATCATTTTTTAGGTCTATGACTTTGTGCTAAACTTGGTCCAATTATTCATTTCACCCATCCAACTCTGAATTATCTCCTTTAAGTGCATTACAAATCCATTCCTTCTTTCCTATCTCATCCTTAGCCCTCTTCTTATTGTCCTCAAATTTCTTCTTTAAATATTTACTCTTATTTTCCCAAGCTTCACTTTTTTGATTGGTTCGACTGAGCTGGATTTGTAAGAGCAAGAATTGTCTCTACATGTTATCTCTATGTTTTGATGATAACAATTAAGTATTTGTGAAAGAACCACTTTATGTTCTAATGTTTGTTGTGTGCAGATCGTTAAATAAAGATATCAGATCAAACAACAATATCAAGAAGTGCATTAAATTCAATACGGAGTTACTTTGTGTGACGTGACATAAAGCGTTTATTAAAGAAGCAAGTTTGCCTCTGTATCAGTTCACAATCATAAAGTTCCAAGGATGCTGTATATTGTAGTTGCAATGCTCTTGTGGATTCTGCTATGAGAAGTGCATCTGATCTGAAAGCAATCAAAGCGTATTGAAGAAGCAAGTATGGCTCTGTATCTGATCATAATCAGAAAGATCCAAAGATGATGTATATTGCAGTTGCAATGCTCTTGTGGATTCTGCTCTAAGAAGTGTATCTGATCTGGAAGTTATCAACGCATCTGAGATATAGTCCTCTGAAGAACCAAGCTCTGAAGACTCTGATGACTTGAAGCTCTGAAGGCTGAATTCTCTGAAGACCAAGTGCAGAAAGACTCTGAAGACTTAAGGGTTTTGAAGATCAAGACTCTGAAGATATAATCCTCTGAAGATCTACGTGCTGAAGACTCTGATGACTTAAAGCTCTGAAGGCTGAATGCTCTGAAGACCAAGTGCAGAAAGATTATGAAGACATAAGGGTTCTGAAGATCAAGACTTTGAAGATATAATCCTCTGAAGATCTACGTGCTTAAGACTCTGATGACTTGAAGCTCTGAAGGCTGAACGCTTTGAAGACCAAGTGCAGAAAGACTCTGAAGACTAGATTCTGAAGTTGAAGATTATATAGTTCACTCAGACAAAGACGTGTTAATCAGATACGTTGTTGCTATTCACTCTGATAAACAAGGTGCTGAAGTCAAACAACTCTGATGTTATTATGCTATCATACCAAAGTAGTTTCTGAACTACTCATATGATACATCATCAGAAAAACCAAAGCCAGAAGCTAATCTGTCCTAGCTGATAAATGAAGATCACATCATTTATGGATAAGAGTTGTCTCCCACAATGATATATTAACGTTGCAAGAAAAGGAAAAGAAAGTGATGTTAGTACTATACAACACATGAGTATTTTATCCGTTGGGAAATGACCGTTGGAATATTTGAATGGACATCTCTACCCTCACAACATCTCTTTTGAATGCACTATAAAAGAAGAACATTTGATTCATTCAAATGCTAGTTCATTACAAAAGCAAGACAGCTTGTTAAAAAGCAATGATGCTGACGAGTGAAGTTAGCAACATAGTTGATTAACAAGAAAAGCTTTATGCAAAGAAGCCGCAGTGCTCACATAAGAAAGCTTTTAAGCAATATGGAAACTACTGTTCTAATAATCTCATAGAGATTTATCTTTAGATTAGTTTCTATATTATGAAGCAAGGAGTTATTGCTCAATACTTGCTATGTACTTAATTAGGAGTAATCTGCTTGATAAGAAGCACTCATGTAATCTCCAACAACATAAATTCTATTTTAGAATTAGTGGTTCCTCAAGTGATCTTGTGAAGATCAGAATACTTGAGATGACAAGTGACAGTTGTCATTTGTGGAATTCTAATAGGAGATCTTTTATGATCGAATTCTATTAGATGTCAATGAACGTTATATCCTAAGGGATCCCTGAACGTGTCATTGTCTATTTGTTAGTCACCTGCAGTTAGCTTGTGTAACTGTAGTCAATTTGGTTATAGTGGATTAAGTCCTTGCTTGAGTAAGGAGAAATCACCTTGGAAGGGTGGACTGGATTAGCTTGAGAGTTGCTCAAGTGAACCAGGATATATCATGTGTTCTTTACTTGTGTTATGCTTTATTATTTATGCATCTGCAATGCATCTTATAGAACTCTATAGAAAGCAACAAGTGAAGAAACCCACAAATAGTTTTAATAGAGTGAATACCTAATTCAAACTCCCCATTTCTTGTGTATTTCTCACACCTTCAGGATTAGGAGCTGAATGTTCTCGTTTTTTAGCTCTTGAATTTTAGCCTTAAGTTTCTCCATGTCTTTGGGCAAGATTGGTTCAGGTTCAGGATTTGGTGGAAAAGATGAGGAATCAAAGATGAAAAGAAGCTTGACTACTCGTGCTCTTTCCTTCACCCATTGAACATAAGGTTCTCGAGCGATGATAATCTTTTCCCCTTATCTAGATTACTTCAGACAAATTTTGTCCATGCTCTTCTCACTTTCCTTACAACTGGATTCTTTGGGTCGACATCATTGATAACGAATGGTACAAGATCTTCGTCTATATGAGAACCATCCATGGTGTGTCTAAACTGTCTCTTGTGTAACACTTGGTTGTAATTGATGCAACCTCGTGCTTCTACCATAGGTACATTGGAAATCCTCTACAAGAAAATATAATGTCCTTGGTTTCCCAATCCCTCTTATATCATGTGACGGAACCAGCAGTGAGCGAGGCGAATCTTTGAGGCCACGAGAGTTTCTTGGTAACAAAAGGACTCTCTTAAGGCATTTGGATCTTTAGCCACTTGTGCAAGAGTGAAGCGCAAATGAGGAACTTACCACCTTTCTTTTCATGCCTAGTGTGAAGCATATGATAGAGATCAACTAGGAGGAAAGGCACAAGGTTTCTAGCCAAGAAAATTTCCACGATCACTTGATCCAAAAAAACTTCTACATTTGGAAACATCACAATTCCATGGACCAATAGTTCTAAAATCGCACCGCATATCTCCCATTTCTCCTCTTTATCATACTTCCATGATTTCTCCTCTAAGAACTTCCTTGAGAATCCTTTGGCCCCTTTAAGTGCCTAATTAGCTACCACATCTTCCACAGGAATCCCTAAGGCAAAGGCTACCTTAGGCAAAGTGAATTCTTCTTCGAGTTTTGGAAAAAGGTTACCATCTTTGATGGGGAGATCCAGGATACTTTCAAACTCTTCTAATGTTGGAGCTATTTGGAAATCAGCAAAGGTGAAATAATGAAGAGAGGCATCATAATACTGAACCAAAGTTGTGAGAGCTTCGTATTTTATCTTCTCTGTCAATAACTCCATAATTCTTCCATAGGAGGAATGAAGCTTGTTGTGTTTGATGGGGGTCATCTTGACACTCAAAGCTTTTATACTATCAATTATAGGTTCCTTGTATTTTAATATGAAGGTGCTTTTTTTGTCGGTCTTGTTCAACTTCATCATTCCCAAATTCACATTTATCACGAATGCTTATGGTAAATGCTTCTATCTGCAACAAGAATAAGATACTAAGAGCTTTGGTTTTTTAATGATGTAAGAATGTATGAGTGGATGCATGAATGAATTCCAAGTACATGGATTCATAAGTCTGAGGTATGGATAGAGCCAATATTGATTGTTTCCCGAGTATGGTTCCCACAAGGTGTGGTCTAAAGTTTAATAGGGACCCCAATGTTATGGGTTCACACGAATGTTTTGTAAGAGCAAGATTTGTCTCTACAGGATAATCTCTATGTTTTGATGATAACAATTGAGTATTTGTGAAAGAACCATTTTATGGTTTAATGTTTGTCATGTGCAGGTCATATTAAATTATATATATTAGACCAAACAAACAAAAGCAACGTGTGCAGCTAGTAACTTATGGAGTTACTTAGTGTGACGTCATGAAGCGCTTGTGAGAAGCTAGTTTGCTTATGTATCTGATCACGTTCAGTAAGAATCAAGGATGCTGTATATTGTTGTTGCAATGCGCCTGTGTATTCTGATCTAAAGAAGTGCATCTGATCTGAAAGCAAATGAAGCTCAGTAAAGAAGCAAGTTTTTTTCTACATCTGATCATGTTCAGTAAAGAATCAAGGATGTTGGATATTGCAGTTGCAATGCATCTATGGATTCTGCTCTGAGTTATGCATCTGATCTGGAAGCTAACGAGCATCTCTGAAGAGTGAGTCCTCTGAAGAACAAAGTGCTGAAGACTCTGATGACTTGAAGTTCTAAAGGCTGAAGGCTCTGAAGACCAAGTGTGTCAAGACTCTGAAGACTGGTTCTGAAGGTCAAGACTCTGAAGACTCTGAAGACAGGTTCTGAGGGTCAAGACTCTGAAGACAGGTTCTGAAGGACAAGACTCTGAAGAAGTGTTCTGAAGGTCAAGACTCTAAAGAAGTGTTCTGAAGGTCAAGGCTCTGAAGATTCTGAAGACATGGTTTCTGAAGAATTAGTCATGAAGATTCTCAAGATTGTTTCAGAGGAAACTTAGTTCTTGGAATGCTGAAAACTGGATTCTGAAGTGGAAGATTGTGTCAGAAGAAGATTCATCCAGATGCAAGACGTGTTATATCAGATAAGCTACTGTTGTTCAATCTGATAAACATGTGCTTGAGTTAACAACTCTGATGCTGAAGCTTTCATACCAAAGTAGTTCTGAACTACTCATCAGACGAATCATCAGAAGAATCAAGAAGATTGAAGTACAACTTATGCAATTATTCAAATGTGGTAAAGACGTTGGTACTGTTCAAAGCGTGGTTTCCAAGGATTAAATATATTGAAGCTACAAGCTAAGGTCACTATTCCAACACATGAGCTTATTCTATCCGTTGGGATATGACCGTTAGAATGAGAAAGGACAATTATATCCTCACAACAACTCTATTGGCTGCAATATAAAAAGAAGAATCATTTGATCAAAAATGTTGTTGAGTTGCTGGATGGCTGAGTCAAGCAACGCTGTTGCTGTTAAGCTGCACTATAAGAAATAACATTTGTTTCATTCAAATGTTACCATGCTAGTAAGAATGAAGTGAAGAAAGAAAGAAAGAAAGAAGAAAAGCTTAAATGAAAAGAAGCCTTAGTGCTCACTCACAGAAAATCTTTTAAGCAATATAGAAGCTATGTTTTAATAATCTCTTAAGAGAGTTATTATTAGAATTAGTTTTTGTATTAGGAAGCAAGGAGTTGTTGCTCATTACTTGCTATGTGCTAAACTTGGAGTTATTAGCTTGCTAGGAAGCACCATTGTAATCTCCGACAACACAAAAATTCTATTTTAGAATTAGTGGTTCCTCAAGTGATCTAGTGAAGATCAGTATACTTGAGATGACAAGTGACAGTAGTCATTTGTGGAAATCCTAATAGGAGATATTTAGTGATCGGGTTCTATTAAGGTGTCAATGAACGTTATATCCTTGGGGATCCCTGAACGTGTCATTGTCAAGTTGTTAGTCACTTGCAGTTAGCTTGTGCATCTGTAATCAGTTCGGTTATAGTGGATTAAGTCCTTAATTGATTAAGGTGAAATCACCTTGGAAGGTTGGACTGGATTAGCTTGGGAGTTGCTCAAGTGAACCAGGATATATGATGTGTTCTTTACTTATGCTTTATTATTTATGCTTCCGCAATGTATTTAATATAAGCGCATAAAAGCCTCAAGTGAAGAAGAAGACAAGAAAATAAAAAAGTTTTATTAAGGCGTAAAACCAATTCAATCCCCCCCTTTCTTGTGTTTATTTCTCACCTTCAATTGGTATCAGAGCTCCGGTTCTGTTATTGATGGATATCAAACACCTAAAAGTGTCAGATAAAGATCCATAGGCTGTGTGAAGAAATATTTTTGGGGATTTTTCATCGTTCTTACAATTTCAGCCTCACATCAGTTTTTGAGGATGATGAGTTCTAAAATTGTAATCTGTTGGGTTACTTGATCAAGTCACTGATTCTGTGAAGTTTGAAGTGTTGAAGCCTTCAACAACAAATCTCCTCCAGAAGATTCTGAAAGAAGAATGAAGAATCAACTAACAAGATAGATTCATCAGATAAGAAGATATATCTGTTGAATGCTGATCTGAAAATACGTTTGGATTTACAACGTATTTGCTCAAAGATTAAATCTTAAGCAAGCAATAATTCTTGACTTCTAAAGATTAATTCTATGTGAGTATGGGATGTTTTCAAGAAACGGATTAGTCCACACTTGACTTTCTCATGACAACTCATTGGGATTTATCTTAAGTAAGAAAAGATATATTGTTGGCAAATGAATCCTATTCATCAGAACGCCAGAAGAAAGTCTGCAGAAAAGAGCTGTTCAGAAAAATCTTCAAATCTTGAAGAAATGATTCTTCAGATTCAAAGCATTTGAAAGTTGCTATTCTTGAAGAAGCATCAAAGAGTTCTGCAGAGGTTTCAAGAAAGGCAGTGTTTATCAACTCATCTGGATATGATGAATTCAGAAGATCTGATTTGTAGTAAGCATGGACAATTAAGTTCTGTTAACTTGAAATGTTATCTCAGTTGAACAAACTGAAATTGGTCAGATGTTTTTAGGCATTATTTTTTCAGAAATTCTTGATGAATGTTTTGAGAAATAAAGTTGTGTGGAAAGATATAAGGATAATAGTCATTCTGTCTGAGGTAAAAAGGATTTAAGTCTCTGGTGTTATTCAATCTGAATAAGTCAGTAGATATTCTTTTTCAAGAGCAGATGTTTCTGTTAAACGCTGTTGATCTAACTCGTTACAAGTTAGCTCAGCATTGTAAGAGCAAAATTGTCAGTGAGACTGTGTCTCTTGATACATCTGAGTTTGATGATAATTGTATCTAGATTGGATCTGTATTTGTTTCAAGTAGACAAATTCAGAAGATGAAGCCTGATGGAAGCTAGATACTCTCTACTCATAAAGATCAAAATATATGTGCTTTGAGGATATCTCTCATGAATCAGATGGATGTTGTTGTGATTTATGAAGACGTTGAAGAATCAGAAGCAGATTGTGTTCCAGCTAAAGAATCAGAAGCTACCCCATATGCTATTCAATTAGCTGCTTCTGAAGAATCTACCTTGAGTAGTTTCTCCCAGAATCAAATCTTCTCTTCCAGAAGAGACGTTCATTGGAAAGAAGGATGATTCCAGAAGAACAAGATTCTTTTGTTTCTCAAAGCTTGTCAGTAAGAAGTCTTTGACTACACAGAAGACATTTGCTTCTGTGACAAGGTTAGAATTTATACTCTTGTCAATATCCTTGTTGATCAGTATAACATCAATATAAATCAGATGAACTTTGAAAATACTTTTAAATGGTTTTTGAAGAAGTAGTATGTGTTCATCAACTTCCCAGTTTTTGAAAATTATTTTTGACTAAAGAAAAGTTTATACTACTCTTCTTTTTAAATACTATTAAGAAAGATATTTTAGATCTATCAGATTTATTTATGTTGATAATAGTTTTCTATGGAACCATATACTTCACTTGGAAAGGAGTTTGTTGAGTGTATGCAAGCAGAAGCTGAAACTAGCACTCTAGGAAAAGAAGAGGCTAGTGAAGGCAGCTCAGTAGCTGTACAGAAGGTTCTGTAACACTGATGTTGAAGAAGCTCTATAAATCAAGACATCTACTCCTTCAATGGTTAGTGATTCTGAAGCAAAGCTACATAAGCAAGGCTATTGAAGTAAAGCATCAGAAGCAAAGCAACAGAGGCAGGATACTTAAGACACTTTTTAGTTGGTATCAGTATAGATTCAGAAGAAAGGCTACAGAGGCAAATTACAGAAGAATCTGATGAAGCAACGCTACAGGAGATTCTGAAAGTTTATTGAGAAGCAACTCTACAGAAGACTCTGAATAGTTGGTTGATATGTCAGCAATATAGCTCACTTCAGGATAACAAGGAACCCTGAAGATTGAAGATCTATTTTGATCTAAAGCATACCTTTGGATGAACTGTTTGCTGAAACATTCACTAGAGCTAAGCTCCATAGGTCTGAAGCAAAGGATCTAATGCAAGGAATCATTTCCACAGTTGTTCACTCAATAGATGCTGATCAAGATAAGTTGGGTTGCAACTTCACTTCAGAAGAAACTACCTTGGATATCATAAAGTTGGTATCAGACTCTTATCAGTCTCCAACCTTCTGAAGAAGCACTTCTAGGTTTGATGTTATTAACTAAGCTAACATCTGTTGATAAAGCACTTCTGGACAAAGGTTGATTATTGATAATCAGAAGAACTTGCTAACATAACAGAAATAGTTATGATTAGAAAGTCTGCTGTAAAGAATCTCGTCAGAAGATTAAGCAGACGCTTTGAAGGTTTCTGAAGCTAATTCAGAAAGGAAAATGTTTAGTGAAGATGTTGATACATGAGTGTATCAGTTGCTGTTCACCATTCTCTAAACTCCTCAGATCTAGTGGAAGTTTGAAATTGATCTGTTGGAAAGATGTTTCTAACGTTCTAGTTCTTCACTTTCAAGTTCAGACTTTAAAGGTAGAACAATCATTAAAGGAAATGTTGGTAATCATGATTGATGAAAGTATTCAATACTGTAGTCAGAATGATTGATCAAATACCAAATGCAATTCGTATCTCTCATGATGCATATTGTTTTTGGAAGTCTCAATTGGTATCAAGTATTTTCTAATGAAGTACTGTTGCTTAGATTCAAATCATGATTGATTTGATAACAAGCTTGGAATAAAAAACCATAGGTGGAGAAACCTAAGGCGAGTTAGCATAAGATCCTACTCTTTCTGTTGGTACTCAGAAGTTCTCACACCTTCAGTTGGTACGAGAATTCTAGAAGAAGAAGTCACCCTCAGACACTGATTGATAAGAACAAGATTGTCACTCAAATTGTTTAATGGAATCCATCCTGGTTTGATGACAGTTTGTGATGATAAATTATTTCTACTCAAAGGATAAATTCTTGGTGCAAGAAGATATAGCTTTCATCTGGAAACAAGTCATCTTGAAGAAAAAGGCGTGATCATTGGCATCAGAAGATGGATGATCAGAAGATAAAGACCAAAGAAAGAATCTGATGAAGAATGTAGCAGACAGAAGATTAATATGTCAGAGAGTAGCCAGCTAAGACTCTCATGCATTCAACATACACTATGTGAAAGAAATATATAACTATTTTTTAGTAGGTGTCTGTTATGCTGATGTTACTGAAGACAGAGCTAGTTGCAAAAGTACCTTTGAATAGCACTCTCCCCTACAAAAGCAAAATACTGCTGATGCTAATTGAAGTATCAGATGCTCTGGATGAAGTATCAAATGAAGGACATTCATTTCCATAAGATTGAAGGATCGGAATGCACATTGTTGACACATCACCTTCAATTGATATCAGATGCTATTTAAAGATTTGAGAAAATCTGAAGTCATAGACTATCAGAAGTTTTGGATCATTTGGAGATCTGGATAAAAGATTCAATTAGAAGATGGCTTGTCAAATCAAACGTTGATACCTCTAAAGTATAGTGTTTTGATGTTGAAGAAACAAGTTGAAATAGTTGCATTATTTCACACCTTCAATTGGGAATCAAACCTTTCAAAAGAAAGAGTCAAAGCAAAGGCTAGAACAAGCACTTCAACTCTGGAACTTGAGAATTCTTGAGATATTTCTTCAATTGGTATTAGACTCTGAAATTGGATGTATTTCAAGGACTGAAATAATTGGTATCAAGATCAAGCCAGAAGGAAGAAGAAATTTCAACTTTCTTGTCTAAATCTAGCAGAAGAAGATTCCTGAAAAGAAACTTCCAGATTGGTACAAGAAGCTGAAGATGCTAAGAAGACTAAGCAAATTGTTGTAGTTGGTTCTTCTTCTGAAATTACTCTTGTACGTTGAGAACATGACATTAGTAAGTATAGAGAAGATCAACAAGCTATGAAGGATGCACAAGTTGTCAGAGAAAGATCTGTTGATCAGAAACTTGTCAACAATCATAGTCAGAGCATACTTCTAGAAACTCTGAAGAGTTGTCACTCTCTAAGAAGCAGGGGGAGATATAGAAGATGAAATCTGGAAAAGAGATCAACCTACCTTATTGGTATCAACCTGTAAGAAGTAAGTTCTCAGGGGGAGAAATGAAAGATGATTAAGTTCTCAGGTGCTATCTCTCAACTCCTATCTTTTTAATTTCTGACATTAAAAAGAGAGAAATTTTTTTTCTTACAATTTTTTTTTCAATGAAAAACTCTAACTTTTTGATGATGTCAAAAAGGGGGAGAAATGAAGATGATTTTGATATAATCTAGAATAATAGTATATAACAGGGAAAATGAAATGGGGAGAAATGAAAGATGTTTTTAATATAACTTGGGGAGAAATGGAAAACGTTTTTGAGAAATAGAATATAGCTTTGATATATTCTATAACCTGAAAGAGAACGCAAAACATATAAACTGCATTTATTACTAAATGTGTGTTTGATGTTTTTCCGAGGAACTCTGAACAAGTTCACTAGGCATTCTAAACAGGATAATTGAAAGAAATCTGAGCTCAAATGAACTGGTGTTCATATAATAGAAGTTATACACTTCGTGAACATAGATTCAGAATCAGATGGACCCAATATTGTTCAGAGATCTGAAAGTTAAAGTCATCTGGAATCAGAATGTTCAGAAGATGTAAATTGTCTATGAATATGATAATCAGAGCATAAGAATCAGAAATCTTCATAGAAGCAAGATTTGGATTCAGAATCAGAATCATGAGTTGGTATCAGACTAAGAACCAACATGGGTATCTGACTCAGATTCAATATTGGAATCAGATTCAGAAGTAAACATTCTATTGGTTTCTATTGGTATCAGACTGCTTCAAGAGATCAAAAATCTGAGAAGAAAGCAAGTCTGAGAAAGCAAGAATCAAGACTGTATCAAGATTAGAAGATCCAAATATCTGACATAATGTAATCAGGGGGAGTTCTCCCAGGAAGGTTCACAAGTCAGGATATTTGATTTTCACCCAGTCTGAAACTCAGGGGGAGTTTCTCATCTGTAGATAAACAGATGTGTTGAAGATCAAGAGAAAATGCTTTAGAAGATTCTGAAGTTATATGACTCTGATACGATGCTTAAAGAAGACAAGTTCTAAAGATCTGAAGATGGAAGTTCTGTTGAACTAGTCCAGATGCTGAAGACTTATGCTATCTTATATCGTAGGGAAGTATTCCTTCTATTCTACTCTATTTGATTATGTTTTATCAAATTTATTTTTTGTAAATCTTAGGATCAGAGTATGTCTCTGAACAAGCATAAAAATGTTTTAAAGGTTAACACATTCAGGGGGAGCAGTTGCTTAGAACTCTGAATAGGTTAATGCTTGGTGATTACCTTGTATAAAATGTTCTATCAAAATAAATGTTTTTGTCATCATCAAAAAGGGGGAGATTGTAAGAGCAAGATTTGTCTCTACAGGATAATCTCTATGTTTTGATGATAACAATTGAGTATTTGTGAAAGAGCCATTTTATAGTTTAATGTTTGTTATGTGCAGATCATATTAAATTAAATATATTATACCAAACAAACAGAAGCAACGTGTGCAGCTAGTAACTTATGAAGTTACTTAGTGTGACGTCATGAAGCGCTTGTGAGAAGCTAGTTTGCTTATGTATCTGATCACGTTCAGTAAGAATCAAGGATGTTGTATATTGTTGTTGCAATGCGCCTGTGTATTCTGATCTGAAGAAGTGCATCTGATCTGAAAGCAGATGAAACTCAGTAAAGAAGCAAGTTTGTTTCTACATCTGATCATGTTCAGTAAAGAATCAAGGATGTTGGATATTGTAGTTGCAATGCATCTATAGATTCTGCTCTGAGTTATGCATCTGATCTGGAAACTAACGAGCATCTCTGAAGAGTGAGTCCTCTGAAGAACAAAGTGCTGAAGACTCTGATGACTTGAAGTTCTAAAGGCTGAAGGCTCTGAAGACAAGTGCGTCAAGACTCTGAAGACTGGTTCTGAAGTTCAAGACTCTGAAGACAGGTTCTGAAGGTCAAGACTCTGAAGACAGGTTCTGAAGGACAAGACTCTGAAGAAGTGTTCTGAAGGTCAGAACTCTGAAGAAGTGTTCTGAAGGTCAAGGCTCTGAAGATTCTGAAGACATGGTTTCTGAAGAATTAGTCATGAAGATTCTCAAGATTGTTTCAGAGGAAACTTAGTTCTTGGAATGCTGAAGACTGGATTCTAAAGTGGAAGATTGTGTCAGAAGAAGATTCATCCAGATGCAAGACGTGTTACATCAGATAAGCTGCTGTTGTTCAATCTGATAAACATGTGCTTGAGTTAACAACTCTGATGCTGAAGCTTTCTTACCAAAGTAGTTATGAACTACTCATCAGACGAATCATCAGAAGAATCAAGAAGATTAAAGTACAACGTATGCAATTATTCAAATGTGGTAAAGACCTTGGTACTGTTTAAAGCGTGGTTTCCAAGGATTAAATATATTGAAGCTACAAGCTAAGGTCACTGTTCCAACACATGAGCTTATTCTATCCGTTGGGATATGACCGTTGGAATGAGAAAGGACAATTATATCCTCACAACAACTCTATTGGCTGCAATATAAAAAGAAGAATCATTTGATCAAAAATGTTGTTGAGTTGCTGGATGGCTGAGTCAAGCAACGCTGTTGCTGTTAAGCTGCACTATAAGAAATAACATTTGTTTCGTTCAAATGTTACCATGCTAGTAAGAATGAAGTGAAGAAAGAAAGAAAGAAGAAAAGCTTAAATGAAAAAAAGCCTTAGTGCTCACTCACAGAAAAGCTTTTAAGCAATATAGAAGCTATGTTTTAATAATCTCTTAAGAGAGTTATTATTAGAATTAGTTTTTGTATTAGGAAGCAAGGAGTTGTTGCTCATTACTTGCTATGTGCTAAACTTGGAGTTATTAGCTTGCTAGGAAGCACCATTGTAATCTCCGGCAACACAAAAATTCTATTTTAGAATTAGTGGTTCCTCAAGTGATCTAGTGAAGATCAGTATACTTGAGATGACAAGTGACAGTAGTCATTTGTGGAAATCCTAATAAGAGATCTTTAGTGATCGGATTCTATTAAGGTGTTAATGAACGTTATATCCTTAGGGATCCCTGAACGTGTCATTGTCAAGTTGTTAGTCACTTGCAGTTACCTTGTGCATCTGTAATCAATTCGGTTATAATGGATTAAGTCCTTAATTGATTAAGGAAAAATCACCTTGGAAGGGTGGACTGGATTAGCTTGGGAGTTGCTCAAGTGAACCAGGATATATGATGTGTTCTTTACTTATGCTTTATTATTTATGCTTCCGCAATGTATTTAATATAAGCGCATAAAAGCATCAAGTGAAGAAGAAGACAAGAAAAGAAAAAAATTTTATTAAGGCGTAAACCCAATTCAATCCCCCCCTTTCTTGTGTTTATTTCTCACCTTCATGTTTATCACGCACGACATGAGCATGTCTTTTGATAACTCCATCATATGAACCAATTTTGGGTGAAATATTTGTATCGAACCTCGCGAAAAGAACTTCTCGGGGACCCATAAAACATGACCATTGACATCAGGTTCTAAACAAGGGTTTCAGAGTCATGGAATTCCTTGTCATAGACATCCTTGGTTGTCTCAAGAGCCCATACTATTCAACCTCTCTTATCTCAGTTTTACACTCTAGACTTGGGTGTAGAGTCTTTACCTCAAAGTTTGCCACCAAATTACCCAATCCATAGCATAACATTAAGAGCCACACAAAATATGATACAAGTAAATAAACAAAAAAGGGAAAGAAATAAAGCAAGCAAAGAATAAAGAGAAAAAACCCAATCATGCGAAGAAAATAACCTAGAGAAGGCTTTACTTGCTTAGGGAAGAGTACCCAGCAGAGTCGCCAGCTTTTGCTGCGTGAAAAATGCACATAGCCGCCACCAATTTTTATTTCTTCCAAGAGGAAAGGGAAAATATTGATAAAACCCACTAAAGGTGTAATATGGTCTTGCAACCAAATTTGCGTTCAAAATTCAGTCACGTGAGAGAAAGATATTAACTCCCCCTCACATTCATCGTACTCGATGGGAACCATCTAAGTTGTCTAACCTCGAATAGATATTCTATTCTAAAGGTCTACTTGCTTAATGGATAGAGGATTGGTTTTTTATTAGGGTGCTCTCCAAAGATTAGGACCCTTGTGTCTATGTATCCTGATTGTGAGGAATCAGAGCTTCGTAGTTCGGAGGCTTGAAGAAATGATTGTGTGTTGATTGATTTTATACCTTGAAAAAAGGGTTTTTGGAGTGATGCCCTAAGGCGCAAAAAAGAAGTTTGATGAGTCGATGTTGCTTTTAGGGTTTTGAAAATTGTTTTTTATTAAGATTGCACTAAAGACTATTGGTAGAGGTAAATATTTTGAACTACCAAGCCGAGCATCTTGTGTTCAAAATACTTGGAGTGAGTGTAGGGAAGCTCCATTCTCACTTCTTCTCCACTGCTTAAGGCTCGTGGCACGCAATTCTAATTGTATTTTTTATTGTGTTTTGAATTTTATTGAAAAAATGCCACTTGGCGTTGGATCAAGGGTTTTATTGTTTATTAAGAAAAGGTTTGAAGTGAAGCGGATAAGGTTGATAGAGATGCACGAAGCAATCGACTTACAAGTTGGGGTATGGCTTGATATATGGATTAAGAATACTTTAGGGTTTGGCCGGTCCTAGATTCTAATGACAGCTAACTAGCGAAAATGAACCAAAGGAAAGAAAGATAAAGAAGATACATCAAATGAGGGAGGGATACATGAAAAAGTACAAGGGATGATCAATGCGAGAAATAAAGAGGCTCGTTGTAAGGTAGCCTAAGAGGAAGTTATGTGTGTGTAAAGTGTCCTAAACTAAATAATGAATAATAACAATACAAGTCTAATGGTTTTAGGATGGTGTAACGGTAACCATTTTATGATTTAAGATCACAACTCTCTAATGATGATTCATATAAAGCCTAGGTCACACACGAAGCGTAAAAGGTTCTTACAAAAACACTTAAATATTTTTTGGTCTTTTTGATTTTTTATGATGTTTTTGTTCTTTTTTCATTATTAACTAAACATTACTACAAAAAGAAGTATAAAAACTAAGACGCGCAACCGCAAATTCAACTAACAAGTAACAAGGAAAGACACACTAGACAAGTACTAAACATGCCAACAAAATCGAGATATGTTCTAAAAAATGACATGGACCAAAACCTAATTAAACTTCTAAAAAATATAATTGTTTTAATAAAAAGAGATTTAACAAAACAAAAGAGAGATGAAATAAACAAATAAATAAATTAACAATTTTAATTTATTATCATTTTTTAAATAAAATCTCAATATATTTTATTTTATTAAATAAAAGAAATTATTGTAAAAAAGGAACTTATTAATAAATGAAATATTGGTAAAAAAACAGAAAGAGAAAAAAAGTGACAAAAAATAACAAGAGTAAATATGGGCCAATGAGCAAGACAATGCTTAACAAGAACCAAGCCTAAAAGGGCGCTCCAGCACATGAAACATGGGTCGGGTATGGTTAAAAGGGGTGAATCAGTTTGTGAAACCCTACTTCAAAATGGCAAGAAACTCGCGCATCAGTGGGGAACACATCAAAATGACAACAACAACACGATCAAAAAGGGAAATATCCAGAGCATCAGTAATATGAAAAAATGAAACGATTCAACAAAAGGTACGCTCTTCTCAAATCATTCGAACATTTACTTCTATTTCAAATTGTTTTCGAAACCGAAAATCCTTACTCCTCACGATCGATCCCTCTCGTTTTTCCTTATCCTTACTACTTTGAAAAAAAAGTTCTTTATGTTTTTCTAACAACAGCTATGGAAGAAACTCATGGATTTAAGCCTGAGCGCATATAAATCAGAAACAACACAGGTCAACAAAACAAATGAACACCAAATCCGCCCTTTGCAATAACAATATTACGATGCAAGATAAGAGAAGGGAAAAAACTACCACACGAAGAAGCTCAGGTACCACCTCTTTTAATTTTGCGAATTCTCCCTCTGTTATGTTACATTATGTTTCTGAACTATGAAAAAATTGAATTTGTTTACAAAAATGACTATGTATTCCTGTTATGGTTCTGTTTGGTTTTATTATGAGTATGGTGGCTTATGGATTTATGTGTTGCCGATATGAGGGTATGGACATTGTTGTAGCATTTTTTGGTGTTTGAATTCTGGCCGCCTATGTTTTTCTGTTGTTCTTGATGGAATTTTGAAATTCACTGCTAAGGTTGCTGCTAAGAATTTGATTGAGGCTAGGGTTCCCTTTTTTTATATCCTTGATGAAACTCTTATTATTGATTATATAGTGTAGAATTAAGGTTATGATACGAATATGTTACTGCAGAACCTTTCCCATGGAAAAGCTTGTTATGACTTTCTAAGATGCCCAAAAATGTCTTAACAAAATGGTGTATTTGAAATGGTAGTGCCAATTTTCTGCAAAAAATCCTTGTTGTAGCAGTAACATCCTTCCTTTCCCTCCTCTCTTTTTTGGTATTTGAATTGTGGATACCATGCTGAATTTTTGGGGTCATGTAAACATGTGGCAATGCTTGAATGAGATTAAGTTGTGTGAACATGAATTTGGATGTGAGTATGCTATGAATGCATGAGAAATGTCATGAACTTTGCTTGATTTTTTTTTCTTTGTAGGTGTCAAATGGATGGACACGGCTTGGAGAAAAGCATGGAGTTTTGTCAAGAATCTTAGTTCAAAGGATAACTTGGTGTAGAAAATGCCTAGGATTTTTGTAATCAAGCTAGAAAACACGGAATTGTAATTACATTTGGAAAGAATTTGTAACTTGAATTACATTGGAATATTGTATAGATTTTGAAAGAATCTTGAAGTTTTACATAAAATTTGGATTGTGTACATGTAATTTGTATTTGGAATGAATCTTTGAATTGTGGATCTTGAATTGAAACTTTGAATAAGGACTTGAAACTTGAATTGAGTTATAATTTTGAAACTTCATTGTATCTTAAATGAAAACTTTGAATTTGAAAATAGGTCATGAATTAGATCTTGAATCGGGTCATGAATCTTGAGTGAAAATTTAGATTGAATTATAAATGTGAAATTTGGAATGGAAACTTGATAACTCGCCATGGATTTGTCATGAAATTTGCACTAGGATTTGGAATTAAGTTTTGAAATGGATTTGGATGGATATTTGAAATGAGATCAGAACTTAGAATCTTGAGTTGAATTCAAAATTAAGAACTTGGAAAAAAATGGCAATTTAAAATTCAATTGGACACTTGAAATGGCTTTGAATTTTACAATTAGGAATGAACTAGAGATCATGATCTTTCATTTGGAATTAGCTTTGGAAATTGAATGAGGTTGTAACCTGGAAAGGAAGTTGGTGATTTGAAATGGAATTATAATTTGAAATTCACATCTTAGTATGAGATTGACAAAATCCATAACTGATTAAATAACCCAAAAGTCTAAATTCTTAAGATTGGTCGACCTATACTCTACTCATGATTCCTGATTGGGACCTAATAGTCAAAACACAATCCTTCTGGTCCAAAGATACTAAAACTCACAAGTATGGTCATTGAGCATCATTAGTTAATTAAGCATCAAGCCTTTGCCTTAGTTTGTCCAAGACCAAGTCAAATTTTCATATGAATAGGGTTATGGCTGAAGAGCCACTGAGCCACATTCAAAAACCTACCTTGAAACAATCACCCTCTCCTGAAACTCTTTTGCAAACTCATATGCTTGATATGCAATATGTGATGATGTGATGAATGCATGATACGAAAGGCTAGGGTGAAAATGAAGGTGTGATAATGAAGATCTTTGAGAAGTTAAAGGAACCAAGACTGGGCCATTTTTTAAAGCTGTAAATGATGTATTTGCCTCTGCACTCCATAGAAACTTAGTAAAGTGCAACAAATTGGTGAGTGGAGTTGCGTAAAAGGTGTAATGATGGAAAAATAAGATATAGAAGTCGGTGATTCCTAAAACCTTGGGAGTCATGAGTGGTCGTGGCACCGACTAGTCTAATACTGCTTGAATCTTTGCATGATCTAAGATAACACTATTAGTTAAGATAATGTGGCCTAAATGATCAACATTAGAAACATCAAACACTCATTTAAGTAATTTTGTAACAAATTGATTTGAAGCAAGTAAATCTAAAACCAACCACAAATGACACACATAATCAATTAAACAAGAATGATAAATTATAATGTCATTATAGAAAACTAAATTAGTGACCGAAAATACTATTAGTGTTAGTTAGGTCAAATGGAGTAACCGAAAATTCATAGTGCCCAGCAAAAGCTCTAAATGTTGTTTTGTGAATGTCTTTTGGTACAACTTAAGTGTTGTGGTTGTAACACCCCATTCTAACCCACCGTATAAATAAGAAAACAATAATCAAAGTGCACAAAAACAGATATCATGATGACCGTCATGGATGTCACGACCGTGACGGTCATGACGAGCAACATAGAGTGGTGTCGACCGTCACACTCACAAATTCTGGGACGCATCAGAGGTGTCACATTTTCACCTTAACAGATAACATACACCTGCAGCAAAGCATTTAATAACATGCATAGCACAGATCCGGATGAACAAATAACGGCAACTTGTTTACTATCTTAATTACAAGACAACTTGTTATTTTGCAGCGGAATTTAATACACTTCCAATATTTATAATAACCAAAGCAAGACCAGAAAGTCTGCAACTAAATTCCATTAAAATTCAGCAAGTATTTATCTTGCATCAATTCACAAAACAACTAGTTCTCGGTCCCGAAATCATTACTACCGATTCAGCGGTCTAGTGCATACAACCAACATTTGGCACTATTAGAAGCAATCAATTTGCAGAAAAGTACTTAATAAAAATTCAGCGACAATAGAAACAATTAAAAACAATAACATTAAGCGTTCATCCCCCCAAGAGTGCTACGTATCAGAGCGACCAACGACCTTAAACGAACAACGACACTCTATTCCGATTTACCTGCAAATTACCACCAACGGAGGTAACATACAATGTAAAGGGTGAGATATCAAAATTATAACATAAGGCATGATAAAATTCATGTCAAGATCATATTGCAGCATTATAATTCTCACAGTTCACCAAATATTATCACAACGAACTACCAGGAAATTCATCATTCATACATGCAACAATTAGCAGGAAAATTCAGCAATTCATCATTACTTGCAAACACATAATGACGCGACACTATGCGACTCAACTATGCATATGCATGTGGTACCAATTTGGAGCAGCACTCCACAACCAATTTATTTGCCATTATAGGCCGCCAATACAGGCACAACCAACGCCAATACAGGTCAACCAGGATGATATGCTATGAGATACATCTACTATGGACTACAACACAACCACAACAACTACGCAACAAGGCACTAAGCCTACAACCAAATTGTCCTAACCGAAACATTGCAATTTCATACGCATCATATAACCACAATTTTTATATCAGATCAAGTAAGAGCATAATAACAACATTCTCTCAACAAATGGGAAATTAGCGCACGTCGGCATTGTTTCCCAATATTATTACATAAAACTAATGACATAAAACACTAATTCAGGTACAGACAAACATTAACCCTTAATATTTCTCAACCTACGGGAACATTAACCCTTAATATTTCTCAACCTACGGGAACATTAACCCTTAATATTTCTTAACCTACGGGAACTAACCCCATGATTCAATTCCTTTCATGAAATTGATCATACCCATAGTTATAGAATTGAACCCCACCCTTACCTTTGGATTGAGAACAACTCTAAACTCCCGGTTCCGGTTTGCTCTCTGGTGACTCTTCTGCAAATACCTTGAATTCTCTCCGGCAGTTATTGAATTCTCTCCGGCAGTTAATTCTTCTGTTCTCAATTTCTCCACCGCTACGTTCCTTTTTCCTCTTTCCCTTCTCCTCAACCTTTTTCCTAAATTTTGTTTCTGAGCAGTTTATCGTGTTATTCCTCTTTCTCCCACAACTTCTCTAATAACTCCCCTATTTCACTTATTCCATCCACTAATAATAATAATAATAATAATAATAATAATAATAATAATAATAGTAATAATAATAATAATAATAATAATAATAATAATACTAATTATTAAATTATCATCATTATTAATTATATTATATTAATATCAAACTCTATATTTTATTAAATGATTTCCTATACTTTAAGGACACCCACCAACGCTCTCAGGCACACTCCCACATAAAGGCACCCCAACCATTCATAAATAATTTAATTTAAAATGAACGGGTGTTACAGTGGTAGCCTAACTTTAAGTCAATCTTAGTAAAAATAGATGCAAAGCCCAACTCATCAAATATTTCATCAATGGTACGGACAAGGAAGTGGTAACGAATTGTAACTGTATTAAGTGCATGATAGTCTACACAAAAATGCCAAGTGTCATCTTTCTTTCGCACTAGTAACACAAGGGATGAATAACAACTATTGTTAGGCTTGATATGCCCTCTTGAAGCATTTCATAAATGATTGTGGTCATGGATTTTGTTTTTGTGAGTGTTGGTAATGATAAGGCTTAACATTTATGGGAGAAGTGTTAGGGGTAAGAGGGATGTGGTGATTATGAGGTCTTGTGGGAGGTATTATATGCAGGTTTTGAAAAACAGTAGGGTAAGACATGACAATTTCGTGTAAATTCTTGAGGATTAGAATACAAGGAGGGAGTTTAATGTTTGTTTGGGTTGGAAGATAATATTGTAAAGTGTCTCTTGTACAAGTTGATAAATAAAGAGGTGCATTAAAACAATGGAGTCTGTGTGGAGTAGGTGGAAAAGTAAGTTGTAGGTCGAAGGTGTAGAAGAAGGTTTGGAATAACATCTAATGGTTATGTTTGTATTTTTATAGGTGAAAACTATTTTGCGTATGGAAAAATCAACATAAAGAGGTCTAAGGTTTCTCAACCATTCATAAGACCACATCTTCTCATTCAAATTAACACCAAATAGTTTGGCTAAACCAATAACTTATGAAATAGAGTAATGACATTGGATAAAAATCCCATTTCAAATTCATTAACACCAAATAGTTTGGCTAGACCAATAACTTATGAAATAGAGTAATGACATTGGATGAAAATCCCATTTCAAATTCCTAGGTTTAAACATGATATGAAACAACTGAAGATTGTATATGGTGATAACTTTAATACCCTATTTCCCTAATTTTCGAAGATAGATTGGTATTATAAAACAAAATAATATTGTCTTAGCCTAAATAATAAAGCTTGGTGGTTTTCATAGGTTGAGGGGCCAAAACGTAATTCACGTGACCTTGAAAAAGTGTTATATAAAAAATTTGGTGGTTTTGAAACATCCATATTGTCATACCCCAAATTTGTCCTACCCTCTTATTTTATTATACTAAGCATTTGTGTTGCTTCATGATCTTTATCAAGATGATCATCTGATTTTTTGGCCATGATACTCTAAAATTTAAGTCATGAAGGTCTTGTGTGTGCTCATTGTGGTCATAGGCCCTTGCAAGGTGGCTGGAGTTCTTGTGGAGATAAAGGAGAGATGTGTCCTTATTCTCATGGTAATTTAGTCAAGACATGATTAATTGATTTCAAGTGGTTTTTAAACTAGATGGTCATTTTTTCTCAAGCCATAATCTAAGCTATATGATTAATTCATTTCATGGCAAGATCAATTGGCTTCAAGTTGATTTTAAGCCATATTCCCATATGATTCTAGGTCATATTTCAAGTTGATCTAATGCCATGATTAAAATTCATTTTCTCAATCCATGCTTAAGATTTTTTCAAGTTTCAAGATTTATTTATGGCAAGCTTTGACTTAACTCGTTCCAAGTGTGGTTAAAACCATTATGGTCAAAGTTTCAAGCTCAAGCCATTGTTTTGAATAATTTTCATGCCATGATGGGTTCGTTTCAACAACATAGTTTGAATTAGCTTTCAAGCCATGTTGGAATTACTTCTAAGCCATACTGCAAGGCTATGTGTGGATTATTTTCAAACCATGTGTAGGTTGCGTTCAAGCCTTACCTCACAACCATGTATGAGTTATTTCCGTGCCATGAATGTCATGCCCAATTTTGAGCCATTATTGCAAGGAATTTTTTCTAGTCAAGTTTTGCACCATGATGTTTCATGTAACACCCTTATTCTACCCCACAGATATTACGGCAAAATAACACGGATTTCAGAGTAAAATGTTAACTTTCATTAAAAAGCCACAAAGGGCGTACATTTCTCAAAGTCAACAAAATTGGTCAATACTCCGTAACACACGGGTTTTCTCAAAATACATCAAAACATCATATACAGCGGAACTCAACACATAACTCAATGTTTTCCTCATAAGGGAACACCAGTAAAATAACTCAATGATATACAATCAACTCAAAGAACCCAACCCGATGTTACATATCAGAGCAAGACCCTCTAAATTAACCATAAAGGCTAACGACTCTAAAACGTCATAGTACTCCTCGACGGCGTCCACGACTAAACTTTCTCATCTGCATGTTACCCACGTGGAGGTAACATTCAAACAGGCAGGGTGAGTAAGACAATTCATAATAATCAATGTATAACAATTAATGCATAAACGACATATTACTCATAGATATATTCAACACATTGATATTCTTCAATTATGCCTCAAAGGACACAATGTCATAATTATACACAAAGGCTCATAAATGCAAATGCAACATAGACTCAATGCATGCGGTACCAATCATCACAGCGCGATGGACATTGGGCCATCAACCCTCCATAGATCCCCATCGATACGATCGAAGCACATCAAAATACTTCATATCTGCACAGTGGGATTGAAGCCAAAGTAATCGAGGTCCTGAACCGAAGTCCGGATGCACATGAATTCATGATGCACACTTCACAATAATCCTCATAATAACATCATAGGTGCATCATCATTCATCATATTCATCATATTCGTCATATTCATCAGCATCAAACGTCATAGCTCATCGACACAGTCATCATCGTATGCTATGTCATCATAATTTGTTATAATAATCATCTTCATACATCATAGCTCATCATAATAATCATCATCACCACATAAATCATCATATCTCATATAACTCATCATAATAATCATCGTCATCACATAAATCATCATATCTTATGTTATCAAATAATTCATCATAATAATCATCATCATCACATAAATCATCATAATTCATCAAACATCATATAATCATAATTCATCATAATAATTAATCTCACACATCATGTCATCATATAATCACGTAGAAATCACATATTAGCTCATAGTCATATTATCACATATTATCCCATATTAATTTATAATGCTACCCCCATATTATCTCATATTACTTTATCAAATTATACTCGCGGTAATCCTCACACTATCGCCTATCAATCAAATAAACTTCACAGTCTTAATCATGTTAATTCATCATATCATCACAGTTACCCTCATGGTAATTCATCAGGAAAATTGCAGCATCAAAACATTAAGACATCCTTGAACCAGAACATGATTCATTAATAGAACATATACACAATTGACTTCTCAAACATAATTAGATATAAAAATATTGGGAAAACAATTCCCTTATCTATACTATGTTATATCCCTATTTATTAGCTTTCCAACGCTTCGAACGGGGGTCAAAACGGACTTACGGATCAAATGTTACGTCCAAAACAATTTCGACCAAAAACATGAACAGTCGTGACGAACAGCAAAACGCTGTTACGCTCCGGAACCTAAATCAACCCAAAAGTCCACACGACTCACTTCCTTAATGCCCCCAAAACATTCCTAAATCATCCCTAAGGTCCTACGGCGATAAAGGCACAAAACCAACGGTTTATTAGGCCAATCCGGCAACATTTGCACTGCCTAAATCACTATTTTCCTGCAATTGCTCTGAGTGCATCAGAGTTACTCACATATGAACATTCCTATTCCTACAGGGTCAAACATATCACAACCCAAGGTTTTGGCCACGAAGGCAAAAATCATTATTTCTCATCTCTACACTCAAAAGGTCAAGAATACTAACCACTAACCTTCAGGGTCTACCGTCAATTTCCTTACAATTGCTCTGAAGGCATTGTAATTTCAAATATCAAATATTCTATCCCATATGGGCAGACATATAACGATCTAAGGTTTTGTCCACAAAGGCCTAAGGTTTCCTTTCTCATATCAATATTCAGTGTTACATATCATTAACCATAACCTCAAAGCCTTATCACCAATTTCCCTATTTTCCCACAACCAACCCAAAATAGCTTAAATCTTAAATCAACCATAAACACACCGAAAGGCATACATGGAAAATCATGAAATGTGATACTCCCCATAATCATGAAATGCGATACTCCCCATACCTTAGTTGATTTGCAACTTTCACGATTAATCTTTGGGATCTTCTGCTTCCAGCCTTTCCTTTAGAGCTCTGGCCACGAACTTTCACGTTAAACACAAAATGAAATCTGATTTCCTTTCAGAACTCAATTTTGTCTAACTTAGTCTTGGGCCTCACAAATTGGGCTTTTCCCATAACACCCTTACTAACTCTTCATACTGCCCAATTTACCCTTATTTCTCTTATATTCATTTTAATCAATAATAATATTAATATTCTCATATAGTATACTATTAATTAAATAAATAGTCCAACATGCACATTTTCTCAGTAATTCCCAAAACCACCGAAAACACCAAAATACAAATATTCTCAATTAAATTAATTAATTAAAATATTTCGATTAAATTTGGGGTGTTACAGCTCTCCCCCACTTAAAAAGAATTTTCGCCCTCGAAAATTGCCTCAAGGAACAGAGTCGGATACGACTCCCTCAACTGATCTCCAAGTTCCTAATTCCAACTTTCTCCAGTTAGTCCTCCCAAACTATCTTCATCAAAGGAATCTCTTTACCTCGAAGTAGCTTCTTGTTCATGCACCTGAACTAGCAACACCTCGACAGTCAAATTACCTCTCACTTGTACACCATCCATCTGAATCAATGTACTTCTTCAACTTAGGCACATGCCACATCATGTAAATTCACAAGCGACAGCGGTAAAACAGTCTAACATGCTACCTCTCTCATGCTTCCGCTGTGTCACTTACGATACAAATCAATAAAACACAGTGTGTGCTTTCGAGACTTCAAAGTTCGACCAACACCAGTCACCATCGTAACTCTCAAAACACGTTTTTTCTTGGATCTTCTTGATCTTTTCAGTCGTCTCTTACACAATTCTCAGGTCCGAGCACAGCACTCTCGTCTGAATCATATCAACACGAAGGAGTCCTACACCTTCTACCATACAAATCCTCATATGGTGTCATTCTGATACTAGAATGCTAACTGTTATTGTAGGTAACTCAATCAATGATAATTAACTACCCACGACCAACCTTGATCCAACATACAACCTTCCCACAAATCCTCTAAAGACTGGATAGTTCTCTCTGTCCGTCCATCCGTCCAAGGATGATAGGCAGAGTTCAACTTCAACATGGTACTCGAAGCGTCTGCAAACTCTCCCAAAATCTCGATGAAAACTCAAATTCCCATCTGACACAATATTCGACGATGTCTCATACAACTTCACAACTTCATCGATGTACATATCAACTAGCTTCAACATAGAATGATTAACCCTCATTGGTAAGAAAAGAGCCAATCTAGTCAATCTATCCAAAATCACCCAATTAAAATCATATCCCTCCAATTCTTCGGAAAATCCAACACAAAATCCATGGAAATACTACCCAATTTCCACCCTGGAATATCCAACTTGCATCAGGGCCAACGGTCTCTGAGGTTTATTCTTCGACTTCCGACAAGTCTTACCAGCATATACAAACTCAACCACTTCTCTCTTCATCTATGGCCATCAAAATAATTTCCTCAAATCCGGTTACATCTTCATAGCACCGAGATGGATACTCCATCTACCTCAATACTCTTATTCCACTCAATAATATCTAGAACACAAACTCTATCACGACATCTCATGATGCCATTTCCATTAATCCGAAAATCAACTCTTCGACTTTAATTCATCAAATTCAACCAATCTGCCAACTAAATTCAGATTTCTGACCTTCTTGAATCTCATTAAGAACACCACTAGTAATCTCCAACATGCTAAGCTTAACTCCATAAGATGTCTCTTCACAACCCAAACTCATATCACCAAATTGCTCAATCAGTTCTAACTCTTTTCACCATTATCACCGGTATATGCAAAGATTTCCAAATCAATGCATAAGCTACCACGTTTGCTTCACCCAAATGGTAATTCAATCCAAAACCATAATCCTTCAGGAGTCCCAATCAGTTTCTCTGCCTCATATTCAACTCTTCCAACTCAAGCAAATACCTCAAGCTCTTGAGATCACCAAACATTTCAAATCTCAAACTAACCAATTGAAGCCTCCAACTCCGGCACAAACACAACAACAACCAACTCTAAATCACTCGTCAGATAATCCCTCTTATGTACTTTAAATTGCCCTAAAGCACAACTAAAACTCGGTGATTTTGCACTTAACATATCTCCCAATCACATCAATAAAGCATCACAAAACACAACGAATAGTTCTGTCGGATTCGGCAAAAGTTAACACACGAGCTGTTGACAGCTCTCTCAAAACCTCTCTGAACTTTCTTCACAGTGGCATATCCATGCTTCTTCTCCAACACTGATAACTCAAGTTCACGATTCTCAACATGATCCTTTATACCCTTCGAATATATCAAAATATCATCGGTTAACACAACTGCTGACTCGCCCAATTAAGTATGGAAAATCCCATGCCAACGGACACTCAATTTGTGAGTTATGGCGGAAACACGAACTGCACCTTCTGCACTTACCACAACATCCAAAAACTTATTCCAACAATAAATAACTTAATTCCATGCCACTACTTCACCATCACATAGAGCATTGTAATAGCTTTCCAACACTTCAAAATGTGCGTCATTCCGAGTTACGGTTCTCCCGTTATGACAAAAATACCAAAACAACATCCTTCTGTCCAGGACATGCTCGCTAGGCGAACACAGCAGCGAGCGGTTGTTCGCTAAGCGAAGGTCCTAGCGAACCTGACAGTCCGAAATTCTATTTTCGACCGTTACCTGACTTCCGGGTGTCCGATTTCGATTCCGTAAAAAGTTGTGATCTCGGAATTCAACGTACAACAACAATTTCACACTTAGAAGGCCATTCAACACATTTCCAATTTTTGAAATATTGTAAAACTCAGTTATACCAATATTGCATTCCACATCCGACCTTCTTTAATAATCATCAGAAGTCATCGTCCACCTTTAAGATACCCGACCTCACAATCAGTTGCCTTAGCACACACACCAGACACAAGCCTCAAAACTACTCAATCCATTTAGTTCTTCGACCATCCAAACGGACATATAATATGGAGCTCTCAATATCGGACTAGTTCCCGTAACTAAGTCGATCACAACTCCACTTCACGTCCTAGCTGTATATCACAATCTTGTCAGGATAACTTCCAGACAACCACAATTAATCGGCAAACCGCCAACTTCCCCACTTTCAGTAACACTCAAAATTCCCATCGAAATAAGCATCTTGGCATCATCCTACACTGAATCACCAAAACAATTCTAAGCATTGAGCTTAACTCAAAATAATTCACTGCTCACGTCATCTAAGCTTGCAATACACGCCTATCCCATCCAACATGACCCCGTCTACTATCAACAACAGATTAAGGCTGATCGGTTCCTCAATTTGTCAATAGACAACCGAAAATCATGATGGGGTATAAACCATCTTTACCAAACTATAAGAGCATTCAACCACACACTGAGCTACAACTCTACACTTGCAGCATCCTGGAGAAGCACAGCTTCTCCCCCACTTGGTTCATTCCCACTTCTGCAGACAAAGGTTAGGCAACAAACATGTACCGACAGTGTTTTCACACACATGTCGCATACCAGGGAACAACAACATTAGACAACTTGGTCGGACGGACCGACCTGCTCTGATACCACTAATGTAACACCCTTATTCTACCCTATAGATATTACGGCAAAATAACACGGATTTCAGAGTAAAATATTAAATTTCATTAAAAAGCCACAAAGGGCGTACATTTTTCAAAGTCAACAAAATTGGCCAATACTCCATAACACACGGGTTTTCTCAAAATACATCAAAACATCATATACAGTGGAACTCAAAACATAACTCAATGTTTTCCTCATAAGGGAACACCAGTAAAATAACCCAATGATATACAATCAACTCAAAGAACCCAACCCGATGTTACATATCAGAGCAAGACCCTCTAAATTAACCATAAAGGCTAACGACTCTAAAACGTCACAGTACTCCTCGACGGCGTCCACGACTAAACTCGCTCATCTGCACGTTACCCACGTGGAGGTAACATTCAAATAGGCAGGGTGAGTAAGACAATTCATAATAATCAATGTATAACAATTAATGCATAAACGGCATATTACTCATAGTTATATTCAACACATTAATATTCTTCAATTATGCCTCAAAGGCCACAATGTCATAATTATACACAAAGGCTCATAAATGCAAATGCAACATAGACTCAATGCATGCGGTACCAATCATCACATCGCGATGGACACTGGGCCATCAACCCTCCATAGATCCCCATCGATAGGATCGAAGCACATCAAAATACTTCACATCCGCACAGTGGGATTGAAGCCAAAGTAATCGAGGTCCTGAACCGAAGTCCGGATGCACATGAATGCATGATGCACACTTCACAATAATCCTCATAATAACATCATAGGTGCATCATCATTCATCATATTCGTCATATTCATCATCATCAAACGTCATAGCTCATCGACACAGTCATCATCGTATGCTACGTCATCATAATTTGTTATAATAATCATCTTCGTACATCATAGCTCATCATAATAATCATCATCACCACATAAATCATCGTATCTCATATAACTCATCATAATAATCATCGTCATCACATAAATCATCATATCTCATGTTATCAAATAATTCATCATAATAATCATCATCATCACATAAATCATCATAATTCATCAAACATCATATAATCATAATTCATCATAATAATTAATCTCACACATCATGTCATCATATAATCACGTGGAAATCACATATTAGCTCATAGTCATATTATCACATATTATCCCATATTAATTCATAATGCTACCCCATATTATCTCATATTACTTTATCAAATTATACTCGCGGTAATCCTCACACTATCGCCTATCAATCACATAAACTTCACAGTCTTAATTATGTTAATTCATCATATTATCACAGTTACCCTCATGGTAGTTCATTGGGAAAATCGCAGCATCAAAACATTAAGACATCCTTGAACCAGAACATGATTCATTAATAGAACATATACACAATTGACTTCTCAAACATAATTAGATATAAAAATATTGGGAAAATAATTCCCTTATCTATACTATGTTCTAGCCCTATTTATTAGCTTTCCAACGCTTCGAACAGGGGTCAAAACGGACTTACGGATCAAAAGTTACGTCCAAAACAATTTCGACCAAAAACATGAACAGTCGTGACGAACAGCAAAACGCTGTTACGCTCCGGAACCTAAATCAACCCAAAAGTCCACACGACTCACTTCCTTAATGCCCCCAAAACATCCCTAAATCATCCCTAAGGTCCTACGGTGATAAAGGCACAAAACCTACGGTTTATTAGGCCAATCCGGCAATATTTTGCACTGCCTAAATCACTATTTTCCTGCAATTGCTATGAGTGCATCAGAGTTACTCACATATGAACATTCCTATTCCTACCGGGTCAAACATATCACAATCCAAGGTTTTGGCCACGAAGGCAAAAATCATTATTTCTCATCTCTACACTCAAAAGGTCAAGAATACTAACCATTAACCTTCAGGGTCTACCGTCAATTTCCTTACAATTGCTCTGAAGGCATTGTAATTTCAAATATCAAATATTCTATCCCATATGGGCAGACATATAACGATCTAAGGTTTTGGCCACAAAGGCCTAAGGTTTCCTTTCTCATATCAATATTCAGTGTTACATATCATTAACCATAACCTCAAAGCCTTATCACCAATTTCCCTATTTTCCCACAACCAACCCAAAATACCTTAAATCTTAAATCAACCATAAACACACCGAAAGGCATAAATGGAAAATCATGAAATGCGATACTCCCCATAATCATGAAATATGCGATACTCCCCATAACTTAGTTGATTCGCAACTTTCACGATTAATCTTTGGGATCTTCTGCTTCCAGCCTTTCCTTCAGAGCTCTGGCCACGAACTTTCACGTTAAACACAAAATGAAATCTGATTTCCTTTCAGAACTCAATTTTGTCTAACTTAGTCATGGACCTCACAAATTGGGCTTTTCCCATAACACCCTTACTAACTCTTCATACTGCCCAATTTACCCTTATTTCTCTTATATTCATTTTAATCAATAATAATACTAATATTCTCATATAGTATACTATTAATTAAATAAATAGTCCAACATGCACATTTTCTCAGTAATTCCCAAAACCACCGAAAACACCGAAAACATCAAAATACAAATATTCTCAATTAAATAAATTAATTAAAATATTTCGATTAAATTTGGGGTGTTACATTTCAAGCCATGTTTAGATTTGTCTCAAATTCTAATTCATGGTCAATTTGTGCTTCCTCTCAAGCCTGGCCTAGATTTGCTTTCATTTCGTTTTAAGCTACGACCAAGTGAATTTTAAGTTCCAATGTCACAACATTTGAAGAACCAAGGATACTCTTAAGTACAAAATTGGATTGAAAGTCTAAACAAAACATTTTATTCTGGAGCACAAAGTTTTGTTACAGAAGCTATGGAATTCAAATTACAAGTTCAAGATGATCCTAAATTGAATACAAAAGATGAAATGCAACGATCTATTCATGATCAAAAATTTCAAATACATGTTACAAGGTTATAAGACCCTAAAGTTATAAACTCTACAATGCAATACTTAATCCCATAAATTCTTCAAGCCAAAGCCGTGAGTTTCTTGCCGTGTTCTCCAAACTTCCTTTAGGCCAATTTTCTTCATGCCTCACCAAGCAGCTTCAAGTGCATCATCATCACTCATACCAAAAAAATGTACATAAAAAATAATTGGAATAAGTGGTTAGTACAACAAGTAGCACATGTACAATCCAAAGCAAAAAAAATACTTTGGAAGCTTTCTTAAGCATGTATCAGTCAGCAGAAGCCATAAGTAGAAAATGTGAAAGTAAGACGTGGCAGCAGTGAACAAAGTATTTACAATTTGATGCATATTAACTCAAGCTAAATAGTTCATGTGAATGAATGAGTAGGTCATCGTGTCATGTTTCTCCAAGAGTGCATACATGTAAAAGAATAAAGTAGGTGATTAGTACAACATACCAACAGGACAATGTTCAAATTAGCCAAGCTAATATGGAGTTTATTTTCAAGTCATCTTCAATAGCAAGAAGTAAATTTAGACACACATTCATAACAAAAGAATGATGCACAACAAACAGTATATCATCATAAAGATGGAGAAAGAAATAAAGCCACTCTAATATTCCAAAGTCATAATCATTTTTGAGAAATAATTGGCAATCCAAGTAAACTTCTTTTGACAATGCTCATACCTTCAAAAAGAACTCATAAATGAAGCGCCGGTCAACTCCCAAGAAAATGTAATCACCACCAGAACCATTCCATTTTACAAGCCAGAACTTTGTGGATTAAAACTTCCATGTTCATCTCAAGCTCCAGCATGTTGCTTATGTTGCTCTAAGAAGGATACATGAAATGACGAATGAATACATAAAGTTAGAAATAAATACAAGCAGAGGAATGCAGGACAAAAAAAGACAGATAAACATTGTTGTTGCAAGCATCAATGTAAAGGAAGTCAACAAGCATGTAAGGTTTTTGACAAGTAGTAAGACAAGTTGTCAATAGTAAAAGTAAGGGTAATGCAGTAAAAATTATAGGGAGTTGATTCACGTGTTCAGCAGTGGAAATCAACATAAAATTCATGGGACCACACAATCATAAAAGGTACAACAATGCAGAAAGGACAAAATAGTAGAGTGATTCCTCAAATCCACTTTCTCAATATCCCACAAATCAGCAAATATTCTAACGGACTCATCCATCCATATTCACATGACCCTCAAATCCATTTATCATGCCTCAATTATTCTTTATGTCATTCATGATATGCTTGTCCAAATCAACTTTTTCAAACTAACATCTTGATTTAAAATCAAGTCATTTTCAAACACCTTGTAAGTCGATCATTTTCACAATCGCCAGCGATCTCACATAGCCTCCTCTTGGGCTTTATACAACGATACTTGTTGCACATTTCACATTCTCGTTTGTAAGTGTAACACCCCAAATTTATTGGAATATTTATTTAAATATAAATATTCATATTTTTTGTGATTTTCGGTGGTTGGTGTAAAATATTGAGAATTATGGATTTTATATTATTTATTTAAATAATAGTATATAATATGAATATTTTGGTATTATTATTAATTTAAATAAATATAAGTGAATTAAGGGCAAAATGGACATTTGAGGAGGAGTTAGTGAGGGTGAAGTTGGAAAGCTCAATTTAAGGCCCAAAGTTAGGTTTAACAAAAAGAGATTTTTGAGGGAATTAGGATTCAGTCGCAAGGTTTTTGAGAATCAAGGAGAAGGCTTAGAGTCGGCAACTAAGGTATGGGGAGTATTGCTTTCATTGTTTTCAATATGTGATTGAATGTATTTAAAGTTGATTTAAGGGTTTGAGGGTTTAAGGCCGATTTGAGGGTAAAGGAAATTAGGCCTTCGTGGCCAAAATCTATTGTTGAGGTTTTAACTGTATAGGAATTTTAAGTTGATTTAAGGGTTTGAGGGTTTGAGGTTGATTTGAGAGTAAAGGAAATTAGGCCTTCGTGGCCAAAATCTATTGTTGAGGTTTTAACCGTATAGGGATTTAAAGTTAATTTAAGGGTTTAAGGGTTTGATGTTGATTTAAAAGTAAAGGAAATTAAGCCTTTGTGGCCAAAATCAGTTGTTGAGATTGTTTAACTCTGTAGGATAAGTGATTTGTGATAACTCTAATGACTGCGGGGTATTTGTAAGAAATTATGGAAATTAGAGGCGTAAATATGATACGGGATTGAACCTATATCCCTTAATTTTAAAGGTTTAAGGCATAATATTAAAACAATGATTAGATGGTTTAATTATGTTAAAATTATAAATTTACTTGAGATAATTACAGTGTTGAATGGGTTGTAATTTTTTGAGAGTTTGAATTTTTACGGAATCAAAATCGGAGGTCCGGAAGATCTCCAACAGTGAAAAATGTAGAAAATTGCATGTTGTCCATCACGATGGTTGATGTTTTCGGTCGAAATCGTTTTGGACGTAACTTTTGATCCGTAAGTCCATTTTGGCCCCCGTTCGAAGCATTGAAAACCTAATGAATATAGCTATAACATAGTATAAATAAAATAATTTATTATCTAATATTTTTATGAGATTAAATACGTGATTGTATGATGAATTACCATGAGTATAACTATGATTTCGACGAGATTAATACATGATTGTATAATGATGATTCCTATAAGTAATGATGATGAGCTATGATGATATTTCCATGAGTTTTTGATGATTCTATGATGACATGATTTATGATGATGATGATTTTGATGAATGATGATGCACCTATGATGTTATTATGAGGATGATTATTGACATGTGCATCATGCATTCATGTGCATTCGGACTTCAGTTCAAGACCTTGATTTCTTTGACTTCAGTCTCATTATGTGGATGTGAGGTATTTTGATGTGCTCCGGTTCTTGTATAGAATCGATCCTATTGATGGGGATCTATGGAGGGTTGATGGTCCATTACCCATCGAGTTGTGATGATTGGTATCACATGCATGAGTCTTGTTGCATTTGCATTTATGTGACAATTGGTGTAATTTATAATGTTGTGGCCTTTGATGTTCTTTGATGATTATAATGTTGAATATGAATATGACGTCATTTTATATATTGATTCTTATATTGATTATTATGAATCGTTTTACTCACCCTGCCTGTTTGAATGTTTCCTCCACGTGGATAACGTGTAGATGACTAGGTTTAATCGTGGATGCCATCGAGAATTTTTAAAGTTTTGGGTCGTTGGCCATTGTGGTTGACTTTAGAGGGTCTTGCTCTGATAGTGTAACATCGGGTTGGGGTCTTTGAGTCAAACTATTTTATTGAGTTTTTGTTTTGTTGATTTCCTTGCGGTAAAAGGAAAACTTTGGATTTTTTCCTTTTTGAGTTTCGCTGCCATTTGAGCTCTTTTGAGTAATTTTAAGAAAAAACCCGTTGCTTACAGAGCATTGACCTTGATTTGAATTTATTGAGAAATGTACGTCCTTTAAGGTGATTTTTATGGTGTTTAAAATTTTACTCTGATAAATGTGAATATTTTGTCATAATATTTGTGGGGTAGAAAATGGTGTTACAACAAACATATGTGTGATTGGTTTACTTTAATTATGGCTTGATATTATTCCCCATTTGAGAAAATGTACCCCTCTCCCATGAGATGTAATGCTTGTTCTTGTTTAGGTAGTTTAACATAAGATTAAAATCAACCTCTTTTAAAAGGACAAACAAGTTTGATCCAACGTCAAGCATTTTCAAAACAAATTCAATTAATTATTAAATCATTCTCAAGTACACTAGACCCATATATCAATTTCCCTTACCTACTTTGTAAGTCTAGTGTTTTTGTCTCGCCATCGACCTTACCTTATACCACTAGGACCTTCTTTCCATTAGTTCAAACCTTAATCATTTTGCACACAAATTTAAACCTCGATCAACATCAAGCATTTTCTCAAAGTCATATAAATTAACTTAAGTATACTTAGACCATATTTCAATAAAGATGAAAAAGGAGTTGGAATTGAGTCCTCGATTCATTCTCCCGATTACTTGGGCCTAAGGAGCCTTTCTTAAGCTTTGAGTAATTGTTATTTGTAACTTACTCTAATCATATCAAAACTCTTTCGTAATTAAGGGTGAAAAATAGAGAGATTCGAAACTTTGATTCACTCTCCCGATTACTTGGGCCCGAGGAGCCTTTCTTAAGCTTCAAATGATTGTCATCCAATCAAAATACCAACATATTAATTCAACTTCTTGCATCCGTGCGATTAAAACTCTTTTCAAAAAGAACAATGTTTAGTCCCCTTTAAACATTTGTTTGATAAAATGAATCAACAACCGTAGTCCGACGAACTACGACGTTCTGACTTTCCCATTGCACGAGGAAATACACAGGCACAAGGGCCCCAATCCTTGGCGAGCATTTTATCCTAAAAAACCACCCATTTTCTACTTACAAATCCTTTTACTTTAAAAGATAATAAACAAACCTAACTAACTTTTCTCACGAATCAAATCAAGAGGTTCCCGTTGAGTACAACGTAGAGGGTGCTAATACCTTCCTTCTTGTGTAATCGACTCCCAAACCTAGAATTTGGTTGTGATGGCCATTTTCTTATCCTGTAAAGGTTTTATCGATATTTTTCTATTCCTTACTTGGAATGAATAAAGTTTGGTGGCGACTCTGTTTAAACGTTTTTTCCGTGTCCATCGCCTCGATCGTATTTTTCGAGGTACGACTGATGGCGACTCTGTTAGGAGTTTATCATTGCCCTATGTAAGAGAGAGTCAAGCATAACTTAAGTCGATTCGCGAGAGTTAGATTCGTTTGTTTTTTTTATCTTCTCTTATCATTTGATTACTTATCTTTATTGTGTCTTATTATTTGTTTCTTGAGACTATTGGGGTTCTCTGATTATTGGTGCTTTGTGAGGTGACTCTATACCCGAGTCCGAGAAAAACATAGGATTACGATGATGGTTGTGTAGTGGAATCCCTCGAGGAGCGTTTCTCGTTGGGAGGATACGAAAGCCCCACTTATAGTTGATTCCTTTAGGGATGTTATTTTTGTGGTGAGTCGTTGCCATGGCAATAATGTTTTCAAGCCTGAACCTATAACTATAAGGACCTTTTAACCATTTTCCATGGAGGTTGGTAATGTTAACTCATGTGGGTCACTCCTTGTTGGGTTGATACGAATGCCTCAATCAGACGATATCCCTTGAACGTATCGTCATTTTGACAATGATATTTTCAACCTCGATCTATGACTTTGAGATACCTTTTAGAAACCTTGGATTTGATGGTTGTGTAGTAGAGACTCACGAAGATCCTTTCTCGTGGAACGACATGAAAACATCAACTAGAAGAGGTCCTTTCAAGGGTATTATTGTTGGATGAGTCTTTGTCGTGGCAATAATATTTTTGAAAAGATCCTTGACTCTACGCACCTACCCGTTTAGAACCTACCCATGAGGTTCCAATGATCAGAGTAACCTTTTGTCTCAGAATTTTGTTGGTGATCCTTATCCTTGCATCTGCATCTCATGTTCATATCATAACATTTACATTTTTTGGATTTCAGGGAATCTAAGAATTATGTTGCAGGCATTCAGGAATTATGAGAACAAATACCAGAAGCACCTATCCATATAATTTTAGAAAGCCTAAGTTGGATGATTTACGTGGCTTAGTTTCTCGCATCCCTGCTATATTCAGAATTAACTTTGGATAGGAATATGGCAAACTCATTCATATCTTGACTCAAGAAGTGGATCATCGAGCACTCGTTACTTTAGCTCAGTTCTACGACTCTTCCTTGAGATGTTTCCCATTTCAAGACTTTCAATTGGCACCAACGCTTGAAGAGTATAAGAAATTGATGGGCATTTATATGAAGGGCAAGCTACCATTTGTGGGTGTGAACGTGTTTTTGGAAGATAAGGTTGTAGCTGATGCTCTCCATATGCACAAGAAAGATATCACTGACAATTGGAAGACTAAGGGTGGTGTTAAGGGACTTCCTCTTAGTTTTCGTATTAAGAGAGCTGACACCTTTATAAAAGCTCAGGGTTGGGACGTTTTTTATGCTGTTGTGGCTTTGGCTATCCATGGGATTGTCTTATTCCCCAACATAGATGATTTTATGGATATGACTGACATTCATATCTTCTTGACCAGAAATCCTATACCAACTCTTCTAGCAAATATCTTCTATTACTTGAGCTAGAGAAGTGAAAAGAAGGGAGGGTTGATTGTTTAATGTGCACCTCTTTTATATCAGTGGCTTAAGATGCATCTACCAATAAAGGGACCATTCGTTGATTCAGCTAATGATAGTTAGGCTCAAAGGATGGTGTCCCTTCGATCTGCTAACCTTTCCTGGTACTCACAAGATTATGATAAAGTTATTTCAAGTTATGGTGAGTTTCCTAACATCCCGTTTATTGGAACTCAAGGCTGTATTAATTCTAACCCAATGTTATCAATAAGGCAGCTCGAATATCTGATGGTATCTCCTCCTGAAGAGAAGGATCTAGAAGCTTTCATGATACATGACTTGGGAACTGAGAATCCTAAGTTGCTTAAGAGGATTATAAGAGCTTGTATAAGTAATAAAAAGAAAGGGAATGGTGACTTGGGAAGAAGAAACAATGTTATCAAGGAACCTTACTTTGCATGGGTCAAGGAGAGGGCAGACGAGATTAAAATGCCTTTTGAAGTCAAGATATCTGAGACTTTACCTGAGCCAAATCCTACTCACATTCCAATAGAGGAGGCTGAGGATCTTAAGGCCACAATTGCGAGGTTGGTAAAAGATAATGAAAAGCTTGAGCTGAAACTACAAGATGTCACTGATGAAAGAAATGCAATGAAATGGGATCATCAGCGCAAGAATACTCAACTAGAAGCAGTGTGAAAAAAGGCAAATAAAGAAGAACACCAAAGAAAGAAGGTTAAGGCATGTCTTAATCAATCTGACTGTAGGGTGAGTAGACTCAAATAAGAATTGGATATAGCTTGAAGGAAGTGCGTTGAAAATGAGAATTGTTGGCTTTCGACTACCAAGAAGAATAAGACAATCCGAGAGGAAATGGGAGCAGAAATCCAAAGGCTAGGCACTACCCAACGCCTCTTAAGAGCTTCTGAAGCAGAGGAGCGTTGACTTAAAGAAGATGCCATAAGAGTTTCTTGGGTCGAACCCGCTGATTGGGACAGGATATGCATGGAGCTAAATGACACCAACAATCTTGCCGAGCATTTGAAGAATTAGATAAAGGCTATTTTACAAGACAAGGCCATATGGTCTTCTGCAAGGGAGAAAATGTCTCGTGATTATGAGGGTTATGAGCGATCCATTTACATCTTGATGTCTGACCGAGACATGCACCGTAACAAGCTCAATGGTTTGATTGAATTTTGTAACTGGTTGGCTAAGGATTTGGTCTGGAAGCATAGGGATGCCATGGAGGCAATGGATGATTCTACTCATGTTATTTGTAATTTTCTCTTCCTTTGTAAGGCAATGCTGAAAAGGTTCAAGGAGGAATTAGAGGAGCGTGAAACTCGTAGGCCAAAAGTTTGAAGTTCATCTTGCTTTTGTATTTTTCCTGCTTTTTAGACATTATGGGTTGTATTTGATTCTAAATGATTTTTTATCACTTGACTACTACATTTTGATGAAAGAATGTGATTTGGTTTGCTTTGTAATTGTCTGTTCCTCAATATTTTTGTGTATTTTACTAACTAATTCAAATGATTCCCTGAGAAACAAAATGCATATATTCTGCATACATGGTACGCATTTGTTTTTCCCAAAAATAATGTGTAATAACTCATAAGCTCTACCCTTTTGCCTTCAAAGAAACCACTGACTACTCGGCACCAGTACGAGTCCCTTCGTAACTTCAAGATGACACTGGAGTAAATTGAAGAAACTTAGAACACGATAACAAATGACATTAGCTCACTTAGAACCAAAATGTATCAATTGCTAGAAACTATGATGATGTTAACTCAAAAGGAGAACAATGCTGAAACTATGGCTGATGGAAAAAAGATCGCTGACAAGGTAGAAACTTCTGGAGCAACTAAGGCAATGCCTCCCCTTGTTCATGTGGATTTGTCAAAGCACTCGACTGCAGCTACTCAACATGGATCTGAAATGGATATGGACAAATAATATGATGCTTTCTTCCAACCACCCCTCCTTAACCTACTATGGGAATTGTATCCAACCCATCTATTGTTAGATTGCGCACATCGGAAGAAAAATTCAAGTTTCTGGAGATTCAAACTACTCCAAGCTAGGATATTATGGATACGTGATTAGTTCTTGGACTTGTGATACGCAAAAAGTTCAAAGTTCCAGATTTTGATAAGTACAAGGGAATCGTTTGTCCCAAAACTCAATTGTGAGCATATTGTCGCAAGATGGCCGCTCATATTGACAATGATCTACTCCTAGTTCATTACTTCCAAGATACCCTCAGTGGGGCATTGTTGGAATGGTATATGAAATTGGAAAAGGAGCAGCTCAGTGCTTGGAGAGATCTTGTCGAGGAGTTTCTTAAACATTATTAGTACAACATTGATTTGGCGTTGAACCGCACTCAACTATAGGATGTGACTCAACGCAACAACGAGTCATTCAAAGAGTATGCTCAAAGGTGGAGGGAGCTGGCTGCCCATGTTCAACCACCTTTATTGAACAAGCAATTAATGGACATGTTTATGGGGACTCTGCTGTCTCAATATCTAGATCGTATGTTGGGATCTAGCTTCCCTAATTTTGCTGAGATTGTGTCTGTAGGAGAAAGAATTGAAAGTCAGTTAAAGAAGAACAAAGTTGTTGTTGCCATTACAAATGAAGGAAAGAGGCCCTTTGTGAAGAGAAAGAGGAAGAGACAAATGTCGTTATGAGAGGACGAAGGGATAGAGTCCTAATGAATATCCCATATCAATAGGTGGTTGCGGTTACACAAGCTCCACGCCAACAGCTTGTCCAACAACAGGCATATTAGCAGCCAAATTATCAAATTGTTCCTCCCCCGTAGTATCAAAATGCCCCAGCCCAGCGGCAACAAAAACCAAGAGCTCCAAGAAGGCATATTGATCATGTGTCAATGCCACATAGCCAAATTTTTTCTCAAATGTATTAGAGTGGGCATTTGTCACTCAGATATTTGAGGCCAGCAACCTTCCCATACCCTCTAAGACACGATGCCAATGCTCGTTGCGAGTTTCATAAAGGGGCTCCTGGACATTCAATAGAAAATTATTATGCATTCTAGAACAGAGTTCAATACATGGTTGAGTCCAAGGATCTTACTTTCACCCCTTGAGGCATAAATGTCAAGAACAACCCCTTGCCCATGCATGGGATCTATCTGTTAATGCTATGGAAGAAAGCAATGAATAAAGATTGATTACAAGGGTCGAAGATATTCGTACTCCTATGGCAGTTATAGGGGAACAGTTGAAGATATTTGGAATGATCCCTCAAGATAAGATTGTTGATTTGACTAATGAAGTGGTTAAGAAGCATCTGCAGAAGTTCTTAGACCAGGGTGTGATTCAGGTAGAACGTCGTGATAGAAAAGATCAAAGTGTGGCTGTTATTGAACTCCAGTATGATGAGACCGAAGTTCGTCCATAAAGACAAGTTCGTCCTGCTCTAATAGTTATCCAATATGATGAACCTGAAGTTTTCCAACAAAGACCAATTCATCATGCGCCTGTGGTTATTCAGTTTGATAAGGCTGATGTTAGAAAACAAAGACAAGTGTGCCCTGCTCCGGTAATTATTGAGTACCCTGTTAATGTTCATGAGCCTGAAGTTTGTAAACAAGGGCCAGGGAAGGTAGTTATTGAATATGATGGGGCTAAGTGTGATGTTATGGTAGGGCCAAGTGGAATGACTCGTAGTGGTTAAATCTTAGCAGCAAAGACAGTGGATGTGCCAATCAAGGATAAAGGAAAGGTTGTTGCCATGCCAATTGTAATTCCAAATACTGAACCACAAGTGTAATCATCATCTCCCAAGGCAATATTCACACAGAAGGAGGTTGAAGAGTTCTTGAAGATTATTAAGAAGAATGACTATAAGGTGGTCGACCAACTGAATCAATCTCCTGCCAAAATATTTATGCTCGCCTTAATGCTCAATTATGATGCACATAGATCATCACTGCTGAAGGTGTTAAGGGTTGCACACATTACTAAGGATATCAATGTGGCCCAGTTTGACGACGTGATAACTAGTGTGAATACTGGTAACTTCCTTGGATTTAATGATGATAATTTGACTTCTGAGAAAAGGAATCACAATAAAGCTCTTCACATATCCATAAGGTGTAAAGACACTTTGATATCAAGAGTCATGGTGGAAACAGGTTTCTCCTTGAATGTGCTCTCTAAGACAACTCTGGAAAAGATGCCTATAAGAGGGGTTAGTATGAAGCCAAGCACTCTGATAGTAAAGGCATTTGATGGTTCGAGGCGAGCGGTAATAGGTGAAGTGGACTTACCAATTACGATTGGGCCAACTTTTTAGCCATTACTTTTCAAGTAATGGACATTTACCCTGGGTACAGTTATTTGCTGGGAAGACCCTGGATTCATTCAGCAGGGGATGCCACTTCTACTCTCCACCAAAAGTTGAAATTCATTAGCAATGATAAAGTGGTTTTGATTGGAGAGGAAGAAGACATTCTAGTGAGCCACCTAGCCTCTTTCCGCTATATTGATGTTGAGGGCAAAATGGTTGAAACACCTTTTCAATCCTTTGAAGTGGTGAGTACGTTAGCAGTGCAACGAGTTCTAGATTGTCAAGAGACGAGATCATCAATGGCCTCATATGAAGAAGGTAAAACATATATTGAAGAAGGAAATGCCCAAGGTTGGGGAAAACTGGTTGAATTTATTGAGAAGTTTGACAAGTTTGGGCTGGGGTATCAGTCGTCTTCTAGCACAACAATAATCCCATACAACAAAGAGCAGATCCCTCATGTGGGGGATATTTTCACAAGTGCTGGATACATCTTCGATCACATAGCAACGATGATTATTGAAGACAACATTGGTGCTGAAAAGGTCTCTACAAGTTGGATCTTACAAGAAAGGCCTAGTGAACAGCTCCAAAACTAGAAGACCATTGAAGTTCCCCAGTTCTTCCCGCACCAAACATAACTTTACCGTTTATCAAAAACCCTACGCTCTTCCCAAGGTGTAGTGGAGCATTGTATTGGCCACCTGATGTTTTTTAAACTATGATTATCATTAATAAATATTAGCTTGCATTCAATTTTTGTTCATTTTCTTTCATTTTTTCTTTTACAATAAATGGTAATACTTTCATGCACGCACTTCCTAAATTAACTGCATAAAACATAACATGCAGAAACACTATCGAGGTCCTTCACAATGACGCTCCTATGTGCCTATATGATTTTGATTGCCCAATCTATCAAGTTGAAGAGGAAGGCGAGGAAGATTGTGAACTCCCCGATGAGTTGGCAAGGCAGCTCAAGCAAGAAGAGAAAGTCATTATGCCGCAAAAAGAAGACGTCGAAGTCATCAACCTGGGTACTGAGGAAGACATAAGAGAGGTAAAGATAGGAGCATCTTTTCAAGTTGCAGTCAAGACTAAGTTGATAGAACTTATCCGTGAATATTCTGATGTATTCGCCTGGTCATATCAAGATATGCCTGGGTTGGATACTGACATTATTGTACACAAGTTACCACTCAGGAAAGAATGCCACACTGTCAAGTAAAAGTTGAGGAGGACCCATCCTTACATGGCTCTCAAGATTCATGAAGAAGTCCAAAAGCAGTTCAATGCTGGATTCCTGGAAGTAGCAAAGTACCCACAATGGGTTGCCAACATTGTGCCGGTACCAAAAAAAGATGGAAAGGTCTGCATGTGTGTGGACTATCGTGATTTAAACAGAGCTAGTCCTAAAGATAATTTCTCATTACCTCACATCGGTGTATTGGTTGATAATACAACTCAATTCTCAGTATTCTCCTTCATGGATGGATTTTCCTAAGACAATCAAATTAAAATGGATCCAAATGACATGGAGAAGACCATTTTTATCACACCATGGGGCACTTCTACTACAAGGTAATGCCTTTCGGACTGAAAAATGCTCGGGAAACATATCAGTGCGCGATGGTGATTCTCTTTCATGACATGATTCATAAAGAGATCAAAGTATACGTCGATGATATGATTGCCAAGTCTCAAACCGAAGAAGAACACTTGACTAATCTACAAAAGTTTTTTGCCCGATCGAGAAAGTTCAAACTGAGACTCAACCCAAACAAGTGTACATTTGGGGTACGATCTGGAAAATTGTTGGGCTTCATCGTGAGTCAGAAGGGGATTGAAGTGGACCCTGATAAGGTAAGATCAATTCAGAGTATGCTTGCACCTAGAACAGAGAAAGAAGTTTGTGGCTTCCTAGGGAGATTGAATTATATTTCCAGATTTATTTCACATCTCACCGCCACTTGCAAACTAATTTTTAAGCTGCTAAGAAAAGATTGATCGATTATGTGGGATGATGAATGCCAAGGGGCATTTAAAAAAATCAAAGAATATTTACAAGAACCACCAATCATGATACCGCCTGTTCCTGAAAGGCCACTTATTATGTACCTGATTGTGCTCAAGGAATCTATGGGTTGTGTGTCGAGACAACAAGATGAGACTGGAAAGAAACAAAATGCCATATATTACCTCAGCAAGAAGTTCAATGACAGCAAAATAAGGGATTCCTTACTCGAGAAGACTTGTTGTGCACTCGCATGGGCTACCAAACATCTCAGGCAGTACATGCTAACCCATACTACTTATCTGATTTCTAAGATGGATCCCATTAAATACATCTTTGAGAAACCTGCTCTCACCGGCAGAATAGCACAATGGCAAATGCTTCTATCTAAGTACGACATTCAATATGTTACTCAAATGGCCATCAAGGATAGTGTGTTAGCAGACCATCTTGCTCATCAACTGGTGGATGATTACTAGCCCTTGAAGTTTGAATTTTCAGACGAGGATATCATGGTGTTGAAAGATTATGAATAGTCAGGACTAGATGAAGGACCTGAACCAGGGGAGCGATGGACTCTCATGTTTGATAGTGCTTTAAATACTTATAGGTACGGAATTAGGGCAGTGATTACATCTCCCAAGAACTTTCACATGCCGTTCACAGCTAAGATTTGCTTTACATGTACTAATAATATGGATGAGTACGAATCTTGTATACTAGGGTTGGAAGAGGCCATCAACTTGAGAATCAAAACCCTCAATGTGTTTGGATATTCTACCCTAGTAATACACCAAATTAGAGGTGATTGGGATACCAAACATGCCTATCTAATTCCCTAATTTTTGACTGTAAGATGCCACCTCTTTTTGCGCATTTTCTGTTGGTATTTGACTATTAACTTAACATATATGTTTTTGCGACTAACAAACTTATGCAGATGCAATATTTTCAAGTGTGGATGATACTCATTCTCACAATCAAACACCACAAGGACATGATTAGTACATTTGGGTTTAAAGAGGCAAGACTCAGGCCTTTGAGATCCACCAGATTCCAGAATTTCGTGGCCGAGTTATAAAGTCCTTGAGTTTTATGCCATTACAATTACTCCAGAATTCATCAATTTGAAAGGGTCAAGTCTATTCCTTTTTTTGAATATCAACTGGATCTACTTTGTTATTTTCTCGTTACTATGTATGGGTGTTTGAACGAAGGCTGTTCTACATGGTGATTCAATTTATAACAAAGACAAAGGTGCAGAGGAAGTGAGGATTCATGGGTACATAATCCAAGCACAGTCAGATGGGGGTTTATAAGCCGATTTCATAATTAAATACAAATTAAGGCTTCTTTATCCAAGTATCCCAGTTCAAAGAATTTCTTGTGTTCTTGCAATGTAAGTCGTTCACAGATGGAGAAATGGAATTAAAGTTCAGTTTGAATATTATTACAAGTGGACCCTTGAGTTAAGTTCAATTGAGACCATATTCCATGAGGTTTATACCCTGAATTAAGTTTGAATGTTGTGGCTTGTTTCAAGATTAATTGGTGAACCATAAAAGGCATGCCTCTCAGAGTTATTTCCCACTTTGGGAACCAAGTCTTTGAACGAGATCAAGCCATGTTCAATTTGGTTTTAGAGCCTTTGAATTATAAGCTTGAATTGCATTTGATACAGGGAGTTAAGGTTTTAGTACAACATTCACAAGAAAACTACATAAAACAGATGTTGACCAAGTCAACTATTATTAAAAGGTCTAAAAAAAGGTTGAACAGAACTCCATTTTCGCACTGCACGCATCCTGTAATAAGAGCAAGGGCTTGCGGGACTTCATTTCCTCTCCAAGGATGTTTCTCCTTCAAGGCTCATGTTCTTCGACTCATAAAGTCGCCTGGCCTCTGTCACCAAGCTTCAGAAGGACATCACGACTGACGCCGTGGGAAGAGAATGCTCTTGAATACACTGCCATACTCCAGAATTAATACTGGGCATGAGAAAAAGGAGAAAATGGTATTATGCACTTTACAACGTCAGATGGAGTTAGAAGTAGAATTAGTGTTTTGTTTGGGTACCTGTTCGATGCGAAGATGTAGAGAACACGGGTACTCTAACATGTCAGAATCAAAGTTCAATCATCTCTTAAAATCAGCTGAGTATGCGGGAGCTGAGGTAGAAGAGGAGCCTATCAGTCAGCACATCAATTAACAGTGACTTCCAAGCACACCTGCATTAGCAACATATTTAGCAGAAACAATTAAGAACGAGATTGGCGATCTTCAGTATCAAGGCGAAACTACTGAATCAGAGATCATAGCCATCAAATACGGGAACCGCAAGACAGAACTTGACGACACCAATCTGTTATGCTATTTCAACATGTGGAACAGAGCGCCAGGGATGTGTCCACCTCTTTGAAAGAATGCTAGTGGCAGCGGCCTGTTTGGTTAAGAGAAATGAGAGAATATGGCAAATGTCATGGTCCGGTAAACTGCTGATCAGATCACCATCACCACCCACAATTGATGACATTTTGGTGTAACAAACTTGAATGCTTCTGCACAATAAAACACAACCAAAACTCTAGGCTTCAACACAAGAAATACAACAAATTTGTGTTCAAACAACTTAATAAAAACAAAACAAACATGAATGTTTCAGGTGAACTTTGTCTCCGCTTTAGCCTCTAATACACCCGCGTCAATCGTACCCCAAGCACAGAGCAGAGTATTCACCAGGGAACTCCTACAGAATTCAGCATTTATAATCTCCACACCGGTTGGGCGGCTGTCAAACCAAACCACAAGCAGAAGCGAGAAGATACATATAAAGGCTCCATGCATATCAATTTGATTTCAACACCAAGATGAACCAACCTAATTGAGGCATTGTAACATAAGCTTTGTTGAACATAAGAGAACAGTTAGAAAGTCACTTATGCCACCGCTCCTCTTCGATGATCTGCAACAAAACCAGAAGAAATTATTGAAACAGATATGCAGTCACAGATTTGAGAATAACTTAGCATTATGAAACATGATTACTCCAGACTGTATTAGATGACGATACCTCCAACAATACATCAGAGAACCCAAAATATGTAGACTATCATGATATGAGAAGAACATCAGTTGCATCAAAGCAGGGAGATGCCTATTTGCGTTCTGGATATAATTATACTGAAATTGGGAAAAGAACGCCAACTGATTATGAGGTTTCATATCAGGATGCACCAGAAGCTGATCATCAAATATCAAATTTAAGAACAGAATATGAATTTGGAAGAGATGGTGCTCGAGGGCTTCAACAAGAAAGGTATCAAAGTTCACCTCTGTCTAAGCATGATTCTGAAACCTACAGAAAAGCTGCCAGAGTGCAGGAAATGAATCAGGATGTTGGCATTCATAACCATTCAGGTAGACATATGAAAAGGAAATACTATGCCAATGAGGAAATAGATGTGCATGATATGAGAACAATAAAATCAAGCAAATTGGGATCCATCACCACAAGACCTATAAGTCCCTTTGTCGATGGCCAGAAATTGTGCACGTGGTGTTCCGTTTCTCGGTAACGTTGCTACCCCGCAATTTGTGTCTTGCAAATTGGACCATGGCATCTTCCACTTCGTCATAAGCACATCTACTGGAATATGCAACAGGGCTTTGAAAGACACATTCTTGGCACCAATTCAAAGCTTCCATTAACTAGCGCAAAGGTTCCTCTCGCGGGCGATTCGAAGACTACACTCCAAAGTGACAGTTCTCCCTGAAAGTCAAGATGCCAAATGAAAGGTTCAGTCTATGATAAAACACAATCGAAACACTCAACCGCCATCTTTGGATTAAAATCCCGGTAACTGCGTCAAAGCAATACAATTGCACAGGTTTAGAACTTACGTTGTAAAAGTCATTTATACCGGATTTTACGTGAATTGTCAAGTCTGCATTAATCCCGGATAGATACATGAGAAGAATTGAGAACAAGTTAGAGAAGAAGAACCGCAAGCATATTCAACAAGAAATTAAAACAACAGACTATTACCAACAATTGAGCTTTGGACGCACTAGACTTCTTTGCACCAGCTACTTGAAATTCACCCTGGGCTGTCCATCTTCTGGCCCAAATCATTCATTATCCACACCTGTCAAAATACCAAATGCAAATTAGTAATTGTTTGGAGAATATACCGATGGGAGAATATACCGATAGGAGAATATCCAATCTAAATCCAAGACATCGAATCTGGACAAACCATGACATTAAACACGATTAATCCAGGATATCACAAGTTGGAATTTCTCATTAACAGATTATTATTGCAATCAGACAAAAAGGGAAAGATTTCAAATTCTCTTCAAACTAAAACATAAGGTTCTAACACAACAATCATGGAATTTAATCAGAATTTAAACATAGAGAACTCCCTTGAATCCTATAAAAGGGAGTGATTGGAGACGAAGATAGAGGAGGAATTCGTAACCACCACAAGAGAAACCCTAAAATTTCATAACCTAAAAAAGTGAAGAAGAAGACTTATCCGGTTCAAGTCTCGAAGAAAGTCGTTGACGCCGGCGCCGCTTCAACCCTCGCTGTCTCGAATCCGCCACCATCGCCACCGAACCCTCGGGTTTTCTGGGTAAAATTATTTGTCTAAACTCATTTGATATATGTTGTGTTTGTTGGTTTACAGGTCCACCACAAAAAAAACGAAGAAACTATTTTCTTATAGAAAATCATTTCATAATCTAATTAATTTACTTGTTAAACCTTTTAATAAGAAATCTAACCAAAACCTTTTATTAGTAAAACATTTTCTTAACTAAATTAACCTTTTATTTAATTATTACATTTTATAAAATAAATCTCTTCATATATTCATAAGGTGATAAAAATCACTCTTTAGAATTTAAGTAATTCCACATCCAAGTCTTATTAAAACAAAAACTAACCTTTCTTTAAATCAATCTCAATTAATACAACATTTTCCCTTAAAATATCAAATTCACTTATAATTTGTAATCTAATGAAATAATATTTTCTTAAATCAATTTAACTAAAATTAATCAATACCACCTCGTAAAATATAATCGATCGTGCACCTCACATACACAATTCACTCACCTACACCTTAGCGCTTTCATGCGTGTGTATGGCTTTATTTCCCGCAATTTACCTTTCGCAACTTTAAATTATCATAATTTACGTTCATCGCATTGCATTCCGTCCAAAGGAAAACCTGCACATGATTCAACAATTGTGTGTAGTGCATATCATTTGCATCATACTCCCACTTGATCCTTGATCCCATTCAAGTCGATCTCTAAGTTAGATCCTACCCCATAGGAAGGACCTCTTTTACAACTTAGATACAATCAACTCAATACAACTCAATATAAAATATTCAAACACATTAGAGAATAGATGTTAATCATCTTAAACGAGATAGAATCTCCACCCCACATCAATACAATCAATACCGTAGGAACTTTGCCTTAAGAGAGATAGAGGCGTACCTCGTCGATCAATATCCGAGTACTTGAGCCCTTCTCTTAAGACGATGCAAAGACTATTTTCCTACAATTTCTTACACTCGTGGCGGTTAAATCTCTCTTAAGATGAAGACTCATCTCTTCTCCAAAAATCAATCAATCAACTACCCTAAACCCGTAGGAACTTTGACCACAGTCAAAGAACCCCTCAAACCCTTTAGGGGAACTACAGATACTCTGATTCTACTCCCGTAAGGATATGTAGGTATAAGATGCGACATCTTATCGAGTATACTTAGAAATAAACCCCTAGGTCTTTTAACCCTTAAGCAGATAAACACTTAGCAATAAACAAACATAAAACAAGAGGTTCCTGTAGAGTACTACAGAAACTTAGGATGCTAGTACCTTCCCTAAGTTTAACCGATCCCCGAACCTAAAACTCTCTAGCTTGAATTTGCATTGCATTGTGGGAATTTCGATCTTTATCCCTTCCTTTGGACAAATCAAAGTTCGGTTGTAAATGAATTAAAGATTCAAACTAATCAATAGTTTGGTATCCAAATTTCATCGCGACAATATGGAAGTGGTTCTTCTGATAGAGGTTGAAATCTCATCATTGAGAGTTCTAATGGAAGCTCAACTTGATGAGGCAGAATGGGTGAAGACAAGATTTGATAAGCTCAATCTTATTAAGGAAAAACGCTTAGCAGCTATATGTCACGGTCAGCTTTATCAGAGACGCATGAAGAGAGCTTTTGATAAAAAGGTGCATCCTCAGGCATTCCAAGAACTTGACTTGGTGATCAAGAGGATCATGACCATGTACAACGAATCTAGGGGAAAGTGGACGCCAAACTACGAAGGTCCATATGTAGTAGTAGAGGCATTCTATAGTGGTACCTTGAAACTCACAACTATGGACGGTGATGAACTACCATACCCGGTAAGTGCAGACTCCGTCAAACGATACCATGCCTAAAAAAGTGGAATGATAAAACCGCTAAGTCGAAAACCTGAAAAGGCGACTTAGGAAAAAATGGCTATCCCGATGGACTGAAAACCCGAAAGGGCGGTCCAGGAAAAATTTAGGGATAAAATAAAAAAAATATAGCCCCACTGAGTTGAAAACCCGAAAGCTCAGACAAAAAAGGGCGTTCCAGTGGATTGAAAACCCGAAAGGGAGATCCAGGCAAAAGTTAGGGACAAATTCCAAGGCAAAATATCCATTTTGAACGTCCACTTGATCTTGGTGTGCCACTGTAGAGATGAACAAATCCATCCGTCCTCCTATGAAGCAAGGTGTTAAAGTCTTTGAAGTCACAGGGACCATAGTAGTGTTGAAACTCAATGCAACCTCAATAATTTGTATTGCCATTATGTTTTTTTTGCATCGCAATTACGTCATTAAGGAATTGCATCCTTGTATATACTTACCCATTTAAGGGTCAAATCAATAAAAAGAGAGATTTCTCTCTGAATTATGCTTATTTTTTACTTTATCTGTTTGTTTTCATATTAATGTTATTTTTGATAAACTGTGTTTAGAAACTTCGGTTAATAAAAACAATATTTGAAAGGAAAAAAATTTGTTTTGGTGTTGGGAGAAATTTGAGGAAATAGGATGGTCTCCAAAGAAACTTCAACACATGAAGGCATCAAATTAGTTGTCAGCCGCCTCAGCTCTTCATCATAAACAATATAGCTTTTCAGGGATCTGCTCAATATAGTCCCCAACAGTGAATCCAAAGCCTACCAGGGGCCATCAGATTCCCTAGTCACTCATGACGTCTCCAAGTTTTGGATGTCTAGTAGTCAAATCCTCTCACCATCCCCATGAAACCTGAAAGTCCAATCCTTTATTGGCAATTAACCAAAAGTCCACTCTCGATGGCACCTTCAAATTTACCCTTTAAAGTCTAGTTTTTATTGGCAACCACTAAAAGTCCACCCTCGTTGGCATCCTCACAAAACCTGAAAGTACAATTTATTAGTAAATTCCAAATAACCAAAGTCCATTTCTGTTTGGCACTTATAAAATCCAGTCCCTGGTGATTCCCTGAAAAGGAAACCTATCCCTAGTGCACCCGATAATTTGCATTGTCATGTGCATGACATGCAGGAATAGTATCATACATAATCATATCAAGAATTAACATATCTTGTGCATTCATACGTGCATTAGATTCCCTAGCAGTTGAACCTAAGTTGCATATTCGTGCATCATGCATCATGCATCATGCAATAGCATAACAGGATCCACGATCAGTTCTCAAGCATCTTGGTCAGTCCTCCTTTAAAGTCGGCAATATTCTTCTGGAAAGAGTTAATATCTTGCACGTGCTAATGGAATTCTATTCCCCAAGAAGTCATTCTTTCACCATGCAATTGATAATGATGATCCCCAACAGTTGTTGCTCTTGTTGCTCCCCAAGCAGAGATTACCCAAAAAAAATTTGTGAGCTTTCCCCCTGTAGAGTTCGAAAAACACATTTCCTCTGACAGGAATCTTGCGAAACTATTTCCCCCAACAAATTTATCACTTGAGATACTGCTTTGGTATCATCGAAGAACCTTAACAGATAAGGTACTGTTTTGACAACCCGAAGAATCTCATTTTGTTCAGAGATACTGATTTGGTATCATTGAAGAACCTTAATGGATAAGGTACTACTTTGATAACCTGAAGAATCTCATTTTTCAGAGATACTGCTTTGGTATCATTGGAGAACCTTAGTGAATAAGGTACTGCTTCGACCACCCAAAGATTCTCATGTGTTCATAGATATTGTTTTGGTATCATCGGAGAACCTTATAGCAGAAGGTACTGCTTCGACCACCCGAAGAATCTCATGTATTCATAGATACTACTTTCGTATCATCGGAGAACCTTAGAGGATAAGGTATTGCTTCGACCACCTGAAGAATATCATATGCTCATAGATACTACTTTGGTATCATCGGAGAACCTTAGTGGATAAGGTACTGCTTTGACCACCTGAAGAACCTCAGAGATACTTCTTTGGTATCATCAGAGAACCTAAGTGGATAAGGGATTGCTTCGACCACCCGAAGAATCTCAAGTTGCCCTGCATTTTACTCTTTTGTTGGACAAATTTTGTGGGTCTTCTTGTATCTAATTGACTCCTACCCTAAAAAATGACCGCTATGCAATAATTAATTTCCTCAGGTTTAAGACAATTAGATAGGGGCATCTGTCATATCCCAAATTTGTCCTACTCTCTTATTTTCTTATACTAAACATTTGTCTTGCTTCATGATCTGATTTTTTTTGGCCATGATCCTCTAAAACTTAGGTCATGAAGGTCTTGTATACGCTCATTGTAGTCATAAGCCCTTGGAAGGTGGGTGGAGTTCATGTGGAGATAAAGGAGAGATGTGTCCTTATTCTCATGGTAAATTAGTCAAGACGTGATCAATTGTTTTGAAGTGTTTTTTAAACTAGATGGTCTTTGTTCTCAAGCCATAATCTAAGCTATATGATTAATTCATTTGAAGGCATGATCAATTGGTTTCAAGTTGATTTTAAGCCATATTCTCAAATGATTCTAGGTCATATTTCAAGTTGATCTAATGCCGTGATTAGAATTCATTTTCTTAATCCATGCTTAAGATTGTTTCATGTTTCAAGATTAATTTATGGCAAGCTTTGACTTAAGTCATTTCAGGTGTGGTTAAAACCATTATGGTCAAATTTTCAAGCTTAAGCCATTGTTTTGAATTATTTTCAAGCCATGATGGGTTCGTTTCAAAAACATAGTTTGAATTAGCTTTCAAGCCATGTTGGAATTACTTCTTAGCCATACTGCAAGGCTATGCCTGGATTATTTTTAAACCATGTGTAGGTTGTGTTCAAGCCTTACCTCACAACCATGTCTGAGTTATTTCTGTGCCATGAGTGTCATGCCCAATTTTGAGCCATTGTTGCAAGGAATTTTTTCTAGTCAAGTTTTGCACCATGATGTTTCAAGTCATGTTTAGATTTGTCTCGAATTATAATTCATGGTCAATTTATGCTTCCTTACAAGCCTTGCCTAGATTTGCTTTCATTTTGTTTTAAGTTATTACCAAGTGAATTTTAAGTTTCAATCTCACAACATTTGAAGAACCAAGGGTACTCTAAGTACAAAATTGGAAATGAAAGTCTAAACAAAACATATTATTCTTTAGCATAAAGTCTTGTTATAAAAGCTATGGAATTCAAATTACAAGTTAAAGATGATCCTAAATTGAATTCAAAAGATGAAATGCAAGTATTTATTCATGATCAAAAATTGCAAATACATGTTACAAGGTTACAAGACCTAAAGTTCTAAACTCTACAATGCAACACTTAATCCCACAAATTCTTCAAGCCAAAGCCGTGAGTTTTTTGCCTTGTTCTCCAAACTTTCTTAAGGCAATTCTCTTCATGCCTCACCAAGCAGCTTCAAGTGCATCATCATCACTCATACCAAAAAAATGTAAATGAAAAACAAATGGAATAAGTGGCTAGTACAACAAGTAGCACATGTACAATTCAAAGCAAAAAAAAAACTAATTTGGAAGTATTCTTAAGCATGTATCAGTCAGCAGCAGCCGTAAGTAGAAATGTGAAAGTAAGACATGGCAGCAGTGAACAAAGTATTTAGCATTGGATGCATATTAAGTTAAGCTAAATAGTTCAAGTGCATAAATGAGTAGTTCACAAGCTATGCCAGGTTATGTAAGCAACAACAAAAAATGGCAAACAATGCACACCAAATTCTAGATTTATAACTTATTTCTTAATAAGCTCATGGGCATCAACAACAAAACTGTCATAAAGTTATGCCCATATACATAGTAAACAAGCAAATTAATTTGTAAAAGAAAAAACATACCAAGCTTCATGGCAATCCTTTGTACCAAACTCCATGAGCCAAAGTTCTTCATGTCCAAGGTCCCTCTTCAAGTCACCTCCAATCTCCAATGAAGTGCCAATATTTCACATGTCCAAAGTTCTCCAACAAGCCTTTCCAAGTGCAAGAGCATCCTTGATTTTCTTCCTCATCACACCAAACCATCATTGTGCCAAGTTTCTCCAAAAGTGCATACATGTAAAAGAATAAAGTAGGTGATTAGTACAACATACCAACAGGACAATGTCCAAATCAACCAAGCTAATATGGAGTTTCTTTTCAAGTCATATTCAATAACAAGAAGTAAATTTAGACACACATTCATAACAAAAGCATGATGCACAACAAACAGTGTATCATCATAAAGATTTATGGAGGAAGAAACAAACTCATTCCAATATTCCAAAGTCAGAATCAACTTTTAGAAATAATTGGCAATCCAAGTAAATTTCTTTTAACAAAGCTCATACCTTCTAAAAGATCTCATAAATGAAGCACTGGTCAACTCCCAAGCAAATGTAATCACCACTAGAACAAGTCCATTTTACAAGCAAGAACTTTATGGATTAAGACTTCCATGTTCATCTCAAGCTCTAGCATGTTGCTTATGGTCATATCAAGCACAACAGAGTAATTCAGGACAAAAAAAGACACATAAACATTGTTGTTACAAGCATCAATGTAAAGGAAGTCAACAAGCATGTAATGTTTTTTGCAAGTAATAAGACAAGTTGTCAATAGTAAGAGTAAGGGCAATACAATAAAAATTGTAGGGAGTTAATTCACGAGTTCATAAGGGGAAATCAACACAAAATTCATGGTACCACACAATCACAAAAGGTGCAACATTGTATTTACTGTGAATTTCGGTAAACAACCGCTGGTCTATCAATTTTAGGGTAAATTGACTAACTTGCAGGATCGACCATACTAAATCCTAGAACATGTGCTAAGCGTGTGCCAAGTGGCCCTAAGCTAAACTCCACGTTCGACCATGAAAGCTAAAAAGGTTGACAATAAAGACAAGAATGTAAAGGGCAAAAGATTATAACCAAACTCCACGTTCGACTACAAACTCTTTGTAAAGTAAAAGGTGCTCGAAGATAAATGTGTAAGAAAGTAAATTGCTTTGAAAATAACTCTAATATGAACTCCACGTTCGACTAGGGGATCTTTAAGTAAAAGGCTGTAAAGTAAATGACTTTGAAATTAAACGTGAGAAAGACTAAAACGGGAACTCCACGTCCGGCTTTGAAGTCTTTAAAGGTTAAAGAGCGAGAAGATAAAGGACTTTGAAAATGATTGGGCGAAGGATTAAAAGTGAAGGAAAAGTAAATGGCTTTGAAAAGTAAAGTTGAAAGTAAATGGCTTTAAATTAACAACTGGAATGTAAAGGCGAAAAAGACTACTGTCAAGCTCCATGTTCGACGTACTTCCTTTGAAAACTTAAATGACTTTTGAGAATAAATATGCAAGTAAGTAAATTGCTTGGAAAATAACTCTAATCAGAACTCCACGTTCGACTAGGGGGTCTTTGCAAGTAAATGGGCAGAAAAGTGTAAAGGACAATTTTGAATATAAAAACTGAAACTTAAAAATGGCAAGTGAATTGTAAAGATAAATTGCATTGATAAGAAAGGGTTTGGTGTTGTATCACGTACATTCTCGTTAACTCGTTTCTCTACACGCGGATACTTTGAGTTGTATGAACTAGTACAATAATGAATGAACACCTCTATTACATAAAATTTACGCCTATTTATAGTTCTATAGAATAACTACTACATGGCGGTTGAGACTTCCTAGCATACTCTTTTGGCGCTTCTTTGTTCTTCTAACCGCTCACGCGTTCTTTTCTACTTGATTTGAATTTTGAATATTTTGCAATTCCCTCCAATTTGGCGAAACCTTCTTCTTGCTCTCCTTAGCATAGTCTTCGTAGAGCATTCTCCAACACTTAGTGTTTTTTTTTTGCCCCTTGTTCATCTTTCTTCGACTTGAAGTTTTCCTTGATTGGGTCGAAACCATCCCATACACCGAGTATTGATATTTTTGACCTAAGATAGCTCTGGTCTCGACTAGTGTCAAAAATTAGGAGCCAACACAATGCAGAAAGGACAAAATAGTAGAGTGATTCCTCAAATCCACTTTCTCAGTATTTCACAAAATTGGCAAATATTCTAACGGACTCATCCATCCTAAATTCACACGAGCTAGAATTATAACAGAATTTCACACGTATTTGAAATTTTATGAGCCTATAAATATGTATCACTATTCCATTCCTAAAGGGGGGACACCTGAAAAAGAACCTTAAGGAATTGCTCTACAAAAACACTACCAAACCCTAAATCACTAAAGCTCTTATCCTAAAAATCTCTGCAATAATTTCTCATTGAAATTTTGACAAGAGGTGAGCTAAACCATTCATCCTCATTGACACGACAACGGTATTCAATAATATCAACAATAAGCTTCACAGAAACCAAAGGATAAAGGGAGAAGAGGAAATACCTGAAACACTGTAGAAGTTTTATCTTCAAGAGGTAGATCTTTGCCTCTCTCAAAGTTTTTCTTCCGCTTTTTTATTATGATGTTGTTTGTTGCTCTTGAGTTGATTTGAGTGCTCGTTCTTGTTGTTTTTGGTTCGATCCTGGATCTATTTTGAGTTAGGGTTTTCATTTAAGAATGCTTCAATTAAGGTGTTTGGGTAGGTTTTTTGGTAAATTGAGGGCATATTTGGTATGGGGATGAAAAATAAGCTAGGGTTTATGTATTTTTTTTGGGTTTAGAGGTGATTGGTCGGAGACTGACAGCGGGGGACACCGTGCGCCATTGTCTTTTCCAGCGAGTGGGACAGTTCCAGTGAGGAATTTGCAGAGTTTAATGAGACAAAGATACACTAAAGGGAGAGTCTAAGAATGAAAATAAACAAGGCTCCACTATTTCTTTTGTTTTATCAGGTGTTGTTGAGGTGGCGTGATAGACTCCCTTAGCGGCGACAAGTTTCACAATCTTTGACACTTCACCAATCATGCGTGTGCACTGTCTAGTTTTGCCATGTGTGTACGCGCTTTTCACCATTGGATTGAGGGTCAATATTTGACTCATTGAAATGGAAGGCCAAGATCTGGGCACAAGGTCAAGGGTTTGACCTAGGATACACGGTGTACCCCTGTGCAGCACGGGCTTTCTTTTCTCTGGGGAATTTTGTTTTACGCACCCCTAGTCTGCTAGATCCTGGCCCATTATTCCTTTTTTGTTTTTTATTTTTTTTTAGTTTTTTATTTTATTTTTAATATATTTAAAAAAAACCTAGAAAGACTTTTATTAAAATTAATTTGCCTTTTTAAAAAAATACTAAAAATATATTATTTAATTACTTTGGTTAATTTTATTAAAATATTTTATTTAATATTGATTAATCCATTTAGTGATTAGTTCTTTTTAATATTTAAGTTTAATCCATTTCATTATTTTGAAATTTTTTTATATAATTCTAAAAACAAAAAAAAAACACTTTTAATTAGTTCTTAGTTAATTTATTAAACCTTTTTATTTAATTTTAATTAATTTATGATTAATTTTTTTATTTAAGTTTAATTTAATTAATTATTTTGGATAATTACTTATTTTCTAGAAATTTAAAAGTCCTTTTAATTAATTAAACTTTTTGTTTGTCATTTCTCAATTAATTCTATTAAACCATTTTATTTAATATTAATTAACTTTAATAGTTAATTTTATTAAATATTTTAGTTTACTTTAATTAATTATTTGAGTTTTTTTAATTCACTATTTCAATTCTAAAAAATATAAAAAAAACATTAATTTGTGTTTTTTTTTCTTTTTGATATTAATTAATTAGATTACTAACTAGTTTTAGATAATTAATTCGCTAATTTGGTATGCTTAATTTGATTGATTTCTTTCCCCAATTTACCTGGTTTATGACTTTTTTTTTATGTGGTGCTTATGCATATGGCTCATGTGTGCTTTCTCATGCCTCAATTATTCTTTATGTCATTCATCATATGCTTGTTCAAATCAATTTTTTTAAACTAATATCTTGATTTAAAATCAAGCCATTTTCAAATACCTTGTAAGTCGATCATTTTCACAATCGCCATCAACCTCACATTGCCTCCTCTTGGACTTTATGCAACGATACTTGTTGCACATTTCACATTCTCGTTTGCATGCATATGTGTGATTGATTTACTTTAATTATGGCTTGATATTATTCCCCATTTGAGCAAATGTACCCATCTCCCATGAGATGTAATGCTTGTTCTCGTTTAGGTAGTTTAACATAAGATTAAAATTAACCTCTTTTAAAAGGACAAACAAGCTTGACCCAACGTCAAGCATTTTCAAAACAAATTCAATTAATTATCAACTGATTGTCAAGCACACTAGATCCATATATCAAGTTCTTTTACCTAATTGGTAAATCGAGCGCTTTTGCCTCGTCGTCGACCTTACCTTATACCACTAGGAACTCACTTCCATTAGTTTAAACCTTAATCGTTTCGCACGCAAATTTAAACCTCGATCAACATCGAGCCTTTTCTAAAATTCAAATAAATTAACTTAAGTAAACTTAGACCATATTTCAATAAAGATGAAAAGGGAGTTGGAATTGAGTCTTCGATTCACTCTACCGATTAGATGGGCCCGAGGAGCCTTTCTTAAGCTTCGAGTAATCGTCATTTGTAACTTACTCTAATCATATCAAAACTCTTTCATAATTAAGGGTGAAAGAGAGAAATTTGGATCTTCGATTCACTCTCCCGATTACTTGGGCTCGATGAGCCTTTCTTAAGCGTCGAGTGATCGTCATCCAATTAAAATATCAACACATTAATTCAACTTCTCGCCGCCGTCCAATTAAAACTCTTTTAAAAAAGAACAATGTTTAGTCCCCTCTAAACATTTGTTTGATAAAACGAATCAACAACCGTAGTCCCACAAACTACGATGCTTTGACTTTCCCATTGCACAAGGGAATACGTAGGCACAAGGGCCCCAATCCTTGGCGAACACTCTATCCTAAAAACCACCCATTTTCCCCTTACAAATCCTTTTACTTTATAAAATAACAAACAAACCTAACTAACTTTTCTCACAAATCGAATCAAGAGGTTTTCGTTGAGTACAATAGACGTAGAGGGTGCTAATACCTTCCCTCTTGCGTAATTGACTCCCGAACCTAGAATTTGGTTGCGATGACCATTTTCTTATCCTGTAAAGATTTTATCGATATTTTCTTATTCCTACCTTGGAATGAGTAAAGTTCGGTGGCGACTATGTTCAAACTTTTTTTCGCGTCCATTGCGAGGGTCGTATTTTTCGAGGTACGACACATATATCTCATCTAAATAAAATCTCTTTCATATAAAAAAGAGTCAAGGTTAAACAATTTTCTAATGGAACGTTATGATAAGCAAACAAATATTGTGCTTGAAATAACCACTCTAAAGGATTAATTCAATAAAAAATCCTTTGCTTAATTTTGAGTGTTTGAAAAGAGTAGTGCAGGTTGTTGTTATTCTATATAAATAAGGGAAATAAGTGGTTTTGTTGAGTATAATATTGTTGAAATGAGGTAGGTGGAATACTTGTAAACATTGAGTGTGCAGAGTGTAAAGTAGGTGAAGGTTGGGGAAAAGAGAGTGAGGTGGTGGTGATGGAGTGGATAAGTGAACAACGAGCATACCCCCTCCCCCCTGTGTGAGTAAGGGAAATGGTTATAAGTGTATGCAATAGTGGAAAGTAGGTGTTGATGACAACATTTTCAGGGCTAGTAGGATTCAAAGGTGGGGAAGATATAATTGCAAAACCTCTATTATATGATGAAGATGCTGCCATGGTAGTAAATTGTTAGGCCATGCGAATTGTGAGTGATGCAAATTTCATTTCCATGCATTTATCAATACTGTTATCCAACTGATCTAACTACATAAAGAGTTTTTTATTGTTGTTTTCCAACTGACACAACTTCATAAAGATGGTTTGGTTGTTGGTTTTCATGCTTGTTTCAAGGTTGTGGTTACGGTTGATAAGCTCATCAAGACACTGATTTATGAATTGAAGAGAATCATCAAGGTCTTTTGTGGTAGGGATTATGAATTTATGAGACATTGAGGAAGAATATGAAAACACCAATGATGGAGAGTTCAACAACTACCACTAATTAGGACTAACAATTAGATTGGGGAAGAGTAATAAATAAAAGAAAATAAATTGTCAAAAATAGTCAAAATAATTATAGAAAAATTAAAAATACAAAAAAACTTTTCCAATATGTCGCAATGTGTCATGCTTGCGTTTGATTGGCCAATTTTTCTCATTCTTGTTTCTAATTGGTCATATTGTATCATGGTTTCTCTTTTTTCCTTTTTAGTTGACCTAATTTTAATTTTAAATAGGATCCCAATTTACACATTTTTCACGGACACTCACAGAGAATTACACGGAGTCCTAATTTTTTCTTCTAAATTGCTTTCCATGTTTTTTCTTTTTATTTAATATTTTTTCAAACCATATGATGTTTATCTGATGGTTACCTTTTAAAATAAAGTTATTACATTTTTCTTCAAAAAAATTCATCAATTTCTAACTCAAATTATAACCATTTTCCACTCTTAACACATAAAAACACCTTATTTTTAGTCAACAAAACGAACCCCCCACCACCATAATATTTCTCTCTCTCTCTCTCTCTCTCTCTCTCACACACACACACACGCACACGCACACGCACGCGCGCGCGCGCACACACACACACACACACACACACACACACACACACACACACACACACACACACACACACACACACACACACACACACACACACACACACACACACACACACACACACACACACACACACACACACACACACACACACACACAGATTGATTTTGGTTAGGTAAGAAAAAAATCACAACCATACCGTCACCTTCACAAACCAATATTCATCATCCAAGATTCACATAACCACAAATATCATAACACCATTTACAAACCATCCTTCAACACTTAAACAAAATAACCTTCATTTCATATCTCACCATCACAATGATAGTCTTCATGATTTCACCTCCATCTTCATGTGACAGTAAATCACAATAACACCAAACTTGCAATGCCATGAAATCTCGTTCATTCTTTTTCTTCATGTAGTGTTACCACCACCATATACATATCAACCTCTTCACATAACCAAAAATATTTTCTTCACACTTAGATTCACAAATTAGTACACACATTAACACAACAACACCACCATCAACAACCCATTTTAAGTCACCTCCACCAAGGATCAAAACCAAACCTTAAGCATAAACTATCAACAACAATCCCTATGCCTTCCACTCTCTATTGAAGCTAGTTCATAACACAAATATTATAATCATGAAAAACCTTAAAGACAAATAACAACGTTATACCAAAAGAAAACAAGAGGGTTGGATATCGAAAAGGAGGAAGAAAGATTCACAGTCAGAGCTACCATTTGCATCGACGAAATCATGCCACGCATCCTATAAAAATCAATCCAATCGCACGTCTCTGACTCCCTAGCTCCATGGCTGATGGAAAACCACTGTCATCACCACAAAGTCGTAGTTGCCATCGAAACTACGTCGCCTTCTGACCCGCGCTCCATACTGTCATCGTCCGGTCTTACGAATCTCAATGAGATTTCTTTCTCTTTTTGTAAAATTGGTGATTGTTATTTATATCATAGGGGTGTGGGTGTATTTTATCTTAGTTGACTTTGATATGAGTATGTGAGAGAAAGAATTGGTTTTAAGAATGGAGTTTGATTCACAATGGAGATATGCTGATGGAGAGTGAAAGAGAATATGATTTGTGTTTTGTCCCTTTGGTCTCTCTACTGGTAATGCAACACTCTTGGTGTTTTTTTAATTTTAAAAGGCCTTCCACGTGTCAACACGTGAGTGGACCATTTTTTTGCTTTAACTCTCCCATTTACCATACATGCCCCCCTTTTTCCATTGCTGATTGTGTTTTTTTATTATTTATTTTATATTTTTATTGTTATTATTATTTGATATGTTCACATAGGATTAGGGTTCTTATATTGGGCTTTAAGTCCTTGGACTCCAAGTCCTTCTTTTTGCACCCTATGTTCTTCTTACACCTTTCACTTCTAATTTTTTTTTGTAATTTATTTGATTTGTAAAATTTAGTTGGTTTATAAATTAAGTAAAAATACATTTAATTGTTTATTTAGTTAATTAGGTTGTCTCTTAATTTAGATTATCTTCATTTTGGTTATCAAAAATACAAAAAAAAAAAAAGAAACTTTCTTTTATGATTAAAAAAATACAAAAATATATTTGGTTAGATTTCTTTAAATTAATAAGATACAAAAAATAATGAAACATTTTTATCGTAAGTAATATGACACATTTGTACATAAATCTCACTAAAAAATCAAACAAAGATAAAAAAAAACTACTTTTCATAGTTAAAATCCATCAAAACTCATCAAACTAAGTTTTCTCCTCGTGCGAAAAGTTAATCATTTTTGTGCCTCGTGCATCTAATTCAAAACCAAGACGACTCTTTTTCATAAATTAAAATCAATTAACCAACACAAATCGAACTACATAAACTCTAATTTTCTAATCACTAAATGAGAATACATAGACACAAGGTTGCGAAACCCTGGCGAGTCCCCTAGTTGAAAACTAACTTTTTTTTCTTCTTATTTTTAACCTTTTGAATCTTTGCAAATGATAAAAGCAAGAAATAAACAATTAGACAGACATTAGCAAACACTCTTAACCCTATGCTATTGGAGGCTCCCGTTGAGTACAACGGAGGTGAGGTGTGCCAAACAACTTCCCTCACTTAACCGATTCTCGAACCCATATTCGATTGTGATGACCATCTTATCCTTTCCTTTAGGGTTTTGTCATTATTTACCCTATTCCTTAGGAATGAATAAAATATTATGACAACTCTGTGATTTTTTCAGCCGTGACAGCTGACGACTCTGCTGAGGATTTTCCCTAAAAAGAGATCAAGTCTACCCTCTAGTTTTAGGGTTTATTTGTTCTTGTTTGCATTATTTTCTATTTCTTGCTTTTTTTTCCCCAGATTTTTGTGTTTTATTTTATTTCCTTCATATATATATATATATATATATATATATATATATATATATATATATATATATATATATATATATATATATATATATATATATATATATATATATATATATATATATATATATATATATATATATATATATATATATATATATATATATGTATATATATATATATGTATATATATATATATATATATGTATATATATATATATATATATATATATATATATATATATATATATATATATATATATATATATATATATATATATATATATATATATATATATATATATATATATATATATATATATATATATATATATATATATATATATATATATATATATATATATATATATATATATATATATATATATATATATATATATATATATATATCATGTTGTGGTGTGGGTTTTATTATTTGTGAGAAGCTCTAACCCAAGCTCGAAGAAAAACTGTAAGCTAAGAGGGTAGTCCCAACATACTAACCGGTGAGATGAACATCTCTCAAGGGTACAAGGGCTCCACTAATAAGAGATATGTTCAAAGTTGGATACGGTCTATGACTCTAAGAACCTTTATCTTGAACCCGCTTCACCTATTAAGGGAAGGTGACCATATAGTATTAACCAGCAAGATGTACGTCTCGAGGGTCTCTACTAAGGTCCCACCTAGATGAGACTTATCCAGAAAAGTCACCATGGTAGGGCTCGCCCCTTGTTTTGGTGAAAGTCTAGGTAAAATTTATGACTTTAGGATCCTTTATCCAAAAATCCTAGAGCCTACATGTGAGAGGTTGGGTAGAAAAACCTTAGAGTTATCTTAATATAGGGAGCCCTCCCGTAGGTTCTTATGTCATCATCATATCCCCTAAACACATATATGGGTTCCCATTCCTGTCATATCCTAATCTATAAGGAGACTTCCTAAATAAGGTGTCCTTATATTCGACACTCTCCCTAAACCCATATATGGGTTCTCCTATCTATCATTATCCTAATGTGACACCCTCATACAAAAAAAAAACTTTTAGCATATTTTAAAAAATATATATTTTTTGCATACACATGCATTTTCATGCATACACATGCATTTTCATGCATCCACATACATGGATATACATTTAACTCATACCTTTTCCACCTTTGCCAGAACCTCCAACTGTCGTCTGTGTTAGCTGATTTCCCGATACTTGCGAATAAACTCAATAAGCTATGGAGGAACTTATAAGAGGATAGGAACTGTTGAAGTAAGAAGTTAACCAGCTAATGGCTCAAATGAACTTGGTCCTATAAGTCCTATTCAGGAAAGAAAGCAACTTTTTCCTATAAGTCCTATTAAGGAAAGAAGGCTCAAATAAACTTGTACTTATTATTGATAATTCTAATAAAATGAGCATACATATTTTTGGAATCAATCCATTCGTTTTCACCCATTCTTATGCATTCATAAAAAAATCCACACCTTTTTATTTCGTGTTTCACCTATTAACAAACTTAGGAGGAGAATGATGTAAATTTAATAACTAAATTTGCTAAAGTATGCTATAATAGTAATTCCTGGATGATGATGTGAGACATTGCTTCATTTCCTAAACACCAAAGACATAAGGAGTTAATCCGTAGTCGACCCCCTCAAGCTAGAAGTTAGTATTTCTTTTTCTACTAATCAAAACCCTTAACCTTAACCAGGGGTAAGGTAGTTTTCCAATTAAGTCAATGATGCATTCTGATCTCGAGAGAATTATTCCATCTAATCACCATAGTAAGAGTTTTAAGCACATCCTTTTCCTCACATACGTCATCCAACGTCTAGGAAGTAGTAAAAATACAAAGGTCAGAATAGCAAACATGGACGTCAATTTTCAAAATCAAAAGCAAATACCACAAGAGTTGTTCCAAAAAGAGCCCGCTAAGTCAAAAAGAAAAAAAAGCTGAAAAAATTTACTTAGGCAAAAGTTAGGGTATCATATTTCAAAAGGAGCCCGCTAAGTCAAAAAAACTAAAAAGGAATTGACTTGGGAAAAAGATAGGGAATCCTGATGGACCACAAATTCAAACTAACAGTTCCATGCAAATAAGGATTAAAAGCAAAAAAAGGAAGTAAAATGGAAACAAGCTTGTAAATGAAAGTAAGTGACTGCCACCTCAAGAATCTCATCAGTACTTTGTCACACTCTAATTTTTGACCATAACTCCCCACCTCTTTTGCACGTTTCTGCCGTTATTTGACTTTAATTTAGTGCTTATATTTCTGCGGCTAACAAGCTTATGCGGAATGTCTAGGAGGTAATTTCCGTTTCTAAACCTAATCATGTCAAGCCATCTCAGGTTTATTTGTAAGCAAGACACAGAGTCTTTATCAAGAGTGCCCCAATCCATAGAACGTTGTTTTGAGGGAGAGCGGAGATGATTTGCTTTGGATTCTATGACCTCCTAAGACATCACGGTTTTATTTCGGCCCGCTGCGACAAGTAATCAATATTTTGGACGTATTTTAGACATTCAAGTGCCGACTAGTTAGATTTATGGAAGTGTCTCTTAAATTGGAAAGGGAGAGTTCATTTATGGATATCTATCTGTTTTAAATCAACATACACATTAAAGTTGGAAATTCATAAGTAAGACTTTTGGAATAGAACTTTAATTCATTAATCAAAAGTGGTTCCTATTTTATTACATGGATTGAGCTACATGACTACATTTTGAATTACAATTTACAAAATTATCGGATTACATAATTCCTAGAGCTACGGTCCTAAGACTTCTAACTTCTCGAGTCTTCCAGCTTCGGATCTTCATCTTCATCAGACACGGAACCTGCACAGTGAACAACAGTTATTTCCAATTATTTTTAGAGTTAAATAGAATTTTATTTGTTTTGTCTAGCAGCCCTCAGAGAATTGTCATCACCGGGCCGAGACGGAAGGGTAACGACCGAAGTTGTCGCCAGCTTCCAAAATCAGAGACATTTTGTTTTTCGGCAGTTTCAATGCAATTTCTGTTCTTATCAAATTTAAAAGTCAATATGCGGGTCAAAGTACAAGTTCAACATTATCAACAGGGTCAAAGAAGAGTTTTTAGCCAAAACAAGCGAAGCCCAACAGGCCTGGCCCACTATTGCTCTCGCGTAAGAGCATTTTTCGTTGCAGCAACAAAGTGAAGAATTCAACAAGAAACTCAACGCCAATCCCACAAGCCATCAATAATTAATTAAAATTAATTAATTAAATTAATCCAACAAAATCCAGCCGGCAACAACAAAGTCACGATTTCAAGAATCTCAAAAAATCAACGTTCCGAATCCGACTCGCCCAGCAATTACGGCCAGAATCAAAACAAACAACTTTGATACGAAAGAAGAAGAATCAGAAGATTTTCCAAACCATTAAAATATTTACGAAACCGTTTCATCAAGATCAACAACAGATCCAAATGAAATGGGAAGAGAATCAAAAAACTTTAAAACTCCTTCCAACATCAGCAGACAATATCATCAAAAAAAGGAAAGTTTTAAAAGGAAAACTTTAATACAGGCCCATCAAATCCATGTATAAAAGACGGAGAGGAATCGCAAGTTTCAGAGACAAAAAATCACGATCGCAACAAGTTCCGAAATCCAAAGACCGCAACCTCAAAACACCCAGCTTTCAAACCGAACACCACAGCTGACGCTCAGATTAGGAGAACTTCATCACCGCCGTGAAGCTCAGATTATTCTCCAAATCATTATCTCTACAAAGGAGAACGAACCTGCGAGTCACATCACCATATCACCACCACCATCGTCGAGCCGTCGTCGCCTTTTATTTCTGGGTAAAACTTATGCTTAAATTCGTTCGCATGTTGGTTTATTTTGTTGATTTACAGGTTATTGCAAAGAAAGAAAAGAGAGAGTTACATGTAAAGAAGATCGAAGATGGAGAATGGAGAAAGAGAGAACCTGAGAAAAGATTGAAGAGAAAGAGCAAAATGGCGCAGCAAATGGGGGGGAAGGGGTTAGGGTTATGTGTTTTTACTTTTATTTAAGCTGATGTAATCTTGTGTATATGCACCATACCAACTATGATGCACCTCACGACATGCACCCACATGATCTATCAGCAGATCAGATCCGCGACCCATATCTCGCACGCCCACCGTAACCCATGCACCTGTGCCTCACTGAATCATTTTCGCCCCATTATCCCACTTAATCACATTAATTAACCAACTAATCAGTTTTATTAATCATTAACCTTAATAAACCCTTTTATAAAATTAATTAATGACCTTTTAAATTAACTTTCTAATTAATTAATCTTTTTCTTTATTTAATTTAATTAACTTTTTAATTAGTTTTTTAAAAAACAACTCAATTTAGTTGTTATTTTTTAATAATCCTTAAATATAATTTTATTTCTTTTTAATAATAAAACCCATTTCCTCATAATTTAGAATATTCTTATTTTTTTAATTTGAAAGCTTTTTATCTTAATAAGAAAATAATTTCATAATTTAGATAATTTATATTCACTAGTTAAACCAAATTCATAATAATTATAAAACCTTTTTTCTTAAGCCCATTTTATTCAACCAATTTTATTTATTTCACACTTTAAATAAATAATAACTAAAAAAACTTTGAAAAGAAACCTATTTTATAATTTTAGACTAATTGGGATCCATTTTATAATTAGTAACCTTTTATAATAAATCATTATCATTTTTAAACTAATCTCCCTTAAAATCAATCTCACCAAATTAATTCAACATTTTCCTAAAATCAATCCCAACTTAATCAATCGAGCACGCTTCCATTTCCTAGCACCGATTTCAATTATTCACGACTCCAACACTTGACTTGTTCTAGCATTTCTATCTATTTGTCGTTGTTTATTTCATCGTTTATCCTTTATTGCTATTTATTTTATCGCATTGCATAATGTCCAAAGGAAGAGCCTGTGCATAACGTAATACTTGTGCGTATGCATTTCATTTGCATCATTACTTCCCCATTTTGATCCTTGATCCTTTTCAAGTTGATCATTCTAGGTTTAGTCCCTACCCCATAAGGAGGACCCATTTTTTTTTTCTTTTACAACTTAGATAAACAATTTTTAAACAACTCAAACTATTCAAACCATTAGAGAATAAGATGTTAGTCATCTTGACAGTCGAGAAATAAATCTCCTGCCCCATAATACAATCGAGATATAAGATCTTTTTCGCTTGAGAGTGATAGTGGCATACTCGTCGATCACAATCCGAGTTTCTAAACCCTTCTCTCAAGACGATGCAAAGACCATCTCCTACAAGTTGTGGTGGTTAAGTCGAGTATTCTACCTCGAGATGACGACTCATCTTTTCTCCTAGAATCAATCAATCAACAAACCTTTCATCCCTTTGGAACTTTGACCAACAGTCAATGATTCCTCAAACCCTTTAGGGGAACTACAAATACTCTGATTCCACTCCCATCAGGATATGTAGGCACAAGATGCGACGTCTTGGCGAGTATACTTAGAAATAAACCACTAGGTATTTCATCCTTTAAGCAGATGACCCTTAGCAATAAACACATTAAAACAAGAGGTTCCTGTAGAGTACTACAGAAACTTAGGATGCTAGCACCTTCCCTAAGTTTAACCAACCCCCGAACCTAAATTCTCTAACTTTTTCATTTGCATTATGGGTAATTCGATCTTTTTCCCTTCCTTTGGAAAAATTAAAGACCGGTGGTGAACTAAATGAATTAAGATTCAAATTAATTAATAATTTGACATCCAATTCTCACCGTGACATACTTGAACCGTTACATCTACCTCCTTCATCATCTACCAAAATTCTCTTGTAACTGAATGCAACCATTGAATTAATTTGACTTGGGAATGGATATCATAAAAAAAATGGTGGTTCTTAATCAAAATTTGAGCCTTATAATCCTTTTGTTTCATAAACCGTGAACCAGACCATGTTATAATCTTTAAAAGTCCTAATTGAACCTAGGTTCACTATGAAAGCATACTCATAAAAATCGTTGTTAAACTGACTCCGAATGTTTGTTAAATCATTGCTAACCACATTTTCACATCTTGATTTGTGCCAACCTCATGGCCAGATATCATTCATATACACCATATTTGTTTTCATATCTGTTTTCAATTTATAAAACTTGCATGAGTGTTGTATCCTAAAATTTGCTCAACCTTTTCTTGCCTGATTTATGTTTCATTGCATTTCATTTGCATAGTTATATTATGTACATAGTTCAATCATTGACATATCATAGCATAGCATGCCTCCAACAAGGGATAAAGGGTGTCTATCAAGAGAAGAGCCTAGCAAGAGGTCTTATCCTAGTGGGAAAGTCATCCAAGCCATCAAGAAGGGATTTGAAGTCTTGAGAAGTTTGAGTGCCTACATATGGGTTTTGCTCCTATCCTGAGGAATATTAAGAATCATCAGTGGGATGAGAAGCACGGGATGTGAATGTGAGGTGGGTATGGATCTCATGGGATGTCTATAGGGCCTCATTGAAGCTGAGTCAAGTCATTGAGTCAAGTATGAGAGCCACAGTTGAGGTGCAGTCAACTAGGGTTTCATCTGGGTCAACCCTAATTCAATTGAGTAGTTGGAGAGCTTCAAAGCCTACCTTGAGGTCATGGGATGCATGAATTGGTATGTTGATACATGTGTGGTGTTGTGCCAAGGTTAAGCAAAGAAAGATCAAGAATGTGGGAAGTTGCTAAATTAGGGTTTCAGTGTAAAATCCCCTATTTAGTGCCCAACTTCAAAGCCACATAAGTCAAAATAAAAGTTTCAAATGGATCTTTGGCCAACATGAAACTTGTAGAGCTTATCAATACCTTTAATTTGAGTACTATAAGTCTTCAATAAGATTTGTAGAACTCAAGTTATGGTCTTTGCAAATTACAGGTCACCAGAGGACACTGAAATTTATCTGTGAAAGTCACTTGACTTCCAAGCAACTTTTTCCCTTCAAGGAGTTTTCAAATGGATTCTTGGCCAACATAATAGTTGTAGATATTGATCTTAGCTTTCCATAGAGTACTAGAAGTCCTCAAGAGGATTTGTAGAACTCAAGTTATGATCTTGGCAATCCAGGGGTATTTTGGGTATTGGTGATTATAGGTCATTTGTGATCATGGGTCTAAATCTCCAACTTAGAGGCCTCAAATGGAAAATTGTTCAACTAGAAATTTGCTCAAAATAGGGTTTTAACCTTGACCATGCATTAAGGAGGCTTTTAATTGGCTCATAGGAGAATTTGGTTTGAAATGGTTTTTAAATGAAGAAATTAAAGTCATTTAAAAGGCAAAAATGTGATTTCTTGATTTCATGGCCAAACCAAGCAATGTTGTATACCAATTTGATCAGAAAACATGTTTTGGAAAGGATGGCAATACCACTTTTTGGATTTGAGGTCATTTGCATGTGGTTCCTCTTTGTTACTTATGGTTGAAGCAACATATCAATCCATTGCCTTTGGATCAAAAACAAGGGATATACCATTTCAATTCATTTCTAAATGTCCTAAGGTGAGAATTTCAGGTGAAATTGGAAGTTGAAGCAGAGCAAGGCATGACTTTGGCATGTGAAATTTTCAAAGGAGATGAGAAGTTGAATTTCTCATTCAGTTAGTTACATAAGGTTCTGGAAGTTTCTAATCACTTCTATATATGGTATGCAACTGATCCAGATCAATTTTTGGGCTTGCATTGGAGAGAATCGAGAGAGAGCATTTGAAAATTTCACCATTGCATCAAGAATCGGTTTTGAGGATTGAGGAGAATTCAGTGCAAATTGACCATCGGAGTAGCTTGGGAAGTGATTCTTGAGTGATTCTGCAAAAGATTGGAGGTTGATTCAAGCAAAATCTCCATCTGTTCATCATTTCAAACCAGGTCTGCAACTTCTTTCTTTTAGCTTAATTCATAGGGAGATGCATAGAAATTGATGTGTGGTAGGTTAGGGATGAGGCTAGGGTGGATTTCAGTCCAAGAATTGGGCAATTAGAGACCAAATTAGTGTGATGCCATTTTCTGTTGAAGCTCATATCTCCTTGTTCTTGAAGTTTTAATGGTGGCTGAATGGTGAGAATTGATCAGGGAAGCTTGTAGTTCATGCTAGGATCTTTAATTTTAAGAATTGAGTTGATCAAGATTGGGTGATTTTTCTGCAACTTCTATCGGGTTTTGAGTTAGGGCTAGAATCAATGGAAATGAAGGTCATATTCATGATCAGGATGAAATTTCAGGTGGAATAGGGTATGTAGTTGCAAGGATTGATGAGGTTTTGGGATGTCTTCACCGGAGAAGACGGTGGCGCCAAGCCCAGGCCACCGTCTGAGCATTTCCCCCTTAGTTTCAAATATTTGGGGACGATGAACCAAAACCCTAGGATCTTCGTTTGACCCTTGACTGAAGCTTGATCCAATGGCCACGAGTGATTGGAATTTCTGAAGAGAATTGAGAGGGAGACCAAAATGCTCCGTTTCATTTAAAACTTGTTGGTTGGGCTGAGTTGATTAATTGCTATGTGCACCCTACCTTAAGCCCAAGTTGGATTTTGAACTGAAAACCATTGCTATTCAGCACACACTTTTTTCCATTTCCATTTGATTTTTTGATTTTCTTTTAATTTCGCTTGGGCCTAATGAGAACTTGATAAGTGCACCCCCTGCTGGGCCCAGTCTGGAGAAACAACATGATTCAATTGCTATTTGCAACGCGCTTTTATTATTTTCCATCATATTTTCTTTTATTTTACATTTTTCACATAGCTTAGAAATAAATCCATAATAAATAGGAAAATTAATCTTTTTAATCCAAGTTTTTTTCCTTGACTCCTTAGAATGTGTAGAATTTAATAGGATTAAAATTTCTTTAATTCATGCATTTTATATTTCATTTTCATTTTTGTATTTTTAATGGCTTTTTATTTGGATATGTTTGGTATGCCATTTTGCTGATTTTATTGTGAATGATTGGTGATGAATTTTGAGTTGATTCTTTTTGGGCTAGATAGCTTAGATATGCATGTACCCATAGTAATTTTCTCATACTTTTGTGAGAGAAATTTAGGCTAGTTTGAACATTGAACATTAGGTGGTTTAGAATTAGGGTTTTAAGATAGTACCCTTAGGTTTAGGGCATAGTTTTAAGTCCAAATGAATGGTTAACCCCCTGGTTTTTGTATGGAGTGATTCTTAAGAGGTTTAGGAGCCCTTAGTAATTTTTGTAGGATTTTACAATCTCTTTTGGTATTTTTATTAGAATTAGTTTTAAGACTAACTTCTAGATGTTTCTGATGAACTAATTTGGCTAGTTTGCTTCAATAGTCCCCCTTAGATTAGGGTGGTGTTGCTTTTGAGCTTGGATGATCATGAAGACCAATTGAAGGTGCCTTGGAGAACTTGAATGAGCTTGGAGTTGAAGATTTCTCATCTGTTGGAGTGCTTGTCAGGAGTTTAGGGAAACTAGGGTTTTAGGAAGAGCATCAGAGTAGTTTTGTTTGTTTCTTCAAACATGGAGCATATTGTTCATCTCCATTCAATACAATGACATAAAGTCCTCCTTGGGAAGCTCCATATCTCCTTAGGAAGGATGATTGGTATGCCCAAGTGAGTAGAACTTTGAGGATACCTTTCATTTGCAATGTTAAGTTCTTAGTGATTTCCTTTGGTTGTCATTAAGTTTCTTAACATTATAACCTGATCTTGTTGAATGGTTCTCCCTTGGAGGTGATTATTGAAGCTTGGTAAAAAGAAGTTTGTTGCTTGTTGAAGCTTATTGAAGTTGAAGTTTGAGCTTGTTGAAGCTGGTTGCTTGTTGAAGCTAGGGTTTTACTGCTTGTTGAAGTTGAAGTTAGGAGCTTGTTGAAGCTGGTTACTGGTTGGGGTTTGAGCTTGCTTAAGCTGGGAGCTTGTTGAAGCCTGGTGCTTGTTGAATATTGAAAGTTTATTGAAGCTTGAAGATAGGAGTTATTCATGAAGATGAAGGTTGTTGCTGTCAACTTTTTGCTGGTTAATTCAAATGTTGCTGTCAGAGCTGTTGTTTGCTGTAGGAGATTGGTGTTGCTGCTTGGGCTGTCTCCTCTGTATCTTTTGTTTTTCTCTGATTTGTCTGTTTGCTTGTGTTGATTACCTCTAGGTTTGAGGTGGAGCTTGTCTCCTTTTGTCTGTTATCTTCTCCCTTGCCTCTCCGGTATTGCTGCATTGCATGCATTTTACTGTATTTGCTTGCTTTCTTTTCTGTTTATCCCCTAGGATCTCTGATTTCCTCTGTGCAGGAGGGAATTATGACAGACATTATAATTCTCATTCATGCATGACAACGTTAGGTTAGTTTTTATTCCCTTTTCAACCCTAGTCTTTTTAGAGCTTCTTTCTCTCTTCTCATCTCAAAACAATTCAAAAACACAGTAATAAGGATAACGCGTGTTGTACGTTACGAGCCTTAAGCTATTTGAGGAAAGGTTGCTGGATGGTCACTCTTCAGTAATCTGGCTGCTTAGTATGGTACCCTTAGGGTGACATGCGACGTAGTCACTCTTAGATCACAAGTCTTTAGTGCAGTACAAGTTACAAACAGACTAAAAAAACACTTCTTTCGTAAAAGATTCAAAACAAACATCAAAGTGTCATTTTTGTATGCTTGGACTCTTAATCAAGGAAAACCCTTTCATAAGATAATAAAAACCAGTCAGACAAGCTTGTGTCTTCCGTAGCCCGAACTACGTTTGCTCTGATCTTTCATGCTGTATGAAAGTACGTAGGCATAGGATGTCGTATCCTAGCGAGCAACCTTCCCCTCCTTTCCCGTAAGTAGGCGAACTACGTTGACTCTGATTTATTGTTTCAGACGGGAATACGTAGGCATAAAGTGCGATACTTTGCCGAGTCATGTTATTTTCTTTTTAACCCAGACCTATAGAGTAGATAGAATAACACACCCTTAGATAGAAAACAAGCGTGGATCCCGTCGAGTACGACGGACGTGAGGGGTGCTAATACCTTCCCCTTGCGTAACCGACTCCCGAATCCAGGATTTGGTTGCGATGGCCATTACTTTCCCGTTTTGCGTTAGGTTTACTCTGAGCGTTTCCTTTCCCTTCGTTGGGATAAATAACGCACGGCGGCGACTCTTCTGTCATAGCCGGCATCGATTTTCGCAGTAGCGACAATGAGCACTGCATTAGAATTACTTTTTATAAAGGAACAATACTTAGCACTAAGGAAATATCAACAATGTTTTGATCAGGGGCATACCACTTCAAGACATTTGTGACTAGGGACAAGACACCTAAGGGTCCTGCCGATCACGGTCAAATCCTTATAATCATAGCATACCGCCTGGAGATCCTATTAACTAGGGGGAAAACATCCCAAGATTTGACCCACCAATGTTGAATCACCTTTATAACCCTAATGATAAGGGGAAGACCTTTCAAGAGGCTCGTGTTGGGGAAGGCCACCTCAAGAGCACAATGAAGCCAACCACTCCGAGTTTCTGTTAGTCAAGGGGATATTTTTTAACGATTCAAATATTGGGGCAATTCATATAAAGGTCAAAACATTGCGGGATCCAAGTTCCTTCTCAAGCATTCCATGATTTGACAAACCCATGTCAAAACACCTCCATGACCCTAACAATCAAGGGCAGACTCTTTCAAGACTCTCATACTAGGGCATACCAACTCAAGGGCACATTGAGGCCAATCACTCCGAAAGTCATCTAATCAGGGGCATATTTTTCAATATTTCTGTTTTGGACATGTAATATGTATAATATGTCACTAGGAACTTATGTATATTTCAGTACCAAACTAATAATCATGTTTAATATTAATTATTCTAGACAAATATTATATGTGGGTGTTATAGTTGGTATCAGAGCAGGTTGTATCCTTAGCCTAGCCTTGAAACATCATAAGTAAATCTTTTCCTGCCTCATAAGTGCGTCTTGCCAACATGGTTCTTAATATCATATTATGTAGTATTGGGCTTGATCAACCTAATTATATGTACGTGGTAGGTAGGATCATGGTTGAGCGACCATGAGGACTTCGAAGTATTGTCAAAGCTTGTGTTGCAAGGGTAGACTCAATCCAAGAGTTAGAAGTAGAGAGAACTGGTCAGCTCAATTGAGGTCTTAGTAGAAGTTGTGCTTTCGGTAACATGGAATTGAAGGGACGTGAATGGTTGATCAGTACATCTTTATACACATCCTTCCATTGTTATACTTAGGAATTCCTACAGTTTATTTGAGTATTTTTACTATTTTAATGTGTTTTCATATTTAAGTTTGTTTTTACCTTTATTTTATTTTCGCAGCTTATTTTCAGCTTTAGCGGTTATTTGATATTTGTCCACTGTTTGAATCATAACTGAAGCTGCGAGAATCAGATTTGCGCGTTCTAGTAGGTGTGGGAAACCTAAGGCAGAGAGTTACAACTTTTATGTTTGAGGAAGAGGATGATTCAAAGTGTAGCAGGTCCAAATAATTCGTTGAAGTCGGGACCCAAAATCTGTTGTTTGAAATATTTTGTTTTGGGCCAGGTTTTTTTATTTTTTTCGACCCAGTTGGATTAAAATCAGAAGTGTTGATGCTTTCTTATACCTAGCAGACGTACTACTGTCACTTTACCTTCTTTTTACAAATTTCATTGTGTTTTGTACGATTTTCATGAAAAACTAATTCCCAAGGCAAATCCTGCTGCTTACGGGTTCCATCACTTTGAGATTATTATAATACCAATTTAATTTGATTTCTGTTAAGTTCTTTTCTATGAAATTATTTGCTTAATTTGATTGCAATCGTTTGCTTAATTCGATTGTGTTCGTAGAATAGAATTGATTAAATTCGATTGTATGCATGTTTCTAAATTTAAATGCGTGTTATCATTTTCTTAATTCGTTAACTCGTCATATTCTTAACCGTTTACTTAATTCGATAACAGGAACATAATTCGTGTGATTTTGATAAGCGCTTGTATGATTAATATTATAATCGAATAGGATTGAAGCCGCTTAGGGATTGGTGTTATAATAGCCGATGATAAGTCGAAACTCGAATCAGTAGGATTAGCCGTTTTAGCTTAATTGATAATCACTTATTTTAACCACTTTTTCTCTTGTTTTATAAATCAAAACTTAAAACCCCCCATAAACTTTTTCTTTAGTTGGTTGAAATAATACAAGAATCCTTGTGAGAACGATAGTCGAGTTTTCGTTACCATTACTACTGTTTTACAAAAATACTCGTTTTTTATTCGTGCGCAACAGCGGATACATTGACGCCGTTGGCGGGGATTCTTGTTGATTTTAGCCAATTTTAGAATTTTAGTTTAAAGAATTTGTTAGATTTTTTTTTGTTTGCTTGTTGATTTTTCAGGGTTGTAGTTTAGTGGTAAGCATTCCAGCCTAACTGGTGAGTTTGGAAGCTACTGTTTTGATTTGCTCCAAGTTTTTTCCAGAAAATCAGAAAAAAATCGAAGAAAATTTAGCAGGTCCAAATAATTCGTTGAAGTCAGGATCCAAAATATGTCGTGAGAAATATTTAGTTTTAGGCCGGGTTTTTTATGTTTTTCGACCCAGTTGGGTTAAAACCATAAGTGTTGATGTTTTCTTATACCTAGAAGTCGTACTACTGTCACTTTACCTTCTTTTTATGAATTTCATTGTGTTTTGCACGATTTTCATGGAAAACTAATTTCCAAGGCAAATCTTACTGCTTACGGGTTCCATCACTTTAAGGTTATTATAATACCAATTTAATTCGATTTCTGTTAAATTCTTTTCTATGAAATCATTTGCTTAATTTGATTGCAATTTTTTTCTTAATTCGATTGTGTTTATAAAATAGAATTGATTAAATTCGATTATATGCATGTTCCTAAATTTAATTACGTGTTATCGTTTGCTTAATTCGTTAACTCGTCATATTCTTAACCGTTTTCTTAATTCGATAACAGGAACATAATTCGTATGATTTTGATAAGTGCTTGTCTGATTAATATCATAATCGAATAGGATTGAAGCCGCTTAGGGATTGGTGTTATAATAGCCGATGATAAGTCAGAACCCGAATCAGTAGGATTAGTCATTTTAGCTTAACTGATAATCACTTATTTTAATCACTTTTTCTCTTGTTTCATAAATTAAAACTTAAAACGCCTCATAAACATTTTCTTTAGTTGGTTGAAATAATACAATAATCCTTGTGAGAACGATACTCGAGTTGTCGTTACCGTTACTACTGTTTTTCAAAAATACTCATTTTTGATCCGTGCGCGATAACAGATCAATGGTTCAAGCAATCCTTTAGAATTGATGGAGTTGGAAAGTTGAAGATCACTGCCTGATGAATGGTCAGGGTATGGAATGTAACACCCATTTTAATTATTTAGTCATTTTATTATTATTTTAAATATTATATGTTGATGTGCCCTTTGGTAGGGTGTATTTGATGATGTTTGGTGGGTGTCCCTGGGATGGGAGATCATTGGTGGCAATTTGGTGAGTTTATAATAATATAAGAAATAATAGTAATATTGGTGGTGGTATTAATATTATTATTATTATTATTATTATTATTATTATTATTATATTTATGATTATTATTAATATTTGTAGTAATATTATTAATATGGAGAATATAATATTATTATTAATATAGTTATTATATTATTATGATTTTTGGTGTGAATATGATAATATAATGAATAATAGTAATATTGGTGGGGGTATTATTATTATATATTATTATATTTATTAGTATTATTAATATTATTATTATTTTGGTGAGATAATAATATTATTACTATTATTATTATTATTATTATTTTGGTGAGATAATAATAATAATAATATTATTATTATTATTATTATTATTATTATTAATAGTATTATTATGGTTAGTATTATTAATATTAGTAATATTATATTAGTATTATTAATATTAAGATTATTATTATTCATATTATTTTATTATTAGTATTAATATAATTGTTATTATTATCATTAGTATTATTATTATTATAATTATAATTATTGTTGGGTGTATTACTATTATTATTATTATGTTGAATATTACTATAATATTATAATAGTATTATATTATGATTATTATAATTATTATATTAGAATTATTATATTAGAATTATTATTGGGAATATTAGTGGTTGAAATAAGTAAAATAAGAGGTGGAAGGGTTATTGGGAAGTTAGAATGGAAATATGAAAAGTCATGATAGAAACCGTGAGGAAGGAAATATGAAGGGGTAGCAAGGAGATATTAGAAAAGTTGGAATAGAGAGAAAAGGGATTACCATAGATCGTGGGAAATTGGTGTGATAATAATAATAATAATAATATTATTATTATTATTATTATTATTATTATTATTATTATTATTATTATTATTATTATTATTATTATTATTATTATTATATTATTTTTATTAGTTATTATTATTATTGGGATAGGAAATAAAAAGGAAAATAGAATATGAAGGGATGGGGGAAGTATTAGAGAAAATAACACGATAGAAAGATGGAAGAGAGAAAGAGCGATAGAAAGAGAGAAGAGGAAAGAACGAGAGAAGTGAGAAGAACGAAGGAAAAAGGGAACGAAGAACGGAAAGAAAAGAGGAGGCCAAGAGACCAAATCCAGGAAGAATTTCATCGATCAACCGATTAACAAGGTAAGGGGGGAGAAACTTGATTGGGAATGGTATATACATGTATAGGGTAGTGGGGATTCCTTAACCCCGTAGGAATGTATCGTTGATGAAGTTTTATATTGACATGCTATTGATTGTTGAGTTATGTTGATGTTGATGGATTGAAATATGTTGAGTGTTGGTGAATTGTTGTTTTTGGTTAATTTGGCGTATAGGTTGGGTTTACGGTTTTAGGGAAGTTCTGTGTGACCTTTTTGATGTGTCGATAGATTGTTTAAGTGATGACTTTGGAATAATATGTATATGATGATGTACGGATGTTTGATGTTGCCATTGTTGATTGACTGTTGGTGTTGGTTTGGTTTGAGTAAGGTTCAGAGTAACTCTAAAGTGTCGGTAGTGTGCCGTAATGTTGATCTGGAGTAGAATTATAGGAAGATTGATAAGCCTAATATGCATTGGTCGTAATACGGATAGTATAGGAAGTGGATGTTATAGAATAGGCTTGAATCAGAGAAGAGTGAGAATTCTGAACTGTGAGAACTTGAGAAGTCGCAGGCAACTCGCTAGCACTTCGCTTAGCGAGAAGGCAGCGAGTGTTCGCTAGGTGCTCGCCTAGCGAGTGAGGTAGCGAGTGAGTCTAGTAGGTTCTGTTTGCCTTCGCGAGGAGGTTCGCTAAGCGAACAGGTAGCGAGCATTCGCTGGGAGCTCGCCTAGCGAGGGTGTAGCGAGCGTAGCAGAATGGGGTTTTTCTATGCTGTTATACTGTGTACGCTAAGAGTGTAGTGCCCTTGGACTTTGTTGATTATAGGGGAGATGATTGAGTGTTATAGAGTGAGTACTCGGTGATAGTATGTGATTTCCGTTACTAATTATTTAAATGGATAATTAGTTGGTGTATGAATCATGCGGAGCATGGTGTAGTGATCAGTAGGATCGTGTATTCCCGAGTGGTGGGACGTGTTTATATCTTGGTGATAAAGTATGAACTTGTTTACTTGGTGATGGTACTCGTTTTCCTTGATATTGTTGGTGAACAATTGGTTAACGTATATGTATGTAGTGATCAGTAGGATCGTGTGTTCCCGGGTGTTGGGATGTGGTTATATATGGTGTTATAGTATGAATTTATTTACTATCTGATTGATTTATATGGTGTTGGTGTAATATATCTACACATTTATGCATTGATGTATGATGATATGATCAGGAGGATCGTGTGCACTTAGTGTGCCTAAATATGATAGTTATGCATTGGCGTGTGCATATCATGGTGTTTTGGTGGGATGAATCATGTCTCAGGAGGAGCGTAAGTGATTCATCCGTACTCCTTGGTGGAGAATGGTGGGGGATAGATCATGTCTCAGGAGGAGCGTAAGTGATCTATCCAGGTTCGATTGAATGAACCAATGAGTCGGTACCGCATGCATGGTGTTGAGTTGCATATTTGCATTATAATATGTTATATTGTAATTTGAACAGTAGGTTCATTATATGGAGTTGTTGGGGTGAATATTGGTGTGTTGGTGTGTTTTACTACCTTGTTTACATGTATTACATTACCAATATATTTTTGATCATGTTTTCTCACCCCTTGGTTGTTGTTGTGTCTGTGCTTCTCCGGAAGTACAGATAATCCAGGTACTTAGATAGCTTGGATGGTGGTGTGTCAGTCGAGTCTAGGATGCTCTGATACGTAACACGGGATATGGGTGTTTTAATTGTTTTATGTCAAACTTGTTGTAATCCTGTGACGTATCACTTTTTTTTTGTGAATTATAATAATAAAGTATTTTTATAAAAATTTGGTGATGTGATATCCCACTATTTTGGGGAAAACTCTGATGTTTATTTATAATGTTTATATTTTATTTAATTTGGGAAGTGGGGTGTTACAATTGGTATCAGAGCAGGTCGGTCCGTCCGGCCAATGTTGTCTAGTGTTATTGTTTCCTGGTATGCGAAATGTGTGTAAAAACATTGTCGGTACATGTTGTTGGTTAACTTCATTGGTAGAAGTGGAAGGATTCCAGTGGGGGAGAAGTTGTATTTCTCCGAAAAGCTACAGTGTGGTGGCTTAGTGTGTTGAGGAGTGATATTATAGTTTGGTAAAGATGGTTTGTACCCCATCATGATTTCGGCTGTCTATTAACAAATTGAGGAACTGATCACCCTTAATCTCTTGTTAATAGTGGACGGGATTGTGTTGGATGGGATAGACGTATCTTGCAAGCTTGGGTGGCGTGAGCAGTGTATAGTCTTGAGTTAAGCTAAGTGCTTAAGGGATTATTTTGAGGAATTTGGCGTAAGACGGTGTTGAAGTGTCTATTTTGACTGAAACTTGGAATGAGAAGGAAAGTGAGAAAAATTGGAATTTGTCAATTAATTGCGATTGCCGGAGGTTTCCGGATGAGGTAGGTGATTTACTATCGGAGTGTGAAGTAAAGCTCACATGTTGACTTTGTTGTTGGAACGAGTCCGATATTAGTGACTCCATATGGTGTGTTTTCGTTGGGATTGGAGAAGTTGAAGAGTCAACTTGAAGACCTTCTAGGAGAGAGGTTCTTTTGTTTGAGTGTGCTACCGTAATGTGCACCAATTTTGTTGGTTAGACAGATAGAAGGTTTTGTGAAGCTTTGGGTGAACTATAGATAAGTGAACAGGGTGACTATCAAGGATAGGTGTTCGCTTCCAAGAGTTAATGATTTGATGGAACAATTGATCGAGGGATGTGAGTCCCTTGGTCATGTGATCTCGAGTAGAGTTATTGTGGTGGATGGGACGAAGGTCAAAAGTTCTATCGTATTAGGAGGCTCAAAGATCTGCTGTTGAGATTGGAAGTAATTGAGTTTTAAATTATTCATAGATTTAAAATGTGTTGGATGGCTTCCTAAGTATAAAATTGTTGTTGTACGTTGAATTCCGAGATCGCAGCTTTTTACGGAATCGAAATCGGACACTCGGAAGTCGGGTAACGGTCGAAAAGAGGATTTTGGGACTGTCATGTTCGCCTGGCGAGCATACTGGCGAACGTCCATATTCGCTGCGGTGTTCGCCTGGCGAAGGGGTCCTGAGCAGAAAATGTTATTCTGGTGTTTTTGCCGTAACGGGAGAACCGTAACTCGGAATGACGCGCGGTTCGAAGCGTTGGAAAGCTATTCAAATTATCTATGAGATGGTGAAGTATTGAGATAGATTTAAGCTATTTATTGATGAAGTGTGTTTGAATTTTGTGGTAAGGACGGGCGGTACGGTATGTGTTCCCGCTATAACTCACAACTTGTTTGTCCACTTGGCATGGGATCTTCTTTAATTATTTATATAAGGCAATGGTTGTGTTAATAAATGATATTTTAAGGTATTCGAAGCGTATAGAGGATTATGTTGAGCATAAGGAACTGGAGTTATCAGTGTTGGAAAAAGAGCGGTGATATACTTCCGTAAGGAAAGTTCTGTCGAATCCGATAGAACTAATTGTGGTGTTTGTGATGCTTGTTGATATAATTAGGGGATTTGCTAAAGACAACTTCAGCGAGTTTCAATTATGCAAAAGGCAACTTGAAGTGTATAAGAGAAATCATCCGACCAGTGATTTAGAGTTGGTTACTATTGTGATTGTACTGGAGTCGGAGTCTTCAAAAGTTCAGACTGAGATCGGAGATGTTTGGTGATCTTAAGAGTTTAAGGTGTTTGTTTAATTTGAATAAGACAAATATGAGGCATAGGAAATAATTGGGACTTCGAAAAGAGTACGACTTCGAGTTGAATTACCATTCGGGTAAAGCGGACATGGTAGATGATGCAGTGAGTTAGAAATATTTGCATATACCGAAGATGATGGTGAAAAGAGTTAGAACTGATTGAGAAATTTCATAATATGCGTTTTGTGAGTAAGGATACTTCTTATGGAGTTAAGCTTTTATTATTAAGATCTGACTAGTGATATCCTTGAGAAGAATCGAGAAAGTCAGAAATCTGGGTTGAATAGTGAATTAGTTGAAATTGATAAATTAGAGTCGAAGAGTGGATTGTCGGGTTTGTGGAAATAATACCACGAGGTGTTATGATAGAGTATGTATATCAGATGTTGTTGAAGGGAGTAGGAGTACTCGTGAAGAAATACATTGAGGTAGATGGAGTATCCATCTCGGTGCTATGAAGAAGTAACCGAACTTGAGTAGATTGTTTTTGAGACCATGGATAAGGAGAGGTGGAATATGCTAGTTAGAATTGTCGGAATTCGAAGAGTGAACATCAGAGACTGTTGAGTCTGATGTAGTCGTTAAATATTCTAGAGTGGAAATCAGGTAGTATTTTCACGAAATTGGTGTTGAGATTTCCAAAGAATTTGTAAAGACATAATTTTAATTTGAATTGTTAGGAGTGGATTAACTATTCCGTGTTGAGGATATACGAGATGCATATTGAGAAAGTGGTGAAGTTGGATGAGATACTGACGAATATTGTGTCAGATGGAAATTTGAGGTTTATATTGAGATTTTGGAGGGGCTTACAGGAAGCTTCGGGTACTAAGTTGAAGTTGAGTTCGACCTATCATCCGCAAACTGATGGTCAGTCAGAGAGGACTATTGAGTCTGTAGAGAATTGGTGAGAGCTTGGGTGTCGGATCAAGGTGGAGCGTGGGATGATTAATTATCGTTGATTGAGTTACCTATAATAACGGTTACCATCCTAGTGTCGGAATGGCACTATATGTGGCTTGGTGAGATAGGGAGTGTAGGACTCTCCTGTGTTAAAATAAATCGAGTGAGAGTGTTGTACTCAGACTTGAAGATTATGCTTGAGATGGCTGAGAAGATCGAGAGGATCCGAGGCAATATGTATTTTGAGGGTCACGCCGGTGACTGGTGTTGGTCGAGCTTCGAAATCTCAGAAGTTCGCACGTGTTCTGTAGTTGTATCAGAGTGTCGCAGCGGAGGCATGGGAGGAGTAACATGTTAGACTGTTTTTCTGTTGTCGCTGTGAATTGGCATGATATGTTTCATGTGTCTTAGTCGAGAAAGTACATTGAACCAGGTGGATGATGTACAAGTGAAAAATATTCCGATTGTTGAGGCATTGCTAGTTCGTTTTGGCGAGCGAGGAACAACTCCGAAGGGAGGAGATATCTTTGGTGAAAGTAGTATGGGGAGGTGTTGCAGAAGGCAGTGTGACCTGAGAATTGGAATAAAAGATGCGGGGAGCGTATCCGGAATTATTTCCATCAGATAATTTTCGAGGACGAAAATAATTAAAGTGGGGGAGAGTTGTAACACCCATTTTAATTATTTAGTCATTTTATTATTATTTTAAATATTATATGTTGATGTGCCCTTTGGTAGGGTGTATTTGATGATGTTTGGTGGGTGTCCCTGGGATGGGAGATCATTGGTGGTAATTTGGTGAGTTTATAATAATATAAGAAATAATAGTAATATTGGTGGTGGTATTAATATTATTATTATTATTATTATTATTATTATTATTATTATTATTATATTTATGATTATTATTAATATTTGTAGTAATATTATTAATATGGAGAATATAATATTATTATTAATATAGTTATTATATTATTATGATTTTTGGTGTGAATATGATAATATAATGAATAATAGTAATATTGGTGGGGGTATTATTATTATATATTATTATATTTATTAGTATTATTAATATTATTATTATTTTGGTGAGATAATAATATTATTACTATTATTATTATTATTATTATTTTGGTGAGATAATAATAATAATAATATTATTATTATTATTATTATTAATAGTATTATTATGGTTAGTATTATTAATATTAGTAATATTATATTAGTATTATTAATATTAAGATTATTATTATTCATATTATTTTATTATTAGTATTAATATAATTGTTATTATTATCATTAGTATTATTATTATTATAATTATAATTATTGTTGGGTGTATTACTATTATTATTATTATGTTGAATATTACTATAATATTATAATAGTATTATATTATGATTATTATAATTATTATATTAGAATTATTATATTAGAATTATTATTGGGAATATTAGTGGTTGAAATAAGTAAAATAAGAGGTGGAAGGGTTATTGGGAAGTTAGAATGGAAATATGAAAAGTCATGATAGAAACCGTGAGGAAGGAAATATGAAGGGGTAGCAAGGAGATATTAGAAAAGTTGGAATAGAGAGAAAAGGGATTACCATAGATCGTGGGAAATTGGTGTGATAATAATAATAATAATAATAATAATAATATTATTATTATTATTATTATTATTATTATTATTATTATTATTATTATTATTATTATTATTATTATTATTATTATATTATTTTTATTAGTTATTATTATTATTGGGATAGGAAATAAAAAGGAAAATAGAATATGAAGGGATGGGGGAAGTATTAGAGAAAATAACACGATAGAAAGATGGAAGAGAGAAAGAGCGATAGAAAGAGAGAAGAGGAAAGAACGAGAGAAGTGAGAAGAACGAAGGAAAAAGGGAACGAAGAACGGAAAGAAAAGAGGAGGCCAAGAGACCAAATCCAGGAAGAATTTCATCGATCAACCGATTAACAAGGTAAGGGGGGAGAAACTTGATTGGGAATGGTATATACATGTATAGGGTAGTGGGGATTCCTTAACCCCGTAGGAATGTATCGTTGATGAAGTTTTATATTGACATGCTATTGATTGTTGAGTTATGTTGATGTTGATGGATTGAAATATGTTGAGTGTTGGTGAATTGTTGTTTTTGGTTAATTTGGCGTATAGGTTGGGTTTACGGTTTTAGGGAAGTTCTGTGTGACCTTTTTGATGTGTCGATAGATTGTTTAAGTGATGACTTTGGAATAATATGTATATGATGATGTACGGATGTTTGATGTTGCCATTGTTGATTGACTGTTGGTGTTGGTTTGGTTTGAGTAAGGTTCAGAGTAACTCTAAAGTGTCGGTAGTGTGCCGTAATGTTGATCTGGAGTAGAATTATAGGAAGATTGATAAGCCTAATATGCATTGGTCGTAATACGGATAGTATAGGAAGTGGATGTTATAGAATAGGCTTGAATCAGAGAAGAGTGAGAATTCTGAACTGTGAGAACTTGAGAAGTCGCAGGCAACTCGCTAGCACTTCGCTTAGCGAGAAGGCAGCGAGTGTTCGCTAGGTGCTCGCCTAGCGAGTGAGGTAGCGAGTGAGTCTAGTAGGTTCTGTTTGCCTTCGCGAGGAGGTTCGCTAAGCGAACAGGTAGCGAGCATTCGCTGGGAGCTCGCCTAGCGAGGGTGTAGCGAGCGTAGCAGAATGGGGTTTTTCTATGCTGTTATACTGTGTACGCTAAGAGTGTAGTGCCCTTGGACTTTGTTGATTATAGGGGAGATGATTGAGTGTTATAGAGTGAGTACTCGGTGATAGTATGTGATTTCCGTTACTAATTATTTAAATGGATAATTAGTTGGTGTATGAATCATGCGGAGCATGGTGTAGTGATCAGTAGGATCGTGTATTCCCGAGTGGTGGGACGTGTTTATATCTTGGTGATAAAGTATGAACTTGTTTACTTGGTGATGGTACTCGTTTTCCTTGATATTGTTGGTGAACAATTGGTTAACGTATATGTATGTAGTGATCAGTAGGATCGTGTGTTCCCGGGTGTTGGGATGTGGTTATATATGGTGTTATAGTATGAATTTATTTACTATCTGATTGATTTATATGGTGTTGGTGTAATATATCTACACATTTATGCATTGATGTATGATGATATGATCAGGAGGATCGTGTGCACTTAGTGTGCCTAAATATGATAGTTATGCATTGGCGTGTGCATATCATGGTGTTTTGGTGGGATGAATCATGTCTCAGGAGGAGCGTAAGTGATTCATCCGTACTCCTTGGTGGAGAATGGTGGGGGATAGATCATGTCTCAGGAGGAGCGTAAGTGATCTATCCAGGTTCGATTGAATGAACCAATGAGTCGGTACCGCATGCATGGTGTTGAGTTGCATATTTGCATTATAATATGTTATATTGTAATTTGAACAGTAGGTTCATTATATGGAGTTGTTGGGGTGAATATTGGTGTGTTGGTGTGTTTTACTACCTTGTTTACATGTATTACATTACCAATATATTTTTGATCATGTTTTCTCACCCCTTGGTTGTTGTTGTGTCTGTGCTTCTCCGGAAGTACAGATAATCCAGGTACTTAGATAGCTTGGATGGTGGTGTGTCAGTCGAGTCTAGGATGCTCTGATACGTAACACGGGATATGGGTGTTTTAATTGTTTTATGTCAAACTTGTTGTAATCCTGTGACGTATCACTTTTTTTTTGTGAATTATAATAATAAAGTATTTTTATAAAAATTTGGTGATGTGATATCCCACTATTTTGGGGAAAACTCTGATGTTTATTTATAATGTTTATATTTTATTTAATTTGGGAAGTGGGGTGTTACATGGAAGACCCAGGATCACAGATTCAATTAGCCCTGAGGTTGGTCATAACAACGGGTATATAACCATAATTTCTGAACAAACAACCCCTACAAGTGCTTTATACGGGAAGATTTAGATTCTTTACCCATAAACTCACTCACGGGATAGCCCCTACATTGACGGAAAATGGTTCCAAGGATCCCGAACACTAATCACATCAACGTCATGCAACACGCTAGTTGTATTATAAATAGAGTACAATAAGGTCTCTCCTGAGTAGAGTCCCCATGCTAGGTCCACGAGGAGCGAGCCCTCGAAAACTAACACTACACAACCACCAAACTAGAAACTGGTTCTAAGAGTGGTTCCCAGAGTCATGGACCTTTCATGAATCAAGCCATGTGACAGGCTAGCTGGGTTACAAGATCTACGAAAAGGTCTCCTCTAGAGGAAGCTTTCATGTTAGGCACACAAGAAGCGAGTCCTTGGGGACTAACACTAATTACTTCCAAATTCTAAATTAGGTTTTCCCTCTTCTTTTTCCAAGACTCAGGCATAGAGTCTTACTTGTGATATCATCCTAGAATCCAACAGACAAATATGATCAATAGCATATAATGAAAGGAAGCAGTAAACGCAAGTAAATAAGCAATAAGAGAAAACAACCAAGCGAAATTAGCACTCTCGAATAAAGTCAAGTTAGACTTGACTCTCTCTTGCATAGGGCAATGTTGAATCCTTAACAGAGTCGCCATCTGTCGTACCTCAAAAAATACGATCCTCACGATGGACGCGGAAAAATGTTCGAATAGAGTCACCATCGAACTTTATTCATTCCAAGGAAGAAATAGGAAAATATCGACAAATTTTTTAGGAGATAATGACATGGTCGTCGCAACCAAATTCTAGGTTCGAGAGTCGATTACCCAGGAGGGGAGGTATTAGTACCCTCTACGTCTGTTTTACGCAATGGGAACCTCTTGATTCGATTTGAGAGAAAAGTTAGCTAAGGTTATTTTTTTTCTTCTAAGGATTCGCTTCTAAAGGGAAAATGGGTGGTTTTTTATTAGGGTGCTCGCCAAGAATTGAGGACCTTGTGCCTATGTATTCCCTCGTGCAATGGGAAATTCAGAGCATCTGTAGTTATTGGACTACGGTTAGAGGTTTTAGGTCAAAAGAAAAAAAGTAGCTCGCTAGGATCTCGCGATCCTATGCCTACGTACCCTCATAGTGCAATAAGGAAGTCAGAGCAGTCGTAATTCGGAAAACAACAGTTGGTTCATTTATGTCTTTCATGAACGAGTGTTTATGTCGCATTCTAACTGCTAAACATTGGCTTGTCTGCTTGCTAGGGGATGATGAAGCACTAGTTCATATGCGCAGAAGAAGGGACTAAACAATGTTCTTTGCGAAAAAAGTGTTTGAGTTGATTAAAGTGTACTAGGGATTTGATTGAGAAAAGAGTTTGATTTGAATAGGTTTTAGGGTTCCGGTCGCACAAGAGCGAGAAGATGAGGTTTAATTAGTTAAGTGTTTTAAGGGAGAATGACGATTATTCGATAAACGAGACATCAACCTCGCAACCAATTAATCAGGGAATTACTGGGATGCTAGATCCCAACGACACCTTTTTCATTCAATTAATTATGAAATCATGTTTGTTGGACAATGAACTCTTAGTCCAAATAATTAGGGCAAGTGTTTTAGGAACGAAGGGTCGAGCAACTCAGAACCTAAGGCATACTCCCCAAGAGCGGCCACTCAAGAATCCAAGGAATGCGAGACTCCAAGAACTCAGTTCTTTCGTAATTTAAGTAGGAGAAAAGAATTGAATCTAATTAGGTTATTTTGATTATATGTGTTAGGTATTTAAACAAATTAAGTGAAGATTAACCGTTTGGAAGGGATTACGTGTTTTAGAAATGAAAGGCTGAACAAACACAACCCAAGGCGTGCGCCTCAAGAGCATTCGCTCAAGAATCCGAGGAATGCTAGACCCCAAGAACCCAATACCTTTATTGTTTAATAAAGAAGATACTTTTACAAGTATTAATCGAAGTGGATTGACTTTGTTTTGAGATGAGAAGAAAAAGGACTCAAATGTTGAAAAGAAAACAACTAAGGGAAACTGACTCCTAATGTTGTCATACAAAGGATTGAAAGCCTAATGTCTCTCCTACCTCGAGCTTAATTAGAAATTAAGTCGAGTTAGGAATCCTATGGGATCGTGTGAACAAACACAAGTAAACATTATACTAATCAATCACAAAAAGAACGGAGTCGTGATCTCAGCTAAGGAACAAAACTAAGTGACTCCTCATCCTCAAACAAAAGAACGATGTCGTGATTTCAGCTAAGGGACAAAACTGAGTGACTCCTCATTCATCACAAATTATGACAGTGGTAACAAACAAAACCAAAATATCAATTAAACTGGCACACAAGCCAAACATACAACTAGGAGTGAAGACTCCTCAATCAACAACAAGTTGCAAGATAAGATGCTAAACCCTAAGAATGCCTCATATCATCAACAACATGTTCTCAAACTTGGCACAAAAGAGAGATTCACAGCATTAAACAAGTTTTCCAGCTTCAAGGAAACCATCTAAGTACTACAATGCGCAAATAGAGCCTACTCCAGGTAGGACTTCAGACGCACTCAATATGCTTCTAACATGGATAAAACCCTAGAATGAGGCATGAAAGAGAGATAACATTGAGATCTAAGTGGTACCTAACGGAGAAGGTCCATTGCCTCTTCAACACGCACAAAAAAGATTGGGAATGCTTGTAGAAGCTTTAAATGGTCAATCGAATCAATAATCAAAATAACAAACTGAAATAGGCAAGACTCAAAGGAAGAAGATTCCAAGGTGGACGAGAATCAAGCCATCAAGTAATTCAAATAAGTAGGAGGATCCAACATTCAAAACATCATGTTCAAAATATGTCAGAATCTAACAAGAATAAAATGTAAGCAACCAGCATCAAAAGCAATCAACAAGGAGGACCGTGATTATCATCAAGAATTGGTCCAAACGATATCAGGGACTAAGAACTATCTGCATTAAGGGACCTCATCAATCCAAACAAGGTTATGAAAAATATTCCACACAAAATCTCCACAAGATTAATCAAAACTTATATTACAAGAAAAATAATCCAAACTCTAAACAAAGTTTAATCAACTTGTTCCACTAAAGAAAATCCAAGAGAAGTGAATCAAGAATTAACTACAAGGTTTAATGAAAATTCAATAAGAAATTTAATTAAAACCGACAAGGAAGTTAATCATGATATCAAATGGAAATTTGACAAGAAATTAAACATGAATTAATCTCAAGAATTAGACTAGGCTTATATACACATCTTCATCAATGATTATCAAAATTCTAATAATTACCCACTTAAATCTTATCAAGAAAATTCATTCAAGAAAAAATCAACAAATCTAATTAACAAAATCTAAATACTCAACGATCTAAATCCAATCAATCAAAAGGCCAAACAAATTATATCAAAATGAAGTTAATTAAAGCTCAAGTTAATGCAAATGAAGTTGGAATTTATTCACAATTTAAGTCCAATATCAACACCAAGATTAAATCAAAATAATAACAATTGGAATTAACTTCTAAAAAAACTACTTAAATCAACATCTAACAAAATAACTCCATCAAAGAAGAGGTGCAGTGGCAGTTAAGAGGGTCAACAAGATGTGAGGATCATGTGGGCTTCAAGGCCCATCACCTCCTTACAGAAAGGATCCATGGATGATGACAATCACAAGGTCTTAAAAGAAAAAAAGGGTGGTAAAAGCACGAAGCATCACGGGCTCTTGAACTTTATTAACCCACACATTACTTCACAAAACCAAGCCTACAAAATAGGTTAATCATCAACAGTATTCGTTTTTTCAAAAAGCCAAATCCTAAGTCAAACTTCCTTTCTTCTGTGCAATAAACCATACGCATCATAAACCTTTGTCCTCCATCATTTCCTTTTTTTAAAAAAACAATTCACCAAAAAAGATCCACCGTGAAGACACAAAAAACAGTATCGCGAGTGAATCAAAGTGAAATAAAAAACAAAACGTCCAACTTCTCTTGCATCCGTCATGTTCGCTCGACTTTGGCTCGATTCAGCTTCACTCTCATTTGCGCTTTTGATTTAAGGTTCATAACTTCAATCTCTTTTTCTCTTTCTGACTTGGTTTGGTTTCGTTCTCATTCTTCTTCTTCTGATTCTGGTTTTCGAGGTTCTGGGGATTTCGGAGTGGGTTTGTTCTGTTGCATTGAAATCTGATGAAGGTTTGTGGTTCGGTTTGTGACGGTTGTGTTGAAGATGAAGGGGGACTTGTGGTGGAGGGTTGATTCATCGTGGATTAAGGTTGAAGCAGGTATTTGTGAGTTGATTTGAAATGGAGAGGTTGTTGTGAGATGTGAGTTTTGCACATATGGTGGTTTTTTGGAAAGGTCTTGAAGTTGTGTAGTGAAGGAGCTTTGTTTAAGAGTTGTGAGCGGAGAGAAAGAAGAAGAAGGTTTTCGCTTTGGAGGCTCTTTTTGAGTGCTCCTGCGTGACTTTTTCTTCTTTTTGTACGAATTGATTTTGCATTGTTTTTGCGAGTGTTGGTGTGAGACGGTTTTTTGAGTTAGGTTTGAAGCTCATGATTTGTCGCATATGTTGCTGAAGGGTTATGCTGAAGGTGTAGTGTGTAGGCAAAATTTGCTACAGGCCGGGTTTTTCGTGATGGATGGGTTTTTTGTTGTACTGGCTGAAGGTTCGCCACTCGCAAATTATTTTGTGCATAGTGTAACGATTTGGCGTTTGTGCAATTGGTCTGGTAATCGATCTGGCAAGCTGGAAATTTTTTTTTGGGTATGAATTTGCTTTAACTTGTTTGGATGCAGGTTGGTGATATGGCATTTATGTGTTACATAATGACTAGTCTTGGAATGCATCGTGTGGACTTTGAACTTGGTCATGATGATACTTGAACCATGGGCCATGGCATGGGCTTAATTTTTTTTGCAAGTCATGTTGGCTTAATAATATCATGTATTTTTAAGGATTTGGATTGTTTCAAGTTAAATCATCATCATTTTATTTTTTGGCAAGTGTGTTATGACTTGTGATTGTTGTACATTTGACTTTTTTTTAGTAATGGACAATGGTGTTTGGGTTTTGAATTGTAATCATGGATAATGGATGGACATAAAAATGTGTATTTTGAAATGGTTTTCTTTTGATTAAATGAATATGGATGTTTAACGGTTTTTTAGGAAAAAAAATGAATATGGATAAAAATAGTTTTGAATATTAACAAATGGACATTTGAATTTAAATTTGATGATCTCGAATAATCTTTCACCAATATCTTCTACTGAAACACACCTTGACTGAATTTAATTCAAAATCACACTTGAAACTCTTCCAACAACCTTTGATAAAAAAAAAAGCACAGCTACCACTGAGTAACTCGCAACTGAAACAATAACCATCTAAGTGAGTCATCCTCTGAATCCCCGATCAGGTGAATCCTGAATCACTTTGATTCTGCCTGGAGAAATTTCCAGGAAAATAAATCCACAGATGAACATAATTGAAACTATGATCATGATGATCCCGACTTTTAAATCAAACTTCACATGAACCACTGCTTGATAACCTAAAAATTTGTACAAGACAAAATGACCTCGGGCACCCACTGCTGTGGAAATAGTCCACTGATACTGATAACTTGCAATTGAAGCAGTCTCTTGATGGTTTGAACAAGATGAAGTCGAACTTCCATCTGATTATACCTGAATAATCACACTTGACTTGAAGCTATGTCATCGTCCCTGATAACCCTAATCTTCTATCAATGACGAGAAGCAAACTCTAACCTTGTCATATAGCTTGGGAAATTGATCTTTGTCTTGAAATTTGATCACGAGAATAAGAGCATATCCTTGCTTTATCTCTGCTTGAAATCAAACATTTTTTGGCAGGAGCTTATAATCACCAGTACGTGCCCACACCAGGGACTGGATTTAATAAGTGTCAAGTGATATAGGACTTTGGTTGTTTGGAAATTGCCATGAAATTGAACTTTCAGGTTTCGTGAAGATGCCAACGAGGATAGACTTTTAGGATGGACTTCCAGACGAAAACTAGATTGGAGAATATATTTCCAGGCGAGAACTGGTGAGAAAAGGTATTTTCTAGACGGTAGCTGGAGTTTAAAGGATTTTCCAGATGAGAACTGGACTTTAAAAATAGTTTTTCAGACGAGAATTGGACCTGAAAATGGTTTTCCAAACAAGAATTGGACTTTCAAAATGGTTTTCCAGGGCATGATGATACACGGTAGGGAAGCAAAGCACACATGGATTGGATCAAAAGATGGCATCAAACGAAACAAAAAAGAGTAAATCACTAAAATCATTTTTCAGATTTCACCCTCTCTCTCTGCTTCTTTCTTTCTTTTTTTCTTTCTTTCTTTCTTTCTTTCTCTCTCTCTCTCTCTCTCTCTCTCTCTCTCTCTCTCTCTCTCTCTCTCTCTCTCTCTCTCTATCTATCTATCTATCTATCTATCTATCTATCTATCTATCTATCTATCTATCTATCTATCTATCTATCTATCTATCTATCTATCTATCTATCTATCTATCTATCTATCTATCTATCTATCTATCTATCTCTATCTCTATCTCTACCTCTCTGCAAAATTAAACCCGCATATTCTTCATCATATTTTGAAATGGTTAGACAACAACAATAATGAAAATGAAGCAATCATCATCAATTTACGATTCAACACAGAAACATTTTAGAAGCACTCAAAGCAAGAGGAAACTACCTGCGATTAAAGTTGAGAAGCGGTTCAATGCGATGTCAGACATAGAGGAATTGGTGGTGTACGATTGGCTTCGTCGGAAGGGTTCACAAGCCGTGGCAGGTCCAAGCGCGGTGATGCAGTGGTTTTGACAATGTCGGCGACGTCGAAGGTACTTCTTCTCTTCTAACTATATGCTGCATTGTTGCGTTGCATGCATGTATCATGTTGTCCTTTTTCCGTCTCAATTTCTCCCTTTTATAGGCCTATGCGAATTGATTTCAAATCTTGAACTTGAATGTGAATATTGTTGGAAATTCACCTCACACCCTATGAAGAATTCCCTTCAATCTTGATCTCAAGATTGATGAACAAACCCACCATATGATAGTAATGGTGATAACAAGTAAAGAGTTATCATGAACAACAAAAGAGAAGAAGAATAACAAACAAACAACAAGAAAGATAAGAATGAGAGAAGAAATATTTGGAGAAAATTGTGTTACCCACAAACTGTGGGATTTCTGATTACTATTGAACTTTCACTTGGTAAACTCTGCTACTGTGAAATTTGTTCTATGTTATGTAGAATACAAAGCAAGACACCCTATTTATAGTTTTAGGTTTACAAAAGCCCAAAATATTCAAATCAAATCTAATCTAAATCATATCAAATCAAATCTATTTCGACACACTATGAATTACATTTAACACACCACCTAATTCATTGTGTCTAAACTGTCTACATTCATCATGGCTCTTAGTCTTCTGAAGGCTTCGACCTGCACTCCCTTCGTCATGATATCTGCAATCTGATTCTCAGTTCTGCAGTGTTCCAACTTCATCTTCCTTTATACTACATGCTCTCGAAGATGATGGAACCTCATTTCGATGTGCTTGCTTCGACCATGAGCTATTGGATTCTTCGCCAAGTTGATAGCTAACATGCTGTCTATCTTCATGGTAATTGCTCCATGATTCTTCCCTGTGATTTCTTCGACCAAGTTCACCATCCAAGTTGCTTGACATGCACAAAGAGAAGCAGCTATATATTCTGCTTCACGTGATGACAATGCCACTACTGGTTCCTTTCTCGAATTCCAAGCAATTGGTGCACCACCTAACATAAACACATACCCCGTTGTGGGTTTCCGATCCTTAGCTTCACTACACCAACTGGAGTCTGTGTATCCCATTAACTTGCATTCTTTTCCTTCATCAGCTGCTGGAAATAAAATGCCATAGTCGAGAGTTCCTTTTAGATACCTCAGTATCCTCTTCGCCGCTGCTAGGTGTGATACCTTTGGCTTCTGCATGAATCTACTTACCATACCAATACTGTATGCTAAGTCAGGCCTTGTGTGACAAAGGTATCTAAGTGACCCAATAAGTCTTCTGTATTGGGTTGGGTCGACATCATCTTCATCTGAATCCTTCGACATTTACAATCTGGGTTCAGCTGGAGTCGAAGTTTGGTTGCAATCTTGCATCTCAAATCTCTTGAGTATTTCGCCTGCATATCTTCTTTGGTTCATCATCGAACCTCTACTTTTTTTGTAGAATTCGATGCCAAGGAAATATGAGAGATTTCCCAAGTCTGACATTTCAAACTCCTTACTCAGGCCATGTTTGAAATCTTCGATCTCCTTCTTGCAACTCCCTGTTATCAACAAATCATAAACATAGAGACACAATATAAGCAATTCACCATTGCTTTTTCTTACATATACTCCATGTTCAGTTGTACACTTCACAAATTCCTTCTCCCTTAAGAAGCTGTCAATTTTCTTATTCCAAGCTCTTGGAGCTTGCTTAAGTCCATACAGGGCTTTATGAAGCCTGTACACCTTTCTTTCTTTTCCTTGTTTCACAAACCCAGCTGGTTGTGCAACATAAACTTCTTTGCCTAAGGGGTCATTAAGGAATGCACACTTCACGTCCATCTGACATGTGTGCTAGTTGTTTATATTTGCTAGACCAATAACCAACCTGATTGTTTCGATTCTAGCAACGGGTGCGAATACTTCATCGAAGTCGATTCCTTCCTTCTGAAGAAATCCTTTTGCCACAAGTCTCGCCTTGTGTCGAGTTACTTCTCCTTTAGGATTTAACTTCACCTTATAAACCCACTTCACATCAATTGCCTTCTTGTCTTGCGGTAATTCGACAAGTTACCAGGTATCGTTGACTTCGATGGACTCCAACTCTTCAGTCATTGATTTCACCCACTTTGAATCTTTCAATGCCTCAGCTGCATTGACTGGTTCGACATCTGCGTAGAAAGCATAATGTACTAGCTCACCTTCCTCATCGACTATATCATCTGATGTAATTACACATTCTTGCAACCTTGCAGGCATGTGTCTTGTTCGTCGAGGTCTGCTTGAACCTGCTTCATCTGCAACTGGTTCCTATCAAACTTCTATTTCGACTTCAGTGGATGGTTCTTCACAAGAGATTCTCACTGAATCCTTCTTGGCATTCTCAGTCCAGTCCCATTCTTTAAGCTCATATATGATCACGTCCCTGCTGATCACTACCTGCTTATTCATTGGGTCGAACAGCTTATAACCTCCTATCGAATGATATCCTATCAAGATCATCTGATTCGACTTATCATCAAGCTTCCTTCTCAACTGATCTGGCACATGTCTATGTGCTATAGATCCAAACACCTTCAAGTGACTGAGACTAGGCTTGACACCAAACCAACATTCTTCTGGTGTGATTCCTTCAAGCTTCTTCGTCGAACATCTGTTCAATATATATGTTGTTGTCGAAACTGCTTCTCCCCATAATTCTTTAGGTAGATGCTTTCCATTCAACATACTTCTCACCATATTCATGATGGTTATGTTCTTGCATTCTGCAATCCCATTTTGCTGTGGAGTGTAAGGTGGCATCACCTCATGCACAATCCCTTCTTTTACACATAGTGTATCGAACTCTTTTGATACATACTCTCGACCACCATCAGTCCTCATAATTTTCAGCTTTCGACCACTCTGTCGTTCGACCATGGACTTGAATCTGGAAAATACCTCAATCACATCACTTTTCTTCTTGATGAGGTAAGTCCACAGCTTTCGACTATAATCATCTATAAACGTGACAAAGTATCTATTGCCACCAATCGAATCCACCTGGATTGGACCACATACATCAGAGTATATGACTTCGAGTATTGCCTTCGACTTTCTTCCTGCATCCTCGCTGAAGCTATTCTTGTGTTGTTTCGACTGAACACACTCCTCACAGACTTCACTTGGAATGTCGATTTCTGGTAATCCTAAAACCATATTTCTTCTCTTCAGTTCTCTGATGTCATTAAAGTTGAGATGACCTAGTCGAAAATACCATAACCACTCATCTGTTGACTGAAGTTGCTAGACACTTGTGCTCCATCACATTGAGTCCAATCTTGAAGGTCTTATTCTGAGACATTGGAGCCTTCAAGATTAATCTACCACTTGCATCGAGAACTCTCATCATCTTGTCTTCGCCAACTACCTTGTAGTTCTTTTCGACAAGCTGCCCTATACTGAGCAAATTACTCTTCATGCCTGGTATGTACAACACATTGGAAATTGTTGACCTTTTGCCATCTTTCCTCATAATTAGAACATCACCAACACCTTCGGCTGCTAGAGTGTTGTCATTTGAAAACTTCACTGTGTTCTTTGACGAGGGCTTCATGTTGACAAACCAATCTTTCCTTCCAGTCATGTGTGATGAGCATCCTGATTCCAAGTACCACTGATCTTGGAATCTTTCTTCATCTTTTTTTGTGACCATTAGCAACGTTTCTTCTTCTTCATGTTTCGCCAGCTTTGCATCAGTCTCTTGATTTCTCTTCCTTTCTGGACAATCACTAACATAATGACCATACTTCTGAAAATTGAAACATTGAATGTGGCTTTTGTCTGTCTTTCGACCACAACCTCTTCCTTTACCTGCAACACCACCTCTTTGGTTGCCTTGGTTCCAAGGTTTCTTCTGATTCGACTAGTTTCCTCCTTTGTTGCCATTCCAGCTACCTTTGCCTTTTCTTTCTTTCTCTGACTGCGCCTGCAAAGCCATATCTTTCGACTTTCCTGCAGCTCTCTTAGCCATCCTCTGTTCATGAGACTCAAGGGTCCCTTGAAGCTCTTCCTTCGTCAACACTGATAGATCATTCGAATCTTCTATGGGGACTACCACGTGGTCGAATTTTGGAGCCAACGATCTCAAAATCTTTGAGACAACTGCTTTCATCGTCAGCGCTTCTCCACATACTTTGATATGATTCACCAACTTTGTAACTTTGGTGAAGAAATCTGTAATGTTTTCATTGTCTTCCATCTGAAGCAACTCATAGGTTCTCTTGTGAGTTTGTAACCTCACCTCTTTCATCTTCTCTGCACCTCCAAACGACTTTTCAAGAATCTCTCATGCTTCTTTTGCTGAATCAACATCACTAACCTTTTCAAAGTTATCAGGATCAACGCACTGGTGAATTATAAAGAGTGCTTTATAATCCTTCTTCTTTAATTCTTTGTGCTCAGCCTTTTCCGCCTCCGTTGCGTTCTCCCCAAGCGATGTTACTCTGTCCTTCACAAGATCCCAAAGATCTTGATAACAGAAAATGACCTTAATCTGCTTGCACCAATTCTCATAATTGTCTTTCTTGAGAATTGGCAGGGTCGCCGGAAAGTTGACGTTCGGATAGTTCATCGTCATCACTATCTTCCTTCCTTGAATCTCTCAACCGGAGCTCTAGATACCAGATGCTGGAAATTCACCTCACACCCTATGAAGAATTCCCTTCAATCTTGATTTCAAGATTGATGGACAAACCCACCATATGATAGTAATGATGATAACAAGTAAAGAGTTATCAAGAACAACAAAAGAGAAGAAGAATAACAAACAAACAACAAGAAAGAGAAGAATGAGAGAAGAAATATTTGAAAAAAAATTGTGTTACCCAAAACTGTGGGATTTCTGATTACTATTGAACTTTCACTTGCTAAACTCTGCAAACTGTGAAATCTGTTCTATGTCGTGTAGAATACAAAGGAAGGCACCCGATTTATAGTTTTAGGTTTACAAAAGCCCAAAACATAAAAGGTCCAAAATATTAAAATCAAATCTAATCTAAATCATATCAAATCAAATCTGTTTCGACACACTATTAATTACATTTAACAAATATATGACGAATTAGTATCAAACTTTATTTTGTATAAGCTTCCCTTTTCTATTTCCAAATTTCCGTGAATGGTGGAGTTTAAATTTTCGATTATTAAGAATTGTGATTTTTTTTAGTGATTGTGAATATCCTTGATTCAATTCCCCTTAATTTTTTTTCCGTTTTCAAAAATTTAATAACTGAATATTTTATTTAACTTGCTTTTTTAATCTTGTGTGATGTTGCTTCCAATTATATTTGTTGCTTTTGCGATTTGGAAACATTTGATGGCTTTTGACCCTTTCTTTCTGCTCGTAATTGCTAAATGATTGCTTGAATTTCTTGCCATGAATTTCTTTAAACCTTCCCCTTATGTGTTGTCGTTATTGATTGAATATTTTCTAAAATGGTATGTTAATCGCTGCTGCTATCTAATTTTTCTTTTTATGTGAATTTTTGATGTGGATGAGTTTTATGCCATGAATCTTGCGTTCAATTGTGGTTGTTGTGTATTTTTTTCAGAGTTAGCAAACTGTCTGGCTATTTGCTCTAGTTAAAATGGACGCCTGATGTTTATAGATTTCTAGGTTTGTTTACATGAGTAAAAGTGCAAAAAAGAATTAATCAATTGGAATTGGTCATGAGATGTTGGTCCTGTTATAAAATATGCTGACAATAATGGCTACATTAGGAGGGTATTTGAATTGTTAGATGGCTTTGACTCTATGTGGTGGATTGTTATGGTAAGTATATGATTGGAATTATTTTTTATTCTAATGTTATGAATTGAGTTATGCAGTCAGGTTTTGGATAGTTGTGCATGCAATTTTGTGGCCGTCTCTAGGTGTATCGTGCAGGCCTGTTTGGACAAGATTTTGCAAAGGACGTTTTTGAAGAATATTTGGAGCATTTGGAGTATTTGAAGATCATTTGGATCATTTGGATTATTTTAAGAACATTTGGAGCCACCAATGGAAGATCATGAGAATGAAGAGAAAAGTATATCTAGGGAGGCTTGAGTTGACTTTGGTCAAAGTTTGACCAAAAAGTCAACTGTCAACAAATGTATTTTTCTTTGTAGTTCTTTTGTAGTGTACTTTTTAATGAACATTTGCCATTTGAAATGGAGATTTGACTTTTGAAAAGAAGATTTGACTTTTGAAATGAAGATTTCACAACAAAACTTTGAATCTTGAATTTAAAATATCCACACTTACTTTACCTTCAACCTTTGAATACGACTTGCACTTCCTAATCAATGACCCTTCCTCTCATTTGCTTTATTTGAATCCACTTTGAATTGGGTAAACTCATTCCAATCTTGGAATGAATATGGATCTTAGACTTTGACATAAACTTGAACGAATCCATAACGACGACCTTGTGATTAATTTAAACATGAACTTAATGGAACTTGAATGAATGGACCTTTTAGCAATACTTCCAATGAACCGTTTAACAAACTTGTCCATTCGAAATGAATCTTGAATGGATAACCTTTCACCTTGAATCCACAAACCATGATTGCACTATGAACTTCCTACTGAAGTTCTCATCTTGTGGATACTTTAGACCAAACCCATATTGGACATGTGCATCAGCGCCTCCTCAATAAGTTGTACCTTAAATAATGATGGAACCTTGAGTGATGCATAGTCTTCACAAGTAAACCCTTGAAGGCCATATAATCATGGAAATAAATCCTAATCATGTGATAGTGAGCACCAAAAGATGATATCCTTGATGATTGTAATGGCTAAACTTTGAGGATCCATCTGATGAACAGAAGCTTGAGGGAAAAACCCTAACCACTGATCTTCCTAATTCTTTTGCTCTTTAGTGCATATTGGTGAAGAAGTGGCTTGAAGTATTGAAAGGAAACAGTACCCTAGCTCATAGCACTCTCAGTCGACATCCTTGATAAAACACTAAGCCCGTGCAAGAGACAATCTTAATGCACTTGGTCTTTGAGAAATCTTGGAGAAGACGATATTATGTCTTGATGAACCCTTGATAATAAGATTTTCATGGTGATGGTGGTGGTGAAAACCCTAATTCCGTAATCCATGAGAGAACCAGTTTAATTAATCTTCAGTGATGTAGATAACCTCAAACCAAAAGAGAACCTTGGTTCTCCAGAGAACCTAGATCCCGTGACTTGGAATTTTATACAAATGAATGGTTATGAGTGTATGACTTAGTGGACAAATGTGTATGTATGTGAAGCACAAACCAATTAGGGTTAGGATAAACTGAGAGAAAATTTTGCGGTGCAACAATGTTGGAATAAAGAGTTCTCTTTAAACATTCTTGAAGAAAGCCTTCTTGCTATTATTCAGAAGAAACCGATATATGTTATGTTACTGAACTAACAGTTGAGATACAACTCATAATTCTTCCATGTGTTATTCAGTTAAAAATGAATTCTGAATATAGTAATTTATGCTTTATTATGAATGAAGAATCTGAATTAGATATTCTCAGATAGTGTCTCAATCAAAGTTTTGATAACAAACTTTTGATCTAAGATAATCTCTGAAAATTCTCTAATTCAGAAACATGCATAAATAAGTCTTTGATTCTCACATGTACAAGAGTGGAAATTCCTTTGACACCTATACCACTTTTTACACCTATTTGAAATGTCTTCAGCACGCTTATAATTATTTGTGCTTTGAATTTGAAGGGAAATGAAAATTTTCAAATGCTTTTATGCTTAAAATATCTTTAATCATTTGTTTCTCTCAACACATTCTCAAAACACACAACCTTTATTACTGTTGTTTTCGTGCTTTAACTGTAAACCCTAGAAAAAACCTAAAACCTCCTTAATCGCATCCTCATCATACAAACCTATAAAAGTGAATTCCATGCAAACGCTTAAGATCAAACCGAAGATTGTTCCACTCGACAAAGATGAATTAGAGCTTATTATTGAGCAAGTGGTGGATTTTGATAGCTTTGATGAAAATGATGTCCATTAAAAGGGTATTCTGAGTTTCAAGGATGGATCAATTTCTTTGATATGCTGAATGGACCTGAAGGTGAGATAATACTTAGAAGGGGGGGGGGGGGGGGGTTGAATAAGTATGGAAAATTAATACTTAGAAATAATCACACAATTATTTTTATCCTGGTTCGTTAAACAACTACTCCAGTCCACCCTTCCAGAGTGATTTGCCTTTCTCAACAAGGACTTAATCCACTATTAAATCAAACTGATTACAATAGTATCACCTAAGAACTACAGTTCTTAGTCTTCTCAAGAGCTACTGATTCACACTGAATCCTCTTAAGGAATATCCTTTACAAACAATGTAAATTAAATACAAGATTTTTTAATGCTTCTATAAAGCTATAATCACAACAGTGATTTTTCTCTTAAGATTAAGTACAATGAGATTCTATGAAGAATAAGAATGAGAGCTTATAGAATATTGTGATTTCTTTTCAGCAAGTGTGTAACTGAAGAATGAAGTAAGGAACTCCTTTTATAGGCAACTGAATCATGCACGTTGAAAAGAGAGTCCAAAAGGTCTGAGCCTTTTTGTCTTCACATGTACTGACTTTTCCTTGAAATAGATGGCACAGATAAATCCTTTTTGTCTGTGTAAGTGTGTCTAGCACAAATAAGGAAAGAGACGTTGAATAGTTCCAACGGATATATTCTTGAAACACTTCTTCAGTTTCAGCAAGTTCTTCAGAGTCTGAATGGATCAGAGTCTTCTGATGAGTTTCAGAACTATGCTGTATCAGAGTCTTCTGCAGCGTGTGTGCTTCTAGCGTGTTGATCATCAGAGCATCTTGACACAGAACTTCAGTACTTGGCAGCGTAGGTACTTTCAGAAACTTCTGTAGGTCAATGCTTTGAGAGACTCTTCAATCAATATTCTTCTATACTTCTGATGCTTCAGCTTCAGATGCTCCTGATTATCTTCAGATGCTTCTGACTATCTTCAGATGCTTCTGACTCAGAATGTTCTGGAGCTTCTTGCTTCAGATCCTTCTGGAGACTACGCTCAGGATCTTCTGTAAGGAGCAAGCAGATTCTTCTGTAAGGTGCATCTGGCGCTTCAGAGTCAGAATAGCTTCTTGTATTCAAGGCAGATTTGCTTCTAGAGAGTTAATATAATTTTAATCTGCAGTAAAAATCTCAAACAAATTTTAGAGTATATAATTCTTAAATATAAATTTCCTAACAGTTATCATCAAAACAAAGAGTAATTATTAAGAACCAATCTGTGTTCTAACAATCTCCCCCTTTTTGATGATGACAAAAAGTATCAGAAATTTTATTTAATTGAACATAAAGAATTATAACTCCCCCTGAGATGATGAATCTCCCCCTGAGTTAAATATGAAAAAGGAATAGAAACTTCCCTTTTTATCTTGAGTAATCTTCAGTGTCAGATCTTGTTTGTCTTGTAATAATCAATGGTCAGACTATCTTGCAGATATAAGATTCAGAGTTTGATAAAAGATAAATGATCTGAGAAACTCAGAGGTTCTTTTATAGAGTATTTTTATCAAAAGTTCTGAAATAGTCAATTTAGATATTAGAAAGAATAAATATGTCTGAAGATTCATTCTAGTGAAATTATATTAAATAGTTCAGATCTTTATTTTCTCCCCCTTTTTTGTCATAAGCAAAAAGTAAAAAACTTTTGATAAAGACAAATAAAAGGAACAATAGCAGATAATTCAATGGAGAATAACAAACTGTTTCATTCAATCAGAACAGAGCAAAAAGTACATCAGAAGATATAACAAAACATTCAGATGCAATAACAACAGATGCACAAACATGAAAAAAAATCTAAGTGTGTTTTGACAAAAGCATCTTCAATAGGTCTGTGATCTCAGATTGTGATTGCTCTTGCTTTGACATGAACTTAGTTATTGTCTCATTCTTCTCATCTTGTTTAGACATCCACTCTGACATGTCCTCAGATTTCTTGTCTTGCTTCACCATCCAAGATCTAATTTCAGATTGACCAGCTTCCAGAGCAGCAATCTTGTTTGCCAAATCTGGATTTTCTGTCTTAATCTCTGATGATGGAGGTTCTGTATCCTGAACAGAGTCAATTGCCATATGTTCTGGAGATCCTGAAGAGGGTTCTACCAGAGTCATAGTTAATGCATTGGCAGTTGGTTCTGGTGGAGGAGGAGGTGGAGGAGCATCCAAACACAGCAGAGGTTCAGTCTTGTTGACAATCCAGAATTGAGTTCTTTCAGCTCTGAGCTTTGCATCATCAGAACAGATGTTCTTCAGATTAGAAGCCACAGTGTTGAATCTATTGAGAAATCCTTTCCAGATGATGTCAGTCTCATTTGCATCCATAGTTTCAGAACATCTTTTCGGAACAGTACCTAAAGACATCTGTATTTCTTGCAAAAACGTTTGAAATAAATGTTCAATATTAAGTCTGGGTGGAGGTTTAAGCAAGGTTTCCAGAGTCATCTGTTTAGGCTTTGGAGTGGGTGGTATCAATGATTTTGGAATGGAAATCAGAGGAGGGGGAACATATGGAAAGAATGGAATTTCTGGTTTCTGAGGTAAGGATCTGTTTAAAGCATTAAGCAGATTTGGTTGAGGTCTGGTGCGTGGGTAAACAACATCAAAGAATGCATTAGAGTATGGTACGAAAGCAGAGTTTGATGGTTTATCAGATGCAACTGTGTTGTCAGATGCAGGATGCAGAGCTGAAACAACAGCTTTACCAGATGTAGCAGATATGGGGGCTAAGGATCCTTCATTTTCCATAGATTTAATATATGAAAGGATTACAGATGGAAGGGTTGGTTTGAGTTTAGGTCTCAGAGGTTTCAAGGGTTCAGAGGGCTCAACTCTATCATAAAAATCTTTAAGTTTGAAACCATAAGATAAGTTATGATAAAGAGAAGACACTTGAGCACAAGATATTCCAGATGATGATGGATTAGAAGTAGGAACAGTCATCTCAGATGACGATGCAGGTGGAGGCATAGGTTCTGGAATGGTAGTTTTGGTAGTTAAGGTTGATTCAGGTTCAGGGTCATGAACAGGGTATTTGTCAGATGGATTAATCAGAAAATCAGGATGAATTTCTGATTCAGATGAATTTGAAGATGTTTCAGGTGTACAAGAGGTAGAAGAAACTTGAAACACTGTTTTTAATGGAGTGATATCAAGAACTTCTGTCTCAGGGATATGAGATGGTTCTGAAGGGGTATCAGATTGTTGAGTAGGTGGTTCAGATGAAACAGGAGCAGGAGTTACTTTAGTGGGTTCAGAAGTAACAGTTGCTACAGGTTCAGAAGATAGAATAGGTGATGGTGGAATGACAGATTCTTTTTGTGGTTGATCTTCTGTGGTTTTTTTTTCTGGATGATCAGAAGTTATTGGTTGAGTTTCTATTGTTGGTTGAGCATATTTTTGTTTATCAGAATTTTGTGATTGTTCTGATGGTTGTGGTTCTGTTGGTTATGGAACAGTTGGTGATGGACGTGGAGTGAAATGTTTGATGTGTAATTTAGGTTGAGGTGGTTTTGATACAGAAGCAGTAGGTTATTTCTGAGGTGATACAGAACTGGGGGCAGCAACAGATGTTGTTTGAGTGACAGGGGGTTTGGGAACAGACTTAATAGAAGAATCATTTATAACAATATTTTTAGAAGTAACAGAAGCTTTAGTACCTTTGAGTTTAATCCTCTTTGCAGAGACAGCTTCTCCGGAATCTTTTCTCTTCAGAAGATCCTTGGGATTCTCAGCAATCTTAGCCTTCTTCTGGACAGGTTCAGATTCTGTTTCATGTTGAGGTCTTTTCCTCTGAAGTGGAACTTCCGCTTCTTCTTCTTCTCCTGCATCTGGCAGGGGTTGCTTGACAAGTTGAAATACATTGGCAGGAACAGGCACTCCTTCCCTTTTACATTCCTCTATATACATCAGAACAATGTGTCTAGGTTCTTCAGCAAAGAATAGAGGAAAGTCTAATACTGGAATCCTTTTATTCAAATCAGACATGTTTAACTTCTTTGGAGCAGTGGTAAGTTCATCTACAATCTTGAGTCTCAGAAGGCTCTTAGCGTTCAGAGGCTTTCCCATAATGAACTCTAGTTCTTCTGTAACACCAGCATCATACAGAGCAGCCACTAAACCATTTTCAGTGAGAAGATCTGAGAGCAACCTTCCAAAAGGTATCCAATTCCTGATCTTCTGGTTCTTTTCTTTCACAGATTCTCTGGATGCATTTATGTGATTCCACAGATGCATGAACAAAATGTAAGGCAGATCTACCTTGTTGCTCTGGCTCAGGCAGTACATAAAATAGATCTGTTCATTGTTGACATAATCTGGGGAATTTGTTGACTTTCTGTGATGTATGCATCCCATGAAGATCTTGGCCCAGATCTTGTAATCTGGCTTCAGATCTTTGAATCTGTTAGAGGCTTGTCCAGCAGTCATAACCTCCTCATAAACTTCATCCATATCAACACGTCCAGCTGGCAGATGTGAAACACCATCTGTTTCTTCATAACCAATCAGTCTTCTAATCAGATCCTCTGTGATTATGATTTCCTTTCCCAGCACATATGATAGAATAAACTTTGGATACACAGATGCGTGAATCCAGAATTCCTTAACAAGCAGAGGGTAAACTGGTCCAAATAGTCTATCAAAGTATTTCACCCAACCTTGAGCTCTAACAATGGAGCGAAAATCAAACCCATTGTCAGCCAGTGAATCAAATTCAACCATGGATTCACACAACACTTCTAACTTTTCAACAGGTGTGAGAAGAGTTCTCTGTGGAGGAATATATGGAGCAGCACCTAGATTATCTGAGGTCACAACAGCCATTGTTGATTGAAACTGAGCAGTTGTTGAAGAAGAAGACGCCATTGAAGAATGCTTTTTAGAACACTTAGGTTTTGAGTTTTTGTGAAGAGAGAACAAGAGATGAAAATGCATATAAATTCTGAGAGTGAAAAGTGTGAAAGTGAATACACAACATGTATTTATACTAATCACATAGGCACACCAAAAGACAGAAACAACGCACGTTTGAGCAGCATTAAATAAAGAGAATAAAATCATTTCAAATAATAAATGCTTCTGACAGATTTGGGGGGAAAACCAAGATATTTACTATTCAAATTTCACCTCAAACGTCTTTTCAGTTGTGCACACGCCACCTCATCAGATTTTGTGGGACACGTGTTTGCTTGCATGCTGTTCTGAATTCTCTCAAGAAATGAAACGTTAGCCACGTTCAGATCTTCTAAAGATGGTTAGTTCAGATTTTCACATCAGAAATAATAATCAGAATAGAATAAATGAACAGAAGAAATACTTCAGATCATTAAACATTTTGCATCTGAGAGGTTGCCTCTGATAAATATTACTCTGGACAAAAATCCATACAAATATTTTTCAGAATGAACTTAAATCTATCTTCAGCAAGGGGTTTTGTGAAAATATCAGCCCATTGATGATCTGTATCAACAAAAGCTAAATTAATTACACCCTTCTGAACATAGTCTCTGATGAAGTGATGTTTAATTTCTATATGTTTTGCCTTAGAATGCAAGATTGGATTTTTTGACAAACATATAGCAGAAGTATTATCACAAAAGATAGAAAGATTACTCTCATAGATTTGATAATCTTCTAATTGACTCTTCATCCAGAGCATCTGAGTACAACATCCAGCAGTAGCAATGTATTCTGCCTCTGTAGTTGATAGTGCTATGGTAGGTTGCTTCTTGCTGTACCATGAGATCAGATGACTTCCAAGAAACTGACAGCTTCCAGAAGTGCTTTTACGTTCAACTCTGTCTCCAGGATAGTCAGCATCACAGAATCCAACTAATGAAAATTCATCAGATCTTCTGTAACACAAACCCATGTTAGCAGTACCTTTCAGATACCTTAGAATCCTCTTAACAGCTGTTAAGTGTGATTCTCTAGGATCTGATTGGAATCTAGCACATAAGCAGACACTAAACATAATATCTGGTCTAGAAGCAGTCAAGTATAGAAGAGATCCTATCATACCTCTGTAGAGTTTTTGATCTACCTTCTTACTTACCTCTTCCTTACCTAGAGTGCTTGTAGGATGCATTGGAGTCTTTGCCATTTTGCTATCAACCATGTTGAACTTCTTCAGAAGCTCTTTAACATATTTGGTTTGATGTATGTAGGTGCACTCTGGAGTCTGATTGACTTGGATTCCCAAGAAGAATCTCAATTCTCCCATCATGCTCATTTCAAATTCTTCCTGCATACATTTAGCAAACTCCTTTCCAAGCGTAATATTTGTTGAACCAAAAATAATGTCATCTACATAAATTTGACAAATCAACAGATCTTTCTTAACAGTTTTACAGAATAAAGTTGTATCCACTTTTCCTCTGATAAAATTTTTCTTCAGAAGGAAATTGCTCAATCTCTCATACCAAGCTCTGGGAGCTTGTTTTAATCCATAAATGGATTTCTTTAATTTGAAAACATGATCTGGAAAGTTTTCACTTTCAAATCCAGGAGGTTGGTGGACATATACTTCTTCTTCTATAATACCATTAAGAAAAACACTTTTAACATCCATCTGATACAGAGTGATGTTATTCTGTGCAGCAAAAGAAATCAGAAGGCGTATAGATTCTAACCTTGCCATTGGAGCATATGTCTCAGTGTAATCAATACCTTCTTGCTAACTGTATCCTTGAGCAACCAGCCTTGCCTTATTCCTTTCTACTTCTCCCTTTTCATTCAGCTTATTTCTGAAGACCCATTTTGTTCCAATAATATTGAATCCTTTAGGTCTAGGAACCAGATCCCAAACTTCATTTCTGGTGAATTGATTCAGCTCTTCTTGCATAGCTATAATCCATTCATTATCTTCCAGAGCCTCATCTACAGATGTTGGTTCTATTATTGACACTGAGCCAAATAAAGAAGATTCAGAAGTTCTGAGAAATGATCTTGTCCTTATTGGATCATCTTTCTTTCCAATTATCACATCTTCTGGATGAGAAGATTTGATTCTGGAAGAAGATCCTCTGACAGTTGGTTTTTCAGAAATTTGCAAGTTGTTTAGTTGGGAGGTCAAAGGTGTAGCATCTGGAGTTGCTTCAGATTCTTTGATTTTTGCCTTTTCTGCCTCTGAGTCTTCAGAGTCTGTGAGAATCACTTCTCTATCTGCAGAACTTTCAAACTGCTTTGGCTTTTCAGAGCCAAGCTTATCATCAAATCTAACATGAATAGATTCTTCAACAATCTGTGTTTCAGTATTGAATACTCTGTAGCCTTTAGAGCGTTCAGAATAACCAAGCATGAAACACTTCTGTGCTTTGGAATCAAACTTGTTCAGATTATCTTTAGTATTAAGCATATAACAAATACATCCAAAAGGATGAAAATAGGAAATGTTAGGCTTTCTGTTTCTCCACAATTCATAAGGAGTCTTTTCCAGAAGAGGTCTTACAGACACTCTGTTCTGAATATAACAGGTTGTGTTAATTACTTCTGCCCAAAAATGTTTTGCCAGATTTGTCTCATTGATCATGGTTCTGGCCATCTCTTGTAATGTTCTATTTTTCCTCTCTACAACTCCATTTTGTTGTGGAGTTCTAGGGCAGGAGAAATCATGTGCAATGCCTTTTTCAGAAAAATATTTTTCAAAATGTTTATTTTCAAATTCTCCACCATGATCACTTCTGACTTTAATAATTTTGGAATCTTTTTCAGTCTGGACTTGATTGCAGAAGTCAAAGAACACAGAATGAGACTCATCCTTGTGTTTTAGAAACTTTACCCATGTCCATCTGATGTAGTCATCTACAATGACTAACCCATACTTCTTGCCTCTGATGGATGCAGTTTTCACTGGTCCAAACAGATCAATGTGAAGTAATTCCAATGGTCTGGAGGTAGACACAACATTTTTTGATTTAAAATGAGATTTTGAAAATTTACCTCTTTGACATGCTTCACATAGAGCATCTGAGTTGAACTTCAACTTAGGAAGTCCTCTGACCAGATTGAGTTTATTAATCTGAGATATACGTCTCATATTAATATGCCCCAATCTTCTATGCCAGATCCATTGCTCATCATTCACAGATAAGAGGCATTTCACATTTTGAACTTTAAGTTCTGAAGGTTAATTTTATAAATGTTATGTTTCCTCTTTCCACTGAATAGGATAGAGCCATCCTTTTGACATACAGCTTTGCAACATTTTTGATTAAAGATTATATCATAACCATTGTCACTTAATTGACTTATGGACAATAGATTATGTTTCAATCCTTCAACTAACAGAACATTAGTAATAGAGGGAAGCTTACCATTTCCAATAGTGCCAGATCCAATGATCTTGCCCTTCTGGTTCCCTCCAAACTTCACGTCCCCTCCAGATCTAAGTTCCAGGCTTTGGAACATAGACCTTTCTCCTGTCATGTGTCGTGAGCATCCAGAGTCCAGGTACCATGATTGGTTTCCTGACTTTGCTGCTAAGAACATCTGCAACAGGAATTATTTTGTCTTTAGGTACCCAGATCTTCTTGGGTCCTTTGGAGTTAGTTGGTTTGCAGGTTTGTCTAAACTTCTGTTTTGCAACATAATGTTTATTCTGACCTGCCTTTGGTTTAAACACATAAGTACTCTTCTCAGAGCTTGTGTGTTTAATGTCATTCAAGTGACCAAATTTGAATTGAGAGTACAGAGGTGTCTTCCTGATGAAAAGTTTGTCAACAGGTTTTGGATTGCTTCCAGATGAAGACTCATATCCAATGCCTCTTCTGTTGTTTCCACTAACACCATAGATCATGGAAGCCATCTTGCTTCTGTCTATGCTCTTAGTGAGAAACCTCTGAAGACTAGAGTCATATTTTTCTAAAATATTTTCACAGGACTTAGTTTCAGAATCAGATTCTTGTTGAGTTCTATCAAAGTCATTTTTGATTTTTAAATTTATTTCTTTCTGCTCAACAAGTTCTGTTTTCAGAAGATCAATCTCAGATTCAAGATTGCTTTTCAGCTTCTTGTATTTGAGTTTGATGTTGTTGTAACTTTTAAGAACTTCTGTTAAAACTTTAATGAGTTCTTCTTTGGTAAGTTTAGCCATTACCTCTTCTGCATCATCATCAGATTCAGATTCTGATTCATATCCAGAGGTACCTTCCTCTTGATCCTCTGTTCTGGCCATCAGTGCAACGTTTGCACATTCTTCTTCTGATTCAGAAGATGACTCACACTCATCTGAGTCATCCCATGTTGCCATCAGAACCTTCTTCTTTTTGTTGAACTTCTTCTTAGGTTTTTCTTTCAGAAGTTTAGGGCAGTCATTCTTGTAGTGCCCAGGTTCTTTGCACTCATAGCACACCACTTCTTTCTTGGCAGATCTTCTGTGACTAGAAGATTCCTTTTTGTTGTCAGATCTTCTGAAGTTGTTAAACTTCTTTCCCTTGTGCTTCCAGAGTTTGTTAATCCTTCTGGACAGCATGGACAACTCATCTTCTTCTTCAGAAGAAGATTCTTCAGAGCTTTCTTGAATAACCTGCAAAGCTTTAGCAGTTTTGTTAGATTTTAAAGCTATGGATTTACCTTTATCTTTCTTCTGGGGTTCATCTTCCTCCAGCTCAATTTCATGGCTTCTCAAAGAATTGATAAGTTCTTCTAAGGAGATCTTGTTCAGATCTTTTGCCATCTTCAATGCAGTCACCATTGGTCTCCATCTGGTGGGAAGACTTCTGATGATTTTCTTGACATGATCTGACGTTGAGTAACCCTTGTCCAGAACTTTCAGTCCAGCTGTAAGAATATGAAATCTAGAAAACATAGTTTCTACATTTTCAGAATCTTCCATTTTAAATGCCTCATACTTCTGTATGAGCGCCAGAGCCTTTGTCTCTTTAACCTGAGAGTTTCCCTCATGAGTCATTTTGAGTGATTCAAACATGTCATGAGCAGTATCTCTGTTAGTAATCTTCTCATACTCAGTATGAGAGATTGCATTAAGCAATATAGTTCTGGCTTTGTGGTGATTCTTGAAATCTCTTTTCTGCACTTCAGTCATTGATTTTCTATCAATCTTTTTGCCATCCTCACCAGTAGGATGTTCATATCCATCAATGACCAAATCCCAAAGATCAGCATCATACCCAAGAAAAAAATTTCTATTCTATCTTTCCAATAATCAAATTTTTCTCCATCAAACATTGGAGGTTTGGTACTGATCCTATCCATCTCTTCATATTTATTGTTGATATTTGACATTGAATTATCAGCCATGATAACAAATAAATATATTGATCAAAGTATATCTCCTCTGGATCTTTACTGACACTGTTAAGTGATAGCACACTCAGAACCGGAGCTCTGATGCCAACTGAAGGTGAGATAATACTTAGAAGGGGGGGGGGGGGGGGTTGAATAAGTATGGAAAATTAATACTTAGAAATAATCACACAATTATTTTTATCCTGGTTCGTTAAACAACTACTCCAGTCCACCCTTCCAGAGTGATTTGCCTTTCTCAACAAGGACTTAATCCACTATTAAATCAAACTGATTACAATAGTATCACCTAAGAACTACAGTTCTTAGTCTTCTCAAGAGCTACTGATTCACACTGAATCCTCTTAAGGAATATCCTTTACAAACAATGTAAATTAAATACAAGAGTTTTTAATGCTTCTATAAAGCTATAATCACAACAGTGATTTTTCTCTTAAGATTAAGTACAATGAGATTCTATGAAGAATAAGAATGAGAGCTTATAGAATATTGTGATTTCTTTTCAGCAAGTGTGTAACTGAAGAATGAAGTAAGGAACTCCTTTTATAGGCAACTGAATCATGCACGTTGAAAAGAGAGTCCAAAAGGTCTGAGCCTTTTTGTCTTCACATGTACTGACTTTTCCTTGAAATAGATGGCACAGATAAATCCTTTTTGTCTGTGTAAGTGTGTCTAGCACAAATAAGGAAAGAGACGTTGAATAGTTCCAACGGATATATTCTTGAAACACTTCTTCAGTTTCAGCAAGTTCTTCAGAGTCTGAATGGATCAGAGTCTTCTGATGAGTTTCAGAACTATGTTGTATCAGAGTCTTCTGCAGCGTGTGTGCTTCTAGCGTGTTGATCATCAGAGCATCTTGACACAGAACTTCAGTACTTGGCAGCGTAGGTACTTTCAGAAACTTCTGTAGGTCAATGCTTTGAGAGACTCTTCAATCAATATTCTTCTATACTTCTGATGCTTCAGCTTCAGATGCTCCTGATTATCTTCAGATGCTTCTGACTATCTTCAGATGCTTCTGACTCAGAATGTTCTGGAGCTTCTTGCTTCAGATCCTTCTGGAGACTACGCTCAGGATCTTCTGTAAGGAGCAAGCAGATTCTTCTGTAAGGTGCATCTGGCGCTTCAGAGTCAGAATAGCTTCTTGTATTCAAGGCAGATTTGCTTCTAGAGAGTTAATATAATTTTAATCTGTAGTAAAACTCTCAAACAAATTTTAGAGTATATAATTCTTAAATATAAATTTCCTAACAGTTATCATCAAAACAAAGAGTAATTATTAAGAACCAATCTGTGTTCTAACAGGACCAACTTACCCAACTCTAGTAAAAGATTTTTTAGCTTAAGCTGAAGTGTATGATGAGTACTCAATACAGAATGAGGAAAGAAATGTCATAGAAAAGGACTAAAGGTTGAAAGGGAAATCAAGAACAGAAATGGGTTTGAAGGAGTTCAATGGTGTGGAGATTAGATCTGCTGTAATGGGTCTGGAAATTGCCATCACTCAAGAAAATATCGCTCAACTTATTAGAGATGAAAGCAAAGGAATGGTGATAATCAACAAGAAGGATGGAGGAGATTATGCCAGGGAAATTAAGAAGGAACTTTTTGAAAAGGAGGATGATTATGAAAAAGTGAAGAACATGCTTATCATGCAAAAGCTTCTATTCAAAATTCTTATTGGTTGTTTAATTCCTCGAGAAGGAAGTTCGATCAAATTTCATGGGATCACAAGATGTGTTAGAACAAGATTTGTTCATAACATATTTTCCTTGGGTTTTGATGATAACAAAGTATTGAAAAAACAATGGTTTATTTGATGTGTGTTACATGTGTGGAGGTTCTAATACTTTTAAATATTATAGTCAGAATCTGTGTTATATTATCACCCTTTGGAAGTTATTAAATTGCTAGCTTCTAGTGGCAGAATCTAAAGAGCACTTGCTAAGTGATGTATGTCGTAGACTCTGAAGCTAAAGGTCTCAGCATCAGAAGAAGCAACATCATTGTCTCTACACGTAGTGAATGAAAATTGCCTTCTGGTACCATTCAGAGCTAGTGATAAAGTTAAAGTTATCCGTACTGCAGAAAGCAAGTTGTATTGTCAAATCAGTTTGTCAGCTAGAGTCTACATATTGCAAGGCTCAAGAAAGGCTGAGATGATTTATGGATATCTACTCCCAACGACTCTAATAGTACATAATCTCTTGAAGATACAACAGTTAAACACGTTACAGATTGGATCAAAATCTTCTGGTGTATCTATCTTCAACGTCTTTTATACTATGGAGCATAAGCAAACACTTTTGATCAAGTTTCCTCTTCAACGGCTAGTTTCTGAAAAGGCTATAAATATGGTTGAAGGTTCAAACTGAATCTTTAACAAGGATCATTCAAAAACAGGAGTAAAAAGATTAGTAATTATCAACACAATTGTATATGCAGATTTTCTGTTATAGGTTGTAATTGTAAAAGCCTTATGATTTCTTATACATTGAATATCTTAGAAACCTTAATTGCTTTAGGTATTTGTTATGGTGATTTCACGTACCTCTGATACTTGTATCATGTACACCTTATTCTCTATTCTGCTGAACAGGATTAGCAGTTAAGATCAAGCCTCGAGCCAAGATGCTTGAGCCACGTAAGTTTCTTCTTGTGTGCTTGAGCTGTGAAAGTCTTAATCAACCAGGTTGATTGAGCAGAAATCTTGTATCATTGGGATACAAGCAAGGAAGGCTTGAGCCAAGACGTTTGAGCCATGTAAAACTCTACCTATGTGCTTGAGCTGTGAAAGTCTTACTCAAGTTTATTGATTAAGCAGGTTTGCTCAGTACATGAAATTGGAGCAGTAAGTCTTGAATATAAGGGGTTCAAGCAATGAGGCTCGTTTCATGGGACCTGGAGCAGAAGTGATAACAAGAAATCGTATCATATTTTTTAGGCTCATTGCGCATATTAATTATCCATTTTTATCGCATTTTATTTGCATTTTACTTTGTTTTGTGTGTTTTTCAGTTGATTGCTTCATCTGTTGCAGAATTGGGAGCGAAGTAGAAAAAGAGTGAAAAAAAGAGGAAAATGCAGCAAGATAGAAAGAAATCTACCCTTTTTGTTGATGTAGCGTTCGCCATACATCAGCTTGCCATGTGGTTAAATGAAGCAAGGCCATGGCGTTCGCCATGACCTGATGGCGTTCACCATAGCAGCGCAGTTGCAGAATTCAAATTCTGAAACCATTTTTGAGCAGTTACCATCTCTTTCTTTCCCTTCACTCAGTCCACAAATTGGGTAGTTGAGACCAGTACTTTCTCTATATATAACTCTCTCTGGTTATATTCTAGACACCAAAAAAACCCGCGCGGAAGCTCTGTCGAAATTCCCTTTAGATTTTAAGCATAAATTTAGTTTCAAAGGGGCAATTACCCACATCGAGAAATTATTGCACTTTTATTGTAATTTTCTTGTAATGTTATCTTTGGATTACGAATAAGCCTATCAGCGTTATTTCAATTCAGTGTTTTTACTCTACAAGTTATTTCTTGTTTTTACTTTTGCACTTGAATTATTGTATGCAATGTTAGTTTTAATTCCAGTTACCATTAATATGTTTGCTATGAATAATATCATGTCATATTAATTTTAATTGAGTTCGGCGTATGAGGAATGTCGTTATTGACGGGACTCCGTAGAAACTTTAGGTGCGAAATTATTGACTGTATGCTAGTTTTGGTCTTTGTTTCTAATTTTCATATTTTATCATTTCGACATGAGAGTGAGAAATATACTAAGTTCGGACCGATAGTGCAAGAGTGTGAGGAGTGAACTGATAGTGGAAACTAGGCATCGATCCTAAAAACAGCGAGAGCGCTTTAGGCATCATTTAGAATTTAATTAACTTCCAAAATACGCTTTCTAATTGAAATGGGCAAGCGAGAGCAAAATCCTGTGGTTGAAAGGTGTGGTTTTTATCAATAGCGCGAGAGTGTGAGACAGAATCTTTAAGTTAGTACTTTCTAGGGAACTGCGTTAAGTTGTAATTAGCACCCGATTTCTACAAGTCCTTTAGGTACGCAAAATCCATATTCCAAACTTGTTTTTATTGTTATTTTTAAAAACCTATAGAATTAGTAATTCTTTCTTCCCTCTTAAATCCGTAAATCTTTAGCCTTATATTTGCATTGCAACATTAGATTGCATTAGTTTGATTATCGCTTCCCTGTGGGTTCGACAACCTTTTTAAAACTACGCGAACAACTATATACTTGCAGTCTTTATTTGACGAACACATCAGTGTGCTCGAAGCCACATCAAATTTTTGGCGCCATTGTCGGGGAGGCTGATTTAGTCAATATTGTGATTCCATTGTTGTGCAGTATAGAATAAGGCACCAAAATATTTCCTTTTTCCTATTTTCGTCGGTTGTATGCCAAACACTCGCTCTCGAGGCGAAAAGTTTGAGCAACTGATTGATGATATCGAGCGTTTTATTAACCTAATACGCTGAATTAACGAATTCAGAATTAAGTATAATCTTCCTGAACCTGAAATTCCTTACCCAAAATTAAGAATTCCCATGGTTGAGAACCCACCAAACGGTCCTCTTAAGGATTATATTGTCCCGTCGCAAGATGAACCACATAACAGCATTGCTGCCCCTGCCATCAATAGAAACGATTTTGAGCTGAAACCTTTGCTATTACAAGCCGTTCAACAGAACCAATTTTCTGGAAATTCCACAGGTGACCCGAACCTTCATTTATCTATGTTTGTGCAATATGCCGACACCATAAAAGCAAATGGTGTCAGTAACGAGGCCATAAGACTACATCTTTTTCCCTTTTCTTTAAGAGATAGAGCTAGAGCTTGGATCCAGTCTCTACCATCCAACTCCATCACTACGTGGGACGAGTTGAAGAAAGTCTTTTTAGCCCGATATTTTTCGCTAAGCAAAACTGCTATGCTAAAAGCCCAAATCAACGGATTTAGGCAGAAAGACAATGAATCTCTTTTTGATGCTTGGGAAAGATACAAGGACATGTTAAGGCTCTGCCCATATCATGGACTTGAATAATGGTTGATAATCCATACTTTCTATAATAGTCTTCTTTACAATACAAAGCTGAATCTGAATGTTGCAGATGGCGGCACTCTAATGGACAAACCATATGAAGACGCTTATTAACTCATTGAAAATATGGCTCAAAAGCACTTCCAATGGGGAGGTGAGAGAACTCCGACAGAAAAACCTGCTACTAATAACGGAATGTACGAAGTTAACAGTTTTGACCGTATTAGTGCTAAAGTGGATGCGCTTACTCAAAAGATTGAAAGTTTGACTGTAGCTCCAACAGCCTTCGTAGCTGCTGTGACACCAAGTTATGAATTATGCGGAATCCCTGGGCATAGTAACGCTGAATGTCATTTATTAGCTGGTATTCCTACCGACCAAGTGAATTACGCCCAAGGAAATTCGTACCCAAACACCTACAATCCTGGTTGGAGGAATCATCCTAATTTTTCCTACAAGAGCAACAACGCTCTGTTTGCTACAACCCAAGCCCCTACCGTTCCTCCAGGATTTCAAAAAGGAGCATCTGCTGCTTCTCAAGCACCAAGAAAGTCAAACTTGGAGTTGTTATTAGAGAGCTTCATCGCAACCCAAACACAATAAAATAAAGAATTCCCTAACCAAAATATGCACACAAATGAATTGCTAAAGCATATGGCAACTAAGCTTGACGCCATGGCTGCCCATAGAAAAATGTTAGAAACTCAAATCTCTCAAGTAGCCCAACATCAAGTAAAAATAGAAGCCCTTGCAGGAACATTTCCTGGTCAACCACAACCAAACCCAAAAGGACATGCTAATGCTATCACGCAACGAAGCGGAACAGAACTTGATGGACTAGTGGATCCAAGACTCTAAAATCTTGCCATGTATCAAAATCCCGGTAAAGGAACTGAAAAGATAATAGAGCCAAATAATGACAAAAAGGAAGACAAAAGTGAAGAGGACGTAGAGAAAGAAACACCTTATGTGCCTTCGCCACCATACAAACCTCCTATACCTTATCCTCAAAGACTTGTTAAGTCTAAAAATGAAGGAAAATTTAAGAAATTTATAGAGCTTCTGAAACAACTAAATATTACCATACCATTTACACAAGCCATAACTCAAATGCCTTCATATGCCAAATTCCTTAAAGAGATTTTATCCAACAAGAGAAAGCTCGAGAATAATGAAATCGTTATACTCACTACTGAGTGTAGCGCCATCATTCAAAGCAACATGCCTCCTAAGCTAAAAGACCCAGGTAGTTTCTCCATATTCTGCGTAATCGGAAAGTTTGTCATAGACAATGCTCTATGCAAATTAGAAGCCAATGTTAGTTTAATGCCCTTATCCACATGTAAGAAGCTTGATTTAGGAGAGTTAAGACCAAAAAAAATGTCTCTACAACTAGCGGACCGTTATGTTAAATTTCCTATATGTATGCTAGAGAATGTGCCCATTCATATAGGACAATTCTATATTCCAACCGGTTTTGTGGTAATGGATATAAAAGAAGATTCCAACATCCCTATTATTTTAGGAAGACCCTTTTTAGATACAGCAGGAGCCATCATTGATGTTAAGAAAGGAAAGCTAACTTTTAAAGTTGGTGAAGAAAAAGTCGAATTTATTTTTGCTCAATTCTTAAAAGCTCCAACTATCGATGATTCATGCTGCTTCCTAGACGTTATCGACGAATGCGTAAAAGAAATGGAGATGGAGCCATCTAAGTATACTAAAGTACTAAAGATTCCATCCCCTTCTATATATGAATATGACAATTAGCGTGAGCTATTTGTAGATGACAGTCTGAGGGAATGTCTTGCACTAACACCCGATCCAATGCCCTGCCCGAAAAAACCTTCTGTAGAGCTTAAAACGCTACCCAAAAATCTTAGGTATGAGTTCCTAGACACTGAACTGGAACGACCAGTGATAGTTAACACTGACTTGGGACAGATAGAGACTGAAAACTACTACATGTTCTAAGGAAGTATCCTAAAGTATTGGGGTATAACATTTCAAACATAAAACGAATAAGTCCTTCCATATGTATGTCGCATTATGCTAGAAGAAGATTGTAAGACCTCTAGAGAGCATCAGAGAAGAATAAATCCCATCTTGAGCGATGTAGTTAAAAGGAGGTACAAAAGCTACTAGAACCAGAAATCATATACCCGATATCTAATAGTAACTGGATGGAGGATGTGCATAGACTATAGAAAACTAAACAAGGCCGCTCGTAAGGATCATTTTCCTTTACCCTTTATCGATCAAATGCTTGAGCGACTGGCCAAACATTCTCATTTCTGCTATTTAGACGGATACTCAAGATTCTTCAAAATTCCTATTCATCCTAACGACCAAGAAAAGACTACTTTTACCTGTCTTTATGGTACATTTTCCTATCGACGAATGTCGTTCAGACTGTGTAATGCACCCGTAACCTTTTAGAGATGTATGATGTCGATCTTTGTTGATTTTATAGGTAACATAATGGAAGTATTTATGGATGAATTCGCTATCTGTGGGTGTCTACCGAACCTATGAATGGTACTCGAATGTTGCGTTAAAGTTAATCTAGTGCTGAATTGGGAAAAATGTCATTTCATGGTCCAAGAAGGAATTGTGCTTGAACATGTGGTATCCAATCAAGGAATTGAAGTTGATAAAGCAAAAATTGAAATTATAGAAAACCTTCAACCTCCAAAAACCGTTAGAGAAATTCGAAATTTTCTAGGACACGTCAGTTTCTACCGGTGATTCATTAAAGATTTCTCTAAAATACCAAACCACTAATGGGCCTATTAATGAAGGAAGTTGAATTTATATTTGATGAGGACTACTTGAAAGCATTCGAACATTTGAAAAATACTCTTGTTACTACACCTATTATGCAACCTTCCGACTGGAGTAAACCATTAGAAATAATGTGTGACGCTAGTGATTATGCTGTTGGCGTTGTCTTAGGACAAAGAAAGGATAGAAAGATTCATGTTATTTATTATGTAAGTAGAACCTTAGATGATACACAGATGAACTACACCACCACAGAAAAGGAACTTCTGGCTGTTGTGTTTGCTTTAGATAAATTTTGTTCTTACTTAGTGGGAGCGAAAATAATTGTCTATATCAATCACACTGCAATTAGGTACCTATTGAATAAGAAGGACGCTAAACCAAAACTTTTAAGAAGGATCCTACTTTTGCAAGAATTCGATTTAGAAATCAAAGACAAGAAAGGGACCGAAAATGTAGTAGCAGATCATCTTTCTAGAATTGAGGATCAAGAACTCAAACAAGTGCCCATCAATGACGATTTTCCCTATGATCGACTTGTAGCCCAGTTAGAAAGTGAAAACAGAAAAAAGAGAATGCTCCTTAATGTATCATGACGTAGAAGCAAATGAAGTTGTGGAATTAATTTTCACGAAAACCACATTGTCGTGGTATGCTGACTTTGTCAACTACCCGGCAGTTGGGGTACTTCCACCAGATTTATCCTACAAACAAAAGAAGAAATTCTTCCATGATCTTAAACACTACTATTGGGACGAGCCCCTGCTCTTCAAGAGAGGCGCCGATCAAATTTTCTGTCGATGTGTCTATGAATCTGAAATAAATGATATCATATCTCACTGCTACTCTGCACCCTATGGAGGGCATGCAAGCATTTCAAAGACTTGCAAAAAAAGTTTGCAATCTGGCCTATTCTGGCCTAACCTTTGGAAGGATGTCCATGCCGCAGTTACAAACTGTGACCAGTGCCAGGGCACTGGTAACATTTCTATACGCGGTGAAATGCCACTAAAGGGTATTCTAGAAGTAGAAGTCTTTGATGTTTGGGGTATAGATTTCATGAGTCCTTTTCCATCCTCTTTTGGAAACAAATACATACTCGTTGCAGTAGATTATGTGTCGAAGTGGATCAAACCAATAGCTTCACCTACCAATGATGCACGAGTAGTCATCAGACTTTTCAAGAATATAATTTTTCCTAGATTCGGTGTGCTGAGAGCTTTCATTAGTGATGATGGACCCCATTTCATCTCCAATATCTTTGGGAAGTTGTTGCTCAAATATGGAGTGAAACATCGAATAGAATAGCAATACCATATCACCCACAAACAAGTGGACAAGTTGAGGTTTCTAATAGAGAGATCAAACAAATATTAGAAAAAATTGTTGCAACCTCTAGGAAGGATTGGTCTGCGAAACTTCATGAAGCTCTGTGGGCTTATAGAACAGCTTATAAAACTCTGATATGAACCACCCCATTCAAACTAGTTTATAGCAAATCATATCACCTGCCTATTGAACTTGAGCATAAAGCTTATTGGGCCACTAAGACCCTGAACATGAATTACACGACTGTAGGAGAGAAGAGGATTCTAGATATCCATGAACTAGAGGAACTTAGATTAGATGCTTATGAAAATGTCCGGATTTACAAGGAACGAACTGAACGGTGGCATGATAAAAGAATAGCTAGGTGAGAATTCAACGAGGGTGACGTAGTTATACTTTTTAACTCTCGACTTAATATATTTCCTAGCAAACTTCATTTCAGATGGTCTGACCCCTTCGAAGTTATAAGAGTTCTCCAAAGCGCAGCGGTAGAAATTAGAGGAAAGTCCAATGAGACATTTATTGTGAATGGACAGAGACTTAAAAATTACCACAACATTGAAAACTAGAATTCCTATGTAAGCTATATGTTAGAAGAGCTACTCGCTCTTTCAAAGGAATTGTCCCATTCAGATCTAATGTCGAGCTACTGACATTAAACAAGCACTACGTGGGAGGCAACCCACGACCTTTAGTCTTTACTTTCTTTATTGTTTCCCACTGTTACTATTACTATTATATGTTTTTGTGTTTTGTTTTTATTACTATTGTTATTATTATTATTATTGTTATTATTATTATTATTATTATTATTATTATTATTATTATTATTATTATTTTCTTTTCCTTTTGCGGTACAATTTATTGATAATAGACTCTCTGTCTAGTTTCAGGATAACTTAGCTTAGGATTGCTAATAATTGACTTAGAGTATGAAGCCCAATGCTGACATGGAGATTGTGTTTAGGAATGAAGCGCAGAGACAAGGATTTGATGTTCTAGCATAGAGGGAAATGACACTACCTATTTACCCCGATGAACTAACTTTGACTACCCTAGGACTTAGGCATAATGTTATGTATCTGCTCAACCAAATAGGTTGCATTAAATTTGGTATGAGGAGAATATTTACCCCTTACCACATGCTTACCCTTGAATTCCTGAGTTCCCTCTATTATGATCCAAACCGAGATTTAGGATTTAGCCGAGGTTTAGCTACTTTCATACTCTTTGGAACCAAATACCGTTTCAACCATCACAAGATGGCTGATCTATTAGGATTTCTGAATGGACCTGATGCCCACACCTTGACGCCTGATGACGCCTTCACCGACCTCGACCTTAATGTTTTTTAGGGAACCATAACTAGTGACTATCACCTCGAACCTCACACCATGTTCTCTGAGAACATCCACAACCCAGCCATAAGGTATTTCCATAAGATTCTAGCCCATACTTTGTTTTGTAAAGATGAGAATGTCACTTCTGTTTCAAAAGATGAGTTATTTATCTTATATTGTACTTCTCAGGGAAGGCCTGTGAATGTCTCTCCTTTATGCTAGCGAACCTAAGTCGTGTTGCACATGAGACCCATAATAATAATCTCGTAGGAGGATTAGTAACCATGATTGTTGATGCCATTGGGTTAAGATACCAGCTTAGTTGTATCTGTGTATTCAGAGGTATCTGACCCATGCATCTGTAATTATTTTTTAAGCGTGGTATTATAGCCAATTTGAGACCGACCGAGTTTGAGTTTCTGATTGATAATGAGGTGGTCCATAATTTTACCTTACCTAACCACGAGAAAACCAATTTCCACAACAGGGATAACTGGTTGTATGACTTAGAGGAACAAAGTGAGCCACCTAACCCACCATATAGCCCTCAACCTTACGAAGTTCAGGATGTCATTTCTCATGTCTCTAGAGCTCGCGTAGATTATGCTGCCGCTATTAGTGCTTTGTAGTATGAAGTGGAATCTCTTAGAAATGATATCACTTCAATCCGAGGAGATCTCATTGGTTTTATGGATGTCGTCAATGAGCAGTTCCATCATTTATTTCAATTAGGTGTCAATTTGGTTGATATTGTAGTCTTGTATTGATTGTGTTTCATTAAGTTTTTATGTTTTGGATTGTTTTAGCTATTATTATTGTATTTCCCTTCAATTGTAGTTCTTAATTTAATGTATCGTCGATTTATTGGCGAAGACATGTTGTTTTTGGTTATTAATTAATGTGATTTCCTTTTATGTAATTTATTCATGTTCCTAGTATTCCATATTTTTTTTATGTTTATGCATCTTTTAATCTCAAAGTTTAAATTCTGCACATTTAGCTCTTTAAAATATACTTGTTCAATAAAATGAAAAAAAATTATGTTCTGAACCTTAAAACTGAAATTTGTGCATTCTAGCGAAATGGCGTTCACCATGCTAGATGGCATCTGCCATCAGTTCTTGTTTTTCAAAATTCCAACGTTTAAACACATGGCGTTCACCATGGAAGCGAAATTTCATACCCCAAAATTTTCCCCCTAGATTCCATCATAATTCTAGGAGCATCAACATTAATTATCTAACCTTAACCTATTTCAAGTTTGTCTTTGTCAAGATGCAGATGAATTAGGGTTTCATACAGTCAAGAAATCATGGTTTCTATGGATTGATCAGTCAAAGTTTTGGATTGATCCTCCACATAACAAGTCTCTATATCATCAAGGATACCATATGTGATCAAGAATGAGTCCAATTTGAGGTTGTCACCAAGAGAATGGAAGCAGTGCAGTGCAAGAACCCTAATTAGGATTTCTTATTAGAAAAGTCAACTACAGTTTGAATTTTGATCCAGAAGGTTTTCCAATGAGAGAATTTTAGTCCATGAGGCTCATATTACCCAATGAATTCTACCCAATAAGTTTCAAGGCCTTAGGGAACCCAGAACATCAACAGTCGATTAAGAGATTTTCAACAGTTCGGTTCGTTTATCAGGAAAGTCAACTCATTGACCAACATGGTTTTTACCCCAAATTGAAGCCAACTTTGTTTCCAACATCACTTCACATCTAATTATGAAGTTTGGTGGAGGTTTAATCAAGAATTGATAGATAACTTGCAAATCAAGAAACAAGGGTAAGTGAAAAAAGCCTAATTTTGATCAAACTTCAAATGGTCATAACTTCCTAACCACACATCCAAATGGAGTGGTTCAAAGCTTGTTGGAAAGGTATTAAGGAGCCTCACAAAAGTGTCCTACTAACCCATGAGTAAAAAATTAATGGATTTGGAGTTATGAACTCATCAAGTTGTGAAGGATTTTAAACACTTAGAAATTTCAAGGTTTCTTGACTTGTAAGTCAAGAATTCAGCATTTTCACAAGGGGTTTTGACCTAGTTTCAAGTGAAATGGATTCCTAAATCAAACATTTATTTTGTAGTACCTAATTATTTCTTTCTAAAAATTACAAGTGGGTTCCATAACTACTCATGGTTAGGGAAAACCAAATCTCACAAGTTGGTAAAAACTCACTACTGCAAAACCAGTTCAACATGGATGTCTTGATTCTAAAGCTTCTCAAATCAATTATAATAAAGGTTTAAGCCTCATTTCTGATATTCACATTTCTAATGTAAGTGATTAGCATCATCTCCCACAAATTTGGCACAAGAATTGAAGGAAATCATTGTTTAATGCAAGTTGTAAAGGTGAATAGTGAAGAAAGAGAAAAATGGTGGCTGCTCTCATCAAACCATCAACTATGCTGCAGCCAATCACTTTCTATCCTCTCAAGCGTGATGAAAATGATCTCTAGGGTATGGAGAAGCTCTTGTTAGGGTGGCTCGAGGTCATAAATGAAGATTTGCATTGGTTGACACAAGATTTCCAAGCTGAAAGGCCAAAATTGGCATTTTGAATCAATCTGCCCATGCCTCTCACTCAAGACCTTTGGCTATAAATAGAACCTCATTCTCATATACAAAATACACCAGTTCCATGCTAGAACCCGCTTATAACTCTCTATCTCACTCAATCACCAAGTTCTTGCAAGTTTGCACCAAGTTTCAAACCTTTCAAAAATTTGTTTTGTAAAATCATTGCCAAAACCATTTCCAAACACTTTCCAACTCAAACAATACTTCAAACATATCAAAAATGATGTACCAGAGCTGTACAATACCTCACATTGACTGTAAAACCATCCAAGCCAAAAGTAAACTATCAAAACCTCATTTGTTAACTTTTTTGCATTTTGAAGGGCAACCATCAAACCGCTGCACTTACTTGAGTTACAAGACCACTCACACCTCACATATGATTTATACAAACCATCCATGATTGATTCACACTTCTGTAACAAGATTTGAGCAAGTTTTCTTTTGAAATCTTTGCTTTTTTTGGTGTTTTCTTCACTAGCAAGGCATTCTGGCCACTAGCTCACTTGGAGGCTACATTGAGCATCTACTCATCATCATTGGAGCATTTGTAGACCATTAAAGAACTTGTAGGATCTCTGGATTTCTTGTTTCTCAAGCTTTCATCATAAGGCTATAAGAGGTAAGCCTACAACTTGCATTTCTCATACCACTTTGAAATCTAGCTATGCTTTTGAGTTGAAAATTTCTTAGACATGTTTTATGTATGTTATGTGTCATGTATGAACCATTTCTTGCAGAAAAATATGTGTTTTTGGGACTGTCAAATTTTAGGTCACAAACTAAGTCCAAACTTGTCACATTTTACATTTTGATTCCAATATGCCAAACCACATGTGCATTTCTTGTTTTCTTTTGTGCTAACCTCTATATATGATGCATATGTTATGTTTTTACACTTGTTTCACTAAGCACACCACTATGCAATGTTGTTCACATGTTCTTGCATTTGGTTGTAACCAAATTTGCCCTACCAATGATGCTATCAGGTTTTCTTGTGGGTTCATGGTATGGAAAAAAAATTGTACCATTGAATTCCTTGTTCAAAAACACACAATTTTTACTTTTGTTTTGCCTCATTTGGTTAAGTTTTGACTGAGATCCAATTCTTCATGCAAATGGTCTTAGGTTGCCTTACCTTGCCTTGACCTAGTTTTCCCCATTTGGTGTACCAACTTCCCATGATCATAACTTGCTCATTTTTTATCCTATTGATGTCATTCTTTTTGAAAACTACTCTTTAACATGTCTATTTTCTTTGAGTGGAGAAATAATTCAAGGATTGTTATCCTAGAAATACTTTGGTCCACTTGAATAGCATGCGTTTTTAGGGTTCTTTTATATGGTGTTCTTGAACGTTTTCAACATGTAACTTGATTTTTCTTGTGAGAATTTTCTTTTATGATTCATATATGTGTGTTAACATGTTTAAATGTTCAAAGTTGTTTGATTCATTGCCTTTCTATGTTCATGCTTGCTTTTCTGAATGCATACATGTAAAAATGGTCTGTTGAACTTCATTTGTGATCTATACCATGATCCTTGATGTTGTAACCTCTTGAGTATGTTTTTCATTCCTCACTCTACTTGTTTATGTGTCTTTTTAGAACCATAACATGCTAGGGTTTTATTTTTGACTCGGTTTTTACCATGAAACCGGCTTACTTTTCCGCATGAAGTCATGCACAAAAGCTTGAACTGTTAAAACGTTTCTTGTGTTTTTGCTTGTTTGGTTGTTATCAATACATGTTTAGTTGGTCTTATGTTATTACATTTGATCTCATTTGATCCTTATAACATTCTTGCTTCAAGTTGTAACTTGTTTGCATCAATCTTGTTTGAATGTTATAGATGAACTTGTTGTTGTTACACATGTTCTTTACTTGCATTGATGGTTGTTACCTCTATGTCTTTCTGTTGATCTTGAATTTTGTTCATATGTTGTTATATGTTCTTGCTTATTTCTTTAACTTTGTTAAGTCTTCCCAAGTGATGGAACTTGTTAGTTCTTATCCAGTTGCCTCATCTTTCTCCTATTCCAAAGGAAAGTTTCTCCATTGACCCCCAGGGTCATAGATAGCTCATTACCCTCCCTTTGACTTTGTTAAGTAATCTTGAACCCTAGCTTAGTTAAGTTAGAACCTACTAGCCATTAGACTCTACTTAAGTCTAAAAGACCCATCTTTACTAGGAGTGTTCTTCAACTAGAACCCTAGGTTAGAGTTTGTCAACTTTGTGTAAGGATCATTGTCATGATTACTTACTCCCCTCCTGGCTTTCGTCAAAGACAATCCCCTTGAGTGTAAAACTTATAATAGAGAGTTTTGTTAAACTCTATAAAAGCATTTTTATGTTTGTTCCCCTTTGAACCTTGATCATAATCAAGTGTTCATCCACTCTTAGTGAGGTGAACTACGATTGCTCTGATTCTATCCTAGTTAGGATACATAGGCAGAAGATGGGATATCTTTGCAAGCAAACTTAAAAGCATCAACCCTAGGTATTTACCTCAAAACCCTAACCTTGATCTCAAACCATAGTAAGTAGTATAACATACAAACATACAAAAGGTTCCTGTAGAGTACTATAAATGTTAAGGATGTGAAATACCTACCCTAAGAATAACCAACCCCCGATCCCCGAATCTCTTAGCATTGTTGTTACATCGCGCAAAAAGGTCTTTCTTTCTTTAACCTTTCCTTTGGATAAATCAAAGTCCGGTTGTGAATTTAATGAATTAAGATTCAAGTTAATCAATAGCTTGACATCCGGTTCTCACCGCAACACGGAACGAGCAGAAGTTCTGTGCGTTTTCTGTTGTCATTTTTGTGCGGTCTCCAAAAAAACCTTTTCAATTCCCAATCCTTTCAATAACCACCCATAATAACTCCCATTAATCTTTATCCTAACCTCTAACCATTCATATCCATTTTATTTCTCTATAAATACCACTTATACTCATTCTAACTTCATCATCACCACCACTCTTAAACTCCTCTCTTACTCATTGTTTTAATCTTCCATAACCTCTCATCATCCACTTTCCAAAATTCCTCCTAGAGTCTCTCAAGAAATCAATTACATGGGAATTGTTTCATGGAAGGAATCATTGGTCAACGTCAATGAACCGTCTTCCACAAGCTTTGTAAGAGACTCGTTGTTTCAATGAGGTATCCTGATAGCGACACCATTCACAACCTGGGACTGTATGACAGCGTCAACTGGATCCTGACAAACCTTGGTATGTCACACTTTTGATTTGTTCATAGCCCTACATATGACATATGAATCTTTAAGTTCCTTTCAATATTTGCATGATAAGTCCCGCACTTCCGACACTGTCAATTTTAGAATGTTCAATAGGGACTATACACTGACACAAGAGAGAATAGGAGAAATCTTCCAATTTCCTAGCGACGAGGATTATTCTTTCCAACCATCACTAGAAAGTGAGTGGGAAGCCGGTGCTTTCGATTTTTTGTGCCATAATACTGGTAAGACATCTACCTCTTGAGGAGGTCTAAACGCTACTGCAATCCACAACCCCGCCATTAGATACCTTCATTGCATTTTAGAAAACACTATTTTTGGCAGGGAGAACATAGGGAATGTAAATTACAAGGACCTATTTTTCATCCATTGTGATATGTCTCATACTAAGGTTAACCCTACCCCTTTCCTATTATCTCATTTTGCATCTGCCGTCGATAGGTCTGATGGTCATATTTGTGTTGGAGGAGTGATTACCTCCATAGCCCTTGCTTTGGGCTTGCACTCTGAGTTGGCGGCACTTAAGCAGTTAGTTATTCCTTTTGCTAACTTAGAGTATTTCCACAACATGCGCCTTATTAAGAATTTTCTGAGCAGAAAATATAGGTTGATGATTAGTAACAGAGAGGTGATGAGCATTGCTTTCCCTTGTGCGATGCGCATTAGCACTAACTGGTTATTTGAAACTAAGGTCGTCAATCTTGAGGAAGAGGCGGTAGACCGAGGCTATACTGACATCATCGGTTGTGCTCCATAGATTGGCACTCGTGCCAACACTATTGATATCCCATGGTCTAGTACCCATGCACACACTGCATCCACTTTTTCTGATCAGTTTGCAGGTACATACCAGCCCCGTTAGGAGTATGATTATGTCGCCATCCGGAGCACTTTAGACGACATTTTGTCTGAGCTACGATATCATAATGACAGAGAGGCGGAGCGTGATCTACTGCTCCAAAGTATGCAGAGACAGCAGGATGAGCTCAGAGTCGCCATCAACCATGTTAGCCAACAGCACATTGACTTCTTCGACAGGATAAAGCATGACATAGGAGATCTGAATGAGCAAATGAAGGGTATGAGGATGGAGATGTCATCTATGAGAAAGTTTATGCAGCACGTTCCTAACCCTTCCCTTGGCAGAGGATTTGGACGCCCTCGCGGCCGAGGCCGTCAGCATTGATTCCACCAGGTTTTTCCACTCCTTCTTTCACCTTGTATTAAAACATTGGAGACAATGTTTGATTCAAGTGTGGGGGGAGCTTTATTGTTTGTTCTTAGTTTTTTGTTGTTTTTATGTTGCTTTCATGTTTTTTTAGTTAGTCTATTTCTGTTTTAGCTATTTCGAGTCTTTTATGCGACAATTGAGTCCTATTGTATGTTATCTTTTTCTTTTTTTTAGATAACTCCCCTAAGATTGATAAAAAATTTCCCCAACGAAAAAAAATCTTTCTGATTCAATAGCATGACACTTTTTTAATTTTTAGGCTATGTTAATTAGACTTGGGAAAGTCTCGATATCATCGGTACCATCCTAGCACCTTATATTCCCTAAGTATGCGACATCTATTTAAATAACCATTATGTCGAGACCTTGATTTCCGAGTTTGTGTAGTAGTCTCTTGAGTAGTTTATGTTAGCGATCAACACCATCCTAAGGCACACGCTAAGTAAGAAACCGATGCGAATATGTGGTGATCTCAGAAAAATAATTTGAATTGAGCTATTTTATTAAAAAGCGAATGAAAAGATTTGGTTCCCTCTAAGTTAGGTGGTCCTTACCCGGCCATTTAGCCCAACGGATCAGATTTCTGAAATTCAAAAAGTAAAGAAAAGAAAAGAAGAAAAAGAGCAAAAAGTCAAATATCGAGATCATAAACACTAACAGGTTCACATACCATGAAAGTGAGGGGATGACATGCTTAACGTGATTGCGCTAGAATGAAAAAAAGGGGAAAAGAAACTAGGAATGTAGGTCGAGTTATAATGGTAATATTTGGATTGGTATCGCATAGGGGGAGTTTTTGTCCGAAAATGGGGATATGTTACATTACAGTATCCTTGTTATGAAAGTCTAGTACCTATCCTTTTAGAATTATCCTAATAGTTGTGTACTGTTTTATAGTTGTGTATCCTTTTAGCATTATCCTAAAACCTCCTTAATGGAATCCTCATCATACAAACCTTTAAAAATGAATTCCATGCAAACGCTTAAGATCAAACCAAAGAATGTTCCACTCGACAAAGATGAATTAGAGCTTATTATTGAGCAAGTGGTGGATTTTTATAGCTTTGATGCAAATGATGTCCATTAAAAGGGTATTTTGAGTTTCAAGGATGGATGAATTTCTTTGATATGTTGAATAAACCAACTTACTCAACTCTAGTAAATGATTTTTGAAGGAGTTCAATGGTGTGGAGATTAGATCTGTTGTAATGGTTCTAGAAATTGCCATCACTCAAGAAAACATCGCTCAACTTATTAGGGCTGAAAACAAAAGAATGGTGAAAATCAACAAGAAGGATGGAGGAGATTATGCTAGGGAAATTAAGAACGCACTTTTTGAAAAGGAGGATGATTGTGAAAAGTGAAGAACATGCATATCATGCAAAAGCTTCTATTCAAAATTCTTATTGGTTGTTTAATTCCTCGAGAAGGAAGTTCTGATCAAGTTTCATGGGATCACAAGATGTGTTAGAACAATATTTGTTCATAACATATTTTCCCTGAGTTTTGATGATAAATAATTATTTAAAAAACAATGGTTTATTTTATGTGTGTTACATGTGTGGAGGTTTTAATACTTGTAAATATTATAGTCAGAATCTGTGTTACATTAGCATATTTTGGGAGTTGCTGAATTGCTAGCTTCTAGTGGAAGAATCTGAAGAACACTTGCTAAGTGATGTCTGGCGTAGACTCTGAAGCTGAAGGTCTCAGCATCAGAAGAAGCAACATAATTGTCTCTACGCGTAATGAATGAAAATTGGCTTCTGGTACCATTCAAAACTGGTGATAAAGCTAAAGTTGTCCGTATTGCAGAAAGTAACTTGTATTTTCAAATCGGTTTATCAGCTAGAGTCTACATATTGCAAGGCTCAAGAAAGGCTGAGATGATTTATGGATATTTAATCTCAACGGCTCTAATAGTACATAATCTCTTAAAGGCTCAAAGGTTAAACACATTAAACATTGTATCAAAATCTTCTGGTGTATCTATCTTCAACGTCTCTTACACTATGGAGCATAAGCAAATACTCTTGATCAAGTTTCCTCTTCAACGACTAGTTTCTGAAAAAGGCTATAAATATGGTTGAAGGTTCAAACTGAATCTTTAACAAGGATCATTCAGAAAAAGGAGCAACAAGATCAGCAATTATCAACACAATTGTATATGCATGTTTTTTGTTGTAGGTTGTAATTGTAAAAGCCTTAAGATTTCTTATACATTGAATATCTTAGAAACCATAAGTGCTTTAGGTCTTTGCTATGGTGATTAATTGTACCTCTGATACTTGTATCATGTACACCTTTTTCTCTATACTGCTGAACTTGATTAGCAGTTAAGATCAAGCCTCGAGCCAAGATGCTTAAGCCACATAAGTCTCTTTCTATGTGCTTGAGCTATGAAAGTCTTAATCAACCAGGTTGATTGAGCAAAAATCTTGTATCATTGGGATAGAAATAAGAAATTCTCGAGCCAAGATGCTTGAGCCATGTAAGACGTAATCAAGTGCATTGATTAAGTAGTTTGGCTCAATACATGAAATTGGAGCAGTAAGTCTTGAATTTGAGGGGTTCTAGCAATGAGACTCGTTTCATGGGACCTGGAGCAGAAGTGATAACGAGAAATTGTATCGTATTTTTTAGGCTCATTGCACAAATTAATTGTCCATTTTTATCCTTTTTTATTTGCATTTTACTTTTTTTTTTTGTGTTTTGCGGTTGATAGCTTCATCTGTTGTGGAATCGGGAGTGAAGCGGAAAAAAGTGAAAGAAGAGGAAAATGTAGCAAGAAAGAAACAAATCTGCCATTTTTGCTGATGTGGTGTTCGCCATACATTAGCTTGCCACGTAGTTAAATGAAGCAAGGTCATCGCATTCTCCATGACCTGATGACATTCGCCATAGCAACGCAGTTGCAGAATTCAAATTCTGAGTAGTTGGGACTAGTACTTTCTCTATATATAACTCTCTCTGGTCATATTCCAGACACCGAAAAAAACCACGCGAAAGCTCTGCCGAAATTCCCTTTAGATTTTAGGCATAAATTTAGTTTCAAAGAGGCAATTACTTACATTGAGAAATTGTCGCACTTTTATTGTAATTTTCATTTCGTTGTTGTACTTTGGATTACGAACAAACCTGTCGGCATTATTTCAATTCAGTGTTTTTACTCTACAGGTTATTTCTTGTTTTTACTTTTACACTTGAATTATTGTATGCAATGGTAGTTTTAATTCCAGTTACCGTTAATATGTTTGCTATGAATAATATTATGTCTTGTTAATTTTAATTGAGTTCAGCGTATGAGGATCGTCGTTACCGACGGGACTCCGTAGAAAATTTAGGTGCGAAATTGTTGACCGTATGTTAGTTTTGTTCTTTGTTTCTAATTTTCATGTTTTATTATTTCGACACGAGAGTGAGAAATATACTAAGTTCTAACCAATAGCGCGAGAGTGTGAGGAAGGAACTGATAGTGGAAACTAGGCATCGATCCTAAAAACAGCGAGAGCGCTTTAGACATCATTTAGAATTTCATTAACTTCCAAAATACACTTTTTAATTGAAACGAGCCAGCGAGAGAAAAATCCTGTGGTTGAAAGGTGTGGTTTTTGTCAATAGCGCGAGAGTGTGAGACGAAATCTTTAAGTTAGTACTTTCTACGGAACTGCATTCAGTCGTAATTAGCACCCGATTTCTACAAGTCCTTTAGGTACGCAGAATCCATATTCTGGACTCGTTTTTATTGTTATTTCTAAAAACCTCTAGAATTAGTAATTCTTTCTTCCCGTCTTAAATCCGTAAATATTTAGCCTTAGCTTTGCACCGCAACATTAGATTGTATTAGTTTGATTATCGCATCCCTGTGGGTTCGACAACCTTTTTAAAACTACGCGAACAGTTGTATACTTGCAGTCTTTATTCGACAGACATGTCAGTGTGCTCGAAGTTGCATCAAGAAGTCTCAACCAGTGTGGCTTGAGCAGGTGAGCTTAGTACATGGAATTGGAGAAGTAAGTCTTAAATATGAGGGTTCATGCAAGGGGCTCGTTTCATGAGACTTGGAGCAGTAGGCTCAACAAAAGTGGCTTGGAGCAGAAGTCTTGGGTCCGAGGAACTTGAACATAAGTCTTAGGCTGAGGGCCTAAGTAAAGAAGTCTTGGTTTCATGGAACCTAAGAAATAATTCTCGAGTGTAGCTTGAGCAAGAAGTTAAGAGACCACTACATTAGAGATGGAGGAAAAGTTAGGAGAAAATGATTCTTCTGAAGCAGAGCCAGAGCACGAAGAACAAAAACCAACTGAGGTCAATAATGTAGGTCCTAGAAGAACCACGCGTCAGATAAGAAAACCATCCTGGCACTCAGAATATGTGATGGCAAGTCATGATGCATATTGTCTTCTATCAGAAGATGGAGAACCATCAACCTTTCATGAGGCATTAAATGGTTCAGATGCTTCTCTGTGAATGACAGCAATGCAAGAAGAAATTGAAGCCTTACATAGAAATAACACATGGGAACTTGTTGAACATCCTAATAACCGGAAAGCCATCGGCAACAAATGGGTTTTCAAAATTAAGCGAGATGGCAACGATCAGGTGGAACGATATCGTGCAAGACTGGTGGTCAAAGGATATGCTCAGAAAGAAGGTATTGATTTCAATGAGATATTTTCTCTAGTGGTAAGACTCACCACAATCAGAGTGGTCTTGGCGATGTGTGCTGCATTTGATCTAAATCTAGAGCAGCTTGATGTAAAGACTGCATTTCTCCATGGAGAACTTGAAGAGGAAATATATATGCTCCAACCCGAAGGCTTTGAAGAACAAGGAAAAGAAAACTTAGTTTGTAGGTTGACCAAATCTCTATACGGTTTAAAACAGGTGCTAAGATGTTGGTACAAGAGATTTGATTCCTTCATCATGAGCCTTGGATACAACATATTAAGTTCAGACCATTGTATGTATTACAAAAGGTTTGATGATAATGGTGATTTTATCATTTTGCTGTTGTATGTGGATGACATGTTGGTGGTAGGCCCCAACAAAGATCGAGTCCAAGAATTGAAGGCACAATTGGCTAGGGATTTTGATATGAAGGACTTGGGACCAGTAAACAAGATTTTAGGGATGCAAATTCACCGAGACTTAAAAGACAGAAGGATTTGGCATTCTCAGAAAAAAATTATCTTCAGAAAGTCTTGCGCCGCTTTAACATGCAAGACTGTAAGTCAATCTCTACCTCACTTCCTGTCAATTATAAATTATCCTCAAGTATGAATCCTAGCAATGAAGCAGAAATGGTGGAAATGTCTCGAGTACCGTATGCATCAGCGGTGGGAAGCCTTATGTATGCTATGATATGTACTAGACCAGATATTACTCAAGCAATTGGAACGGTCAGTCGGTTTATGGTAGATCCAGGTAATGAACACTGGAATGTTGTTAAGAGGATCCTTAGATACATCAAAGGAACCTCAGGTGCTGCATTATGTTTTAGGGGATTAGAATTCACTATCAGAGGCTATGTTGATTTAGATTTTGCAGGCGACCTTGATAAAAGAAAATCTACTACTGGCTATGTGTTCACACTTGCAAGAGGAGCGGTAAGCTGATTATCCAAATTGAAGAATGTTGTAGCTTTGTCTACTACAGAATCTGAATACATGGCCGTTACCCAAGCATGTAAGGAAGCAATTTGGATTCAAAGGTTATTGGAAGAACTCGGGCACAAGCAACAAAAAATTATTGTGTACTATGACAGTCAGAGTGCCTTGCACATTGCAAGAAATCCAGCTTTTCATTCCAGGACAAAACACATAGGAGTTTAATACCATTTTGTCAGAGAGGTAGTAGAAGAAGGAAGTGTGGATATGTAGAAAATTCACACTAAAGAGAACCTAGCAGATGCAACGACGAAGCCGATTAACTCTGATAAGTTTGCATGGTGTAGATCTTTCTATGGCCTATTAGAAGCGTAATCAGCATGAAGTTGGCAAGGTATGGAAGATTTTGAAAGATCACAAATGTGACTTTAAGTGGGAGATTGTCAAAGATTATGGTCATAGTCAAACTATGTGGTCATGGTAAAAGATTTTGATCAAGGATTGTGGTTGAATAAAGTCACAATTTGTGGACCAAGAAAGAAACACCCATGGTTTTGTAACAACTCCCATGGTTTTGTGAAGATGAGCACCTATAAATAGAGGTGCATTTCTCATTCCTAACATAACAACACAAAACATTGCAACATAACATAAAAGAAAAATTTAGAGAGATAAAATATATTGTATTTTCTCTTATAAGATTTTTTTAGTGAGTGTTCTCCTATTATAAGAAAGAGTGTAATTTATTCTCTCATTTTATATAGAGAGAAGTGTTGTAATTTCTTCCACTTAGTGAAAATCTTTTCTACCTGTGTCCGTGGTTTTTCCCTCATTTATTGAGGGTTTTCCACATAAATATTCTGTGTTACTTTTCTTACTCCTTAATATCTTATTTTGTGATATTTATCTTATTACTCTGTTACCTAACATAAATAGAAACCGATAAAAAATAATCAAAATCGATAAAAACCTATCAGTAAAAATTTTAGTTTTGGCACTTTTTCTCCATCTACTATTATTCCTCTAAATTTCCTTTGAATAAAGACATCCAAAAAAACCAATGAAATCGATGTGTAGGTCCATAGACATCATTATCATATAGTGATAATTAGCACATGTTGTAATTTGCAAGTTAGTTTGTTTGACTCTCTTGATTAGATTGAAGGCCTTTCTCAACCGCTTGCCAAAGATGCCTAATAAATAATTATTCCCAGTCATTTTCAATACTAATAATGTACACATCCATAATTCAATACTAAATACTAATAATTGCCCAATAACTTTTTTTTTCCTTTCCTCTCTTTTACACTATGTTTGGAACAAGAGAGAAGCATAAAAAAGAAAGAGATTGCAAAGAAGAAGAAAAATAATACATTCATATCTCCTAAGATTTATTAAAATAACACTTACACTACTTCTCATTTTAAATTCTACAAGATTTATTAAAATAGAATTGATACTCTTTCGATTTTTACTAACTATAAAAAATTATATATATATATATATATATATATATATATATATATATATATATATATATATATATATATATATATATATATATATATATATATATATATATATATATATATATATATATATATATATATTGAAGAGAGAAAGATATAGGTAGACTCCATCAAATTTAAATCACTATTTTTTCTATTTTCGATTCGTTTTTTATCTGTCGTATTTTTTTTTTTTAAATTAAACTTCACATTTTGTTGACCAATTTAACCTAGTTTATAGGTTGTTCTGATTTTATTATTCCTTAGTTTATTTCTTATGTTTAGCCAAAGTTCAAATTGTTAAATTTTTATTTTATTTTTGTTAATTTTTTTTATAAAAAATAAATTATATTTTGAATTAGTTTAAATAACTAAAATAGGATAACAGCTAATTAAAATAAATTTAATAAATAATTATTTTTTAATTAAAATATAGATGTCATTAAGCAATATATTTTTGAATAACATTAAATTATATATCATTGATTTTTTAATTTAAGAATATTTTTGTGCTTTCAATAATAGTTACAATCCTCTCTTTTATTTTTGTCCTAATAAATAATATATTAAATCTATTATATATTTTCTTTATTTTTTATTCATTTCTATTTTCTCACAGTCTCATTTTTCTCTCTTCTCATTTTTATCTCACTACTGGATAAGCTAAGTATAGAGTTAGTTTTCTTATGATTCTTATGATTTAGTGTGTGCTAGTTTGATCTACTTGAAGAATACACAATGATGTTATTTTTGAAGGTGTTTTAAAATTTGTGAAAAAGATGGGAAAGAAGAGTTATTTTTTCTTCCTAAAATAGTTTAGAGGTACATTAAGGGTGAATTCATGCACTTTCATTAAATAACTGCAAAATTCTATGATTTACCTATAACAAATGGAGTATTTGTCTTAGTTCTGAGATGAATATTAATTTGTTGTTATGGTGTTTATTTGATATGTTCTAATCTAAATCCTATAAAATTAGTTTGATCTCTTTCAACTTTTATCTTCAGAATTCCTTTGGCATGTTGTGTTTTTTAAAGTTGTTTTGGTGTATTTATATACTCCATAGTCTATTAGACAAATCTCTATTTTAAATATATTATTGTACCATTAAAAAATAATTGACTAAATTATAGTTTTAATTTTTCAGTTTTGTTTGCATAATATTAATTACTCTATTTTAAATTTAAACAGTTTTAATTTTTCAATTTTAAATTTAAACAGTTTTAATTTTTCAATTTTAAATTTAAATAGTTTTAGTCGCTCTTTTATATTTTTTTATAAAAAATCGATAAACTTTTTATTTTTTAACTTTTATTTTTATTTACATAGTTTAATAATTGATTTATATATAATATTTGTCATATTTTACAAATAAGTTGCCATTTAGAAACTAAAAATATCATTAATTTTAAGAACAAAAGTATAAGAAGAAGATCAAAACTGTTTAAACTTAAAATTGAAAAATTAATTTTATAAATCAAATAAAATAGAAGGACTAAAATGTAATTAAGTCAAAATAATTCAAATATATATAAATTAATGTTCATAGTTTATTAAGGGGGACAAAATGACACTCCCTCGGTCCCACAATTTAGTATTACTCTTTTACAAATTAGAATTTTTAGCACGTTTCCCTAATGATTAATATTCTATAATGAAATTAAATAGACAATTAAAATAAAAAATGAATTCTCTTCTTCTCAATTTTGAAATTTCTTTTCTTACGTTACCTAAGAGTGAGTGAGTGATCAAATACTTATTATTTACTTAAAAGGCCTGAATTTTTACTACTTAGACAATTTTTTGTTGATTCGATACCATAATATATAATTCATTTTTGTCAGTGATAATAATAGAAACACTAGTATTTATTATAAATAATTTACTGAAATATATGTTTGATCAATAAAGAAAATAATATTGATAGGTTAACATGTGTTTTAAGATACATAAATCTATAAATGAAAAGTTTGTGTTTAAAAAAATAATAAAAAATTAATTATTAATAAAAATAGTGATAATTTTTAAGAAAAGTATATCTACATTTCATTTTTAACGTGTGTCCGTGTTAACATTACCTTACTTTTTAAACTATTTTATAATAATTAAGAAAATATTAATATGCCCTTTACTAAAATGTAAAAAAAAATTTAAAAATTATATTTTTACTAATATATATTCTTAAATTATACTTCAATTAATATAATCCTAAAATTTTATATCAATGGCTCAAAATATATTTTCTTTCCCTTTTTGAAAGGACCAAATTGTAAACATTTTAGTTTTGGCACTTTCTCTCCATCTACTATTGTTCCTCTAAATTTTCTTTGAATAAAATATATGCAAAAAAAACCAGTGCAATCCATGGCTCATGTTATAATTAGCACATGTTGTAATTTGCAAGCTAGTTTGTTTGATTCTCTTGATTTGATTAGATTGAAGGCCTTTCTCAACCGTTTGCTAAAGATGCTTAATAAATAATTATCCCTGTCAATTTCAATACTAATAATGTACACATCAATAATTACTTTTTTTCTTTCCTCTCATTAGATGGGCCCAACTATAGAGATAGTTTTGTTATGATTTGGTCTAGCTTGTAAACTATGTGATCTTTAAGGATGTTTTAAAAAGTGTAAAAGAAATAGAGAAGAAGAAATAGAGTGTACTGTTTTAGACAAAATATAAGTATCAGATACGTGTACTGGTACATGTACGATATGTGGTATGCACATTGGTACACAATTGATATGCATATTTATAATATAAAAAAAAGTTTGTTTCTTTAGTAATAATTCAACAACAATCAATAGAAGTAACACACTTTCAAGACAATATTCGTTTTTCTTAAAAATTTTAACCAAGAACAATACATTCTTGCTTAAAAACTTTAGAGTGAACAATAAACAATTAACACAATCCTACTCAGATGTTAAAAGATATAAGAGAGGAACACAAAGAACAACACAAAAATCCACTAGTGCAGAAATGACTTTTTACATCGGGCGAAAATTATTTTTTACATCAGGCTTAGTCCGATGTAAAGACAGGTGATGTAGTAAATCGAAGACATTTTACATCGGGTTTTGGACCAACGTAAGAAATACACCAAGCACATCGGTTAAATTTTTAAGTTTGATGTGAAAAAAAATATAATTGTAAATTTTAATTATAAAAGGGTGTTTTTACATCGGTTTTAAGGCAAAATCGATGTAAAAGGTGGACATTTTACATCGGTTGCGTGGAAAAACCGATTTAAAAAGTTCTGTAGTAAACAAAAAAAAAAATTATGCTGACACTTTTTACATCGGTTCTCTTATTCACCCGATGTAAAAAGTTCTACACTAAACAAAAAAATATTTTATGCTGACACTTTTTACATCGGTTCTCTTGTAGACCGATTTGAAAAGTCCTAGGTGACACTTTTTACACCGGTTCTCTTATTCACCCGATGTAAAAGGTAGTTTTTTACATCGGTTTATTCGTTCGCCCGATGTAAAATGTACTGTTAAGAGTATAAATTATTTGCCTATTTTTTAGCCGTTCCCTGTAACTTTTTTAGTTCTTATTTTTTTCATATTTTTCTAACATCACACAGACCATAATTAGGTCGCTATTTTCCATAGTGCACATCATATAAACCACATTTAGGTCGCTATTTTAATAGTTTTCCAACATCACATAGACCATATTTAGGTCGTTATTTTCATATTTTTCTCACAAATATAATTTCATTGCACCAAATATCTAGTATATATACACATAATTGATTTACAAAAGTACTGATATAAGATATACACAAATGTACTAAATTATAAGGAGGTTTGCACGATGGAACACTACAACAACAAAAAAACTTAACCTTTATATAACTCGAAGAAACATGTTGCCCAACGGAGTCACAAATCATCGTTTGTTAAGTTCGTTGGGTCATCAAATACCTACAACACGTAAGTAACAATAGAGTTATTCTTTGAAAATTCACATTAAGTTGCAAAACGTAAAATAAATAACAAACTAAAGGCATTTTTATTACCTTCATCCAAGATTTGGTTATATTGGCTGAGACAATATCCAACATATTTTTCATCACATAATACCCACAATCATCAGAGTTAGGTTGTTTCCTTGTCTACAAATGAATGACATAATTAGTGAATACTTATATGATAAAATTAAATATATAATTATAATTTACACCACACTTACATTGGGTTGAAGCCATGTATCCTTTTTTCTATTCCCATTTGCCGCTTGATGAACCCCAAAAGCACTAATTCAGAAGAAAAACATTCATATAAAGCCACATAACATATGATATTACTTTTGTAACAAATTATGTATATATGATGAAGTGAACATAAAAGATAAACTTACCTTGTAACAACTTTCGACATGGTTTGATTAAGCTCATGATGAAGTGAACAAAAGACGACCACCGTATTATCATTTGGACACATGACTATTAATTGCCAATGGCCTCTGTACGTGTGTGTGAAAACACAAAAGTCACAATTTCATGTTACCAAAATTGAACTATATATGTTACCAAAATTAAAAAATAGAAAACATAATTTCATACAAACTTACCCATGAATAAATGGTAGCAAGTGACACTCTCTCTTTTCATCACGTAACTTATCTTGTATGTATTGTATGACACTTGCTTGAGTTTTCGGCACATGATCAACGTACGAACACATAGCAGGGTCCATAAATCCGTATACTTCAGATTGTGAAGTATCAATACACAAACGATGAATATACCTAAAAAATATTAAAATCAACATTATAATAAAAGTGATGAGAGATATAACATATTAATAGATATTGACACTAATAAAAATAGAAAATATACTTACGTGCACCAAACTTGGAGAGTAGACACATCAAGCCAATTAAAACCCACCAGCAGCTCTCTGGTACACTTAGCTGACATATAAAAATTACAGGTGCTCGCACAATGACTTAATTGTATTGCCAAATGATCATCACCCATTTTTAGAACCATTCTCATTAATCTCTCAACATTGTCTTCTCTTTCTCCTTCTTTTGTGCTTACTTTTACAGCTGAACAACTTCCTTTTCCGCTTCCATCAACAGCTTCCCATTGTACAATGCATTTATTATTATTTTCAGTGTTTTGTTGCGAGAGACTCATAGACCTAAGTGTCTCCATGAAAGATTGTTCCATCGCCTTACGCTCTTTAGCCAACTTTTCATCAAAATTAGCTTTAAGCTTTGCTTCTAATGTAGATGAAAGTTGTGCAAATTGTTCTCTTATATCTTCTTGTCGTTGACGTGAAGAAGATCTGCCAAAGAAAGTGCTTTGTTTATGGTGTTTTCCAACACCACGAACACGACCACCATGCTCAGATGTTCCAATGGCTGCTGTTAAGATATCGCTACGTCCATCCGGAACAAAGCCACCCTTTTCAGTTTCTTCAACTAGAGAATCCTACAAAATGAAAAATCCATATTTTTTTTATCAATCACAACTATAACTAGAGAATCCTACAAAATGAAAAAACCATATTTTTTGACTTACAATTTTCTCACCAACAACTTATGTAGCCTTTGATGTGTATTCTCCCTCTTTCTTTTGTCGTGCTCTCTTCCATAACTCATGGCGTGATGGTGAAGATGGGCTACCAGTATCATCTAAGGTAGAATCATCTCTCGATGATCTCCTTTCATTTATCATTTTCTCCTCAAGCAAACGATACCCTCCACGAGATAATACATGTGGGTATACATTCTTAGCCATATTTGCTGCACCCTTTTGACTTTTTTCCTAATATAAACTCAAAAGTTACTAATCATACTAAACATAATAAAAATTTTATGCACAAAAGAAAATTATAACTCCTACTAACCTTAAATTCAGGGGCATCTCGAGACTGCACAAAATCCTTCTATACTTCTTCTTTAATTTAATTGTACCTGATATATGGAGGAGCTAGACCTTCTTTGGGTTGTCTAATATACTCGCTTGTGAGTTGTGTCTTAAAAACTCTCCATAGCTCTCCGGCATATTTAATCCATTCTTTCTTCAACAGATCCTTCTTTGGACCATGAGGTTCTGGAATAGTGAAATGAGCCTACACATATAGTATATGGCATATGTTGTTAGTATATTATTATAAAATATAATAAAGTGTAGCAGTTAAAAATACCTGAGCATCAGTCCAAATAGCATCTTTTATGCCTTCATCTATTTCTTTCCACTCATTTTTCAAAATACTACATCTCTGTCGAGCAAGAGACGCTATGTAACTTCTAAAATTTGAAGCATTTTTATCCATACATCCCTGTTATTGGATGAAACTCGACCTTTATCTTTTCACCTGTTTGATGAACTTTGTTAATTTATGTCATCAAAGTGGGACCTCTAACTCTTCTTTTTTTTAAGGTCACTAGATGAAGAAGGGTTGTCGATTGAATCAACCATGTATCTGTTAACACAAAACAAAAATAATTAGAAATCAAATTAAGCACAAAATATATACAATTAGACATCAAATTAAGCACAAAATAAAAAAAAATAGAAATTAAAGTAATGTCAAATTAACGTATAAAATAACCTTACTAGTCCTCCCATATCCCTTCTTCATGATCTATGCGAATAGCGTGTACGTCATCCTCTTCGTTTTCTTCAACGAAGGTAGGAACATTCATTGAGAAAGGAGGAGTTTCGGAAATATCAAGGTTCGCATCTTGATTTTCATCACTATCATGGACCTTTCCTTGTATAACCACTAACCACCTTTTATTAGAAGGATCTGTGACATAAAACACTTGTTTTGCTTGAGACGCCATGATGAAAGGTTCGTCCGCATAAGCTAGCTTGCTAAGATCAACTGATGTAACTCCGAATTCATCGATTCTTACACCACTGTTGATATCAATCCATTTTCATTTAAATACAGGAACTTTAAACACAACATAATCAACTTCCCAAATCTCTTCAATCACCCCAAAGTAGGGTGTAGATGCCATAACCGGGTTTTTATCTTAGCACTAGAGAAGTGCATGGACTCGGCCACAATCATAACCCCACTATTTTGTGTGGTACTACGATCATCCTTTGACTTTGTACAAAAGCAAGTTTTATTAATATCATATCCACTCAAAGTTATTATGTTACATTTAGGCTCATAGGACAACCACTTAATTGTATTGGAAGCAATATCCTCCTTAGAAATTTTTTTTTTAAACCACTCAGAGAAACTCTTATTATGCTCTTTTAACAACCATCTTTCATTCATCTTGGGGTACTTTTTCTTTATGATGCTTTTGTGAGCAGATAAGTAAGGTTGAACTTCACCTGTGTTATTCAATATATACAAATGCACTCCAAGAACCACATCAATACTTAAGCTCTTGACCTTTAAACCTTGTGTACCCACACCCTCACATCTTCCATCATGACGAGACTTGGGAACCCCTACAGCATCCACTTCTGACAAATAGTTCGAACAAAAATCAATTGCTTCTTCTGCGATGTACCTCTCAACAATTGATGCTTCTGGACGGTGTGGGTTTTTTGTATACTCTTTTAGGATCTTCATGTATCGCTCTGTTAGATACATCCACCGTAAATAAATTGGACCACATAATCTAATCTCCCTTACTAGATGAACAATCAAGTGAACCATAATGTCAAAAAATGAAGGAGGAAAATACATCTCTAATTGGCATAAGATAAATGCACCCTCATTTTCCAAATTCTCTAGCTTTAATGGATCAATGGCTTTACAACAAATTGCATTGAAAAATAATCACAACCTAGTTATAGTCTTCCTAACATTGTTAGGCAATATCCCACAAATAGCCACTAGTAGTAGTTATTGCATTAAGACATGACAGTCATGAGATTTTAATCCAATTAATTTGAGATCTTTACCTGAGACAAGCCTATTAACATTTGATGAGTAACCATGCGACACTTTAATACTTTGTAAACACTCACAGAAACTTATTTTCTCTTTTTAAAACAGAGTGTAGCAGGCAGGAGGCAAATATATCTTGTTACATATATGTTATGGAGTTAACTCTTCTCGTATACCCATCAAACTCAAATCCAGGCGAGCATTATAACCATCTTTTTGTCTTGCCTTAAATTTTGAGAAGTGTTCCGATTAAACTATCACATACATTTTTCTCCATGTGCAACACATCAATACAATGTCTTACATCAAGACTAGACCAATATGGAAGATTGAAGAAAACCGACCACTTTTTCCACAAATTTTTCATAGTAGATTGCTTTTGGTACTTTCCGAAGACGACATTAATGCCTTGTTGTCGTTGATAAACTTCCTCTTCAGTTAAGGGCTTTGGAGCAACATCATGCTCTTGTTCCCCATTGAAAGCTTTCCGCAATCTACGATATGGATGATAACGATCTAGAAATTTTCGATGCCCGAGATAAACAGTCTTCTTTCCTTTTACAAGTTGATGGTAACATGTGTCTTTTTCACATATAGGAGATGCTCTATGCCCTTTAACTTTATAACCAGACAAATTTCCATATGCCAGAAAATCGTTGATGGTGCAAAACAACATGGCACATATATTGAACTGTTCACCAGAATACGCATCAAAAACATCCACCCCTTCCTCCCACAACACTTTTAAATCATCAATTAGAGGACTTAGATAAACATCTATGTCATTTCTGGGTTGTTTTGGGCCCGAAATCATCATCGATAACATAATATATTTACGCTTCATGCACAACCTAGGAGATAGGTTGTAGATCATCAGGAGAACAAGCCAACAAGTATGGTTAGTACTTAGATTACCAAACGGATTCATTCCATCAGTTGAAAGTCAATGTCTAAGGTTTCTCGACTCTTTGCCAAAATTTAGAAACAAAACATCTATTTTCTTCCATTATAAAGAATCAGCTACATGGCGAATTTTTCCATCACACTTTCTTTCTTCTGCATGCCGTCTAAGATTCTTTGCGTCATTTGCATTAGCGAATAGTCTATTGAACCTTGAAATTATTGGTAGGTACCATACCACTTTCGCGGGAGGAACCTTTTTTACCACCTCATCATCACTAGAATCACCAGCTTTCTTTTTGTATTGTGACGCCTTGCACTTTGGACAATGATTATAGTTTACATACTCATTTCTGTATAATATGCAATCATTAGGGCATGCATGTATATTTTCATACTCCAAACCCATCGTACACAATATCTTTTTCGCCTCGTAATAACGATTTGGCATTACGTTATCTTCTGGAAGCATCTGTGTCAACAATTCAAGCAATTCAGCAAAACTTTTGTCAGTCCACCCATTATTTGCCTTCAAATTAAAAAAACTTAACACGGCTGACAAACGTGTAAAATTTGTGCATCCCGGGTACAAAGGTTTATCCTTGTGACTACATAAAGTATCACATGCATGCGCCTTCTTAAACGAATCTTGTTCAATATCACGCATCATGTCTTCGAGACGATCATCCATTTCTGCACTAACATTATCTCTTTGGGTCACATTTGACTTTGCTACTACCTCACCGTGTCATATCCATTGTGTATAACTTTGACAAATCCCATGACAAATTAGATGATCCATGATTTCTTTCTTATTGAGTTTTGGTTCATGATTTGCACAACGAACACATGGACAGAAAAAAGCAGATGAATACTTTTTTCAGCATCACTCTTAGGAGGAGCAAGATTTTTTTTAGCATTACTTTCAGCAAACTCTAGAAATTCCATCACTCCTTGTTCGTACTCGAAACTTAATCGATTGGCTCTCATCCAACTATGATTCATACCTATGTTCCGAAATTATTAATGCATACAGAGTTAAATCATTGGGACGCCTATAATAGTCCCTCTTTTGGACATTAGAGAGAACAAAAGTCTCTACGTGTAAACACGTGGCATAAAAGAAGAATTGAGAAGTTATAAAGAATGAAAAGAGAACCTGCAATTACGTGGCGACCAGATGACTCGCGGTTAAGAGAAAAAGAGGGACACAAATCCTGCGAGAAACGAAATATCAATTTTTATTCCATGAGACGCCACTCATTACTCGCAACTTTTACATAAATTACTACTGGTAAATAAGACTTCAAATTTGAGCTTACAAATTAATCAAAAAATAGCAACATTGATTAATCCAATTAATTTGTGTCCACTAATTTGATTCTCTCATGCAATTCTATATAAGAATAGTAGGCAATAGCAACAACAGTATACTAATTTGGAGAACAAGCAATAGCATCATCTTACAAATTAATCAAAAAATTTCAGCCAAAACCACCAAAGAAAATCAAGAGTTCAGTCATAAAACACCATTGATTAATCCAGAAACATACACATGACACATGATTCCAAAAGAAACATACACAAAAAATAAATAAAGTCATAGGTGTACTATCTTTAAAGATGATGATGATGATTATACCCAAATCCGCATACACACACCACATGCAAAAGAAAGAAAAAAAACCTAAACTTGAACTAACAGAGCAACCTCCATTGAAACCAAAAGAAATGTAGAACAAAAAAATGTAAAATGAGTTCATTTGAGACCATTTCCTGGTGTAGAAATTGCAAGTCAAAATGTAAAGTCAAAATGAACAGCAGGTGAATTAAAGTCTGTACCTTATGTTGATAACCCTCCCTATTTCCAAAACATGCACGTGAAAAAAGGAAGAATGAGATACTGTAAGAGGGATGAACGGCAACAGCGCGAGCACGGTAGAAGGGATGAACGACGACGGCGCTATCGTGGGTCGGAGGGGAGGGAGGAAGGCGAACGGACCTCGCGGGCGGGAGGGAGAAATGAAGGTTCGTCATGGGAGGGTGAGAGAAAATGAACGTAGGAAATGTGCAGGTTTTGGTTAAACAATATTTGAGGGTTTTAAATTAGTTTTTAAATCGGTGGAATTTCTAACCGATTTAAGATCCATGGGCCAATGAACATTTTACATCGGTGGGAACAAAACCGATTTAAAAACCATGTTGTAGTTTACATTTTAAATCGGTTGGATACTAAAACCGATGTAAAATCCATGTTTTTTATTTTTACTTTTGGGGGGCTTTTTAAATCGGTTGGTAACGTACCCGATCTAAAAACCCTTTAAATAATTTTTTTCAATTTTTTTTAATATTGTTTTTTACATCGATTGCAAATACAATCGATTTAAAAACCCTTTAAATAATTTTTTTCAATTTGTTGGGGGCTTTCTAAATCGGTTGGTAACGTACCGATCTAAAAACCCTTTAAATAATTTTTTTCAATTTTTTTTAATATTGTTTTTTACATCGGTTGCAAATACAACCAATTTAAAAACCCTTTAAATAATTTTTTTCAATTTGTTAGGGGATTTTTAAATCAGTTGGTACCGTACCCGATCTAAAAACCCTTTAAATAATTTTTAAGTTTTTTAATATTGTTTTTTAAATCGGGGTTGGAACTATACCCGATTTAAAAACCCTTTAAATAATTTTCTTAACATTGTTTTTGAAATCGGTTGGAAAGATACCCGATTTAAAAATCCTTTTAATAATTTTTTTTCAATTTTTTACATCGGTGGATTAATTGGCCTGATGTAAAAGACCTAATAAGTTTTTTTTCTTTTATTTACGATACTGCCACCGTGTTTATAGTTTCACATTTTACATCGCTTCGAGTGAATACCCGATGTAAAAACATTTTCCCAAAAGTCTTTTTTCTAGTAGTGACCTTAGAAAAATTCTCACACCAAAATACGTCACACACACACTTTCTAGGTTAAAAGACTTTCTTATAAATAGCCTTTGAGAACCATGGGCTTAGGCTTTAAAATTCACAACAGATCCAAAACAGCAGTTGCAAATATTCTGCACAAAAATAGGAACTAAATAAAAAGTTTTCTAAAAAGGATCCAAGATCCTTTTTACGAAAACTAACAGAATTTGTCAAACAGAAGTTCCCACAATATACTCCCATGAAAAACGCACATGCGTGAATCAGAACACACTAAAAAATCACACTAAAAAATACCAAAATAGTCATTCTCTAACTTTTTGGTATAACATGTCCTGGAACATGTCACAACATCATGCAGAACATGATGTCTGACTCTCATGGCAGAACATCTGGTTTAGCATCTTGCTAACAACATGTTGTTTTACCAAAATATAGTCAATCCAAAAATCACAGAACTTACAATCTCTCCCTTTGGAAAATTTTGGTTAAATAACCATAGCACACATCAGAGGCATACATAGCGGAATCAAAACAAAAACAAAGAAACCTAAGCACAATGCTGCCAAACCAAAATAGTACAACTGACAACAATGTCAAGACATCAGGTCTGACATCACAAAACAACACAACCTACATGAGACTGTAGCACCCCAAAATTTGCCCTTTCATTTTTACCGTAACTGGCTTATGTTTCTCTACATGTTGCATTTCCGCATATCATAGCATTGGTTCTTCAGACATGGGATCAAGGTATTTTTGTGGCTCAGGGTTCCCTTTTATTGCAAGAGTCTAAATAGCAAGCAGCAAAGGCTCCGACATTTATTTTGCCTAGCGGTCAATTTTATTTTATTCAGCAGGTTATTTTCGGCTCAGGAGACGGTGCACGGGTTATCTCAGGCATTCTCACAATCATAATATCCAAGGGAAAGTTTCAGAGGCTTAGCAGCGCTTAGAACAGGTGGCAATGGGCAATTGTACATGATTCCCTCCATTTGGCGCCAAAATTGGCAGTTTTTGAATAGGGTAACCGATTACCTGATATAGAGTAACTGGTTACTTCAAGCAAAATTGGCCAAGAAATTCAAGTTTTTAGCATGTGCAATTTTCCAATCATTTTCAACCATTTATTTCACTTGACCATAATTGGAAGGATCTAGAATTGTTCAATTTTCATCATTTCCCTCCAAATTTCAAACACTCCATTCTTAATTCCATTCCTAATTTCCATTCTAAATGCTAATCCACACTCCAAACCACATTTTGATTCCAAACCTAGAGCTTATTTAAGTGAATTTGCTCCAAACCTCACAATTACCCTTCATTTTCAGATTTCACTCTCACTTTTGAGAATTTGCTCTCAATTTTCTCTCTACTTTTTTACTCACAAAACCTTCATTAAAGCTCTTTCACTTGAGCTCTTTGATTCTTCATTGGAATCATTGAATTCTAGAGCTAAACCTCCATCATTCATCTCCATTATCTTCAATTCATCACTCAATTTTCGTTTGAATTGAGATCTGAATTTGGAAGCTAGATTGGAAGTGCTTTTTGGATCATTTTTGCTTGATCTTGCTTGATCCTTATTTCTACAACAAGGAAGCTCTTGGATCTTGAAGAATCTCTGGGTTTCTTGCTTGAATCTGCTAATTTCAAGTGAATCAACACTCGCCAAAGCAAATCTCAGCTTTGAAGGTTGGCAATTCTAGATCTATTTCTGTTTTGAGGTTATTTGAATAATCACAATGTAGATCCATGGTTTTTGCTGCTTTTTTTAATCCAATTTGATGATTTTGGATCTTGGTGATTTGTGATTTCAGTGTTTGATTGTGTTTATATGATGTTTGATCACTGTTTCTTGATGATAATTTCATGCTTGATTGATATCATGTTCATACGGATGATTGGAGAAGTTGTTTGATGCTTAAAACTGATTTTAAAAGCTGCTTTTCTGGTTCTGGTTTAGTGGTAACAGGTTACCTTATATAGAGTAACCGGTTACTTAGTGTAAATTTCATGTTATTCAGCTTTTATTCAATAGAGTAACTGGTTACCCTATATTGAGTAACCGATTACCACTGAGGCAGAATGTGATTTTCTTGCATTTTCTTGCTTGTTTGATGTCCTTTCCACATGTAAACTTCATGGATTAATATGATGCATTTATGTGGATTGTTTTTTTATGTGTTCCATTGTTCTTGAATGTTTGATCTCGAATCTTTGACGCGCAACTTTTGGTTTCTGTTTTGAATGTTCAACATGTCCATGTGACTTGTGATGAATGGTCATTTGCTTTGCTTGCTTGTGGCATGATTAATTGATTATCAACGAATGTTTGTTGCTGGATATTGTGATGCATGATTGTATTTTTTCCCGATTCCGCTTTGATGCGTGTTTGTTTGATCGTTCGATCGTTCATTTTAAATTGAAATACATACTTGATCTTGTCATTTCTTGTTGATGCAATGTTGTTGATCATTTATGATTGTTTGTCAAAACATGTTCATACTTGTATGATGCCAATCCATGATTGTTGTTTGTATTTGTTTAATTGCATTCAAACATGCTTGCTGCTCTGTTTTCCACAACTGTTCTTGCTTCAGACTTATATGTTGTCTTTGCCTTGCTTGCTTGCTGCCTGGCTTTTCACACCTGTATTTATGCTGAATCATGTGCTGTTATATGATGTCTTGCTTGTATGATGGATATTATTGTTGTCTTGTGCAGGAGGCGCTGTTGTAGCTGCTGTTTTTACCTTGGTTATTGCTTTTTGCCTTGCTTTTGCATGCTCTCTTAGGATTTGTATTCAAATTTAATTTCCGATTAAATTTAGAGTAAGATAGACATTAGAAGTTTAATCCAAGCATGATAACATATAGGTTAGTCCCTTTTAACATCAACCTTAGGTCCATCTTTTGCATGCTAACATTAGGATTAAATCTCCTTTCGTATCCCGACTTTAGGACCACTTTGCATGACAACGTTAGGGCCGAGTTTCCCTTAGACCTCCCGTACGTCTCTCTTCTCATCTCAAAACCATTCTAACTCATCTAATAAATACGATGAACGTTGTGGGATATGAGCCTTAAGCACATGGGAAATGATGAGTGGGGGGTTTCTCCTCACTTGTTTAGAGTGTTTAGCGTATTCCCTTTGGGCGATATGCGACGCATTCGCTCCTATGTCATAGTCTTTAGTGCAACGTGAATCTCAAACAAACTAATTCACTTCACTAAAACTCACAAACCAAACTCAAACCTTTTTATCCTTTGGGATCATTGTTTCAAACTTCATTTTCAGAAAGAGTATGTTACTTTTCTGTTCTATCACAAACATGCATCGACCCGAACTGCTGGAATGGGAACTTAACGTCGCTCACAAAAAACACTTAACCAACCTGCGGTTCCGTTTGCCCGAACTACATTTTCTCTAATTTCTCATACCAGATGAGGATATGTAGGTACAAGACAGTGATGTCTTGGCGAGAAACCTTCCCCCCATCACCCGTAGTTTTCCGAACTACGTTGACTCTGACTTTCCCATTACACGAGGGAATACGTAGGCATAGGGCGACAATGTCCTATCGAGTCTCTTTCTTTTTCTTTTGTTCTCATTTCCGCTTAGCATTAGCTTTTAGATAAACACACCCCTTGATTAGACAACAAGCGTGCATCCCGTTGAGTACAACGGACGTGAGGGGTGCTAATACCTTCCCCTTGCGTAACCGACTCCCGAACCTAAGATTTGGTTGCGATGACCTTGTCTTTTCCTGTTTTTTAGGTTTTCTTCGACCGTTTCCTTTCCCTATCTTTGGGATAAATAATGTCCAGTGGCGACTCTTCTGTTTTTACGCCGGGTGTTTTTCGCAGTTAAGACAGCTGGCGACTCTGCTGGGACCACGATTCCCTATGCGAGTCATTCCTAGAGCTTGTCTGTTGTGTGTCTTTGGGTGTTTATTTTTGTGCAGTTATTTGCCTTTATATGCATTGATTGTTGTAGACTATTGCATTTACATTTTATTGTTATCATATTATGTTATTGTTGATGTGATGTTGGGTGAGTTGTTCCATTGAGAGATAAGCCCAATACCCATGCTTGAGTACACACCTAGTATTAGTGTGGAGAGTAGTGCGGGTTTACATGTTTGTCATGCAAGAACCCTCACGAAATTCGCATCCAACGAGGTCTTCTTTGGAGACATCCTATCCTGCGCATTTAGGGAAGTTGAGGGGGTGTTGAGTTAGAAAGCTAACGACTCTGGAGACCGTTCGTTGGAAAGTCATTTGAGACCACCTTGATTGACCATGATGCCAAACCAGAAATGGTGAATGTATCATTGTTTCTCGACCTGAGAGTCCGTGATACTGAAAACTTGCATAGGATGTCGTACCGTCCAAGACTAGAACCCACATGGGAGAAGGGATGGGTTTTGCAGGAAACTTTGACCTTCAACCAACCCAGTTTTCTGGTTTTCTTGTCAGAGCAAACTTTTGATCTTGAATACTCTGGTTTTCTATCATTCCAGTGTTTTGGTTTTCTGGGATTTCTTGTTAGAGCGAAGTTCTGATTCAGTCAATAGCATAACAACAAGTTTGAGCATTGGATACCTTGATCCCATGTTTGCATTTGTATAATCATCTTGAATTTAACATTGCATGTTTGTGTGTTTTACAGGTTCTCGTCTTTCCCTTGATTCTAGTCCTGGTTTTCTATAGAGATGGAAGCTGAGAAAAAGAAGACGACTTTGTACAAATTTCTGACGCCCGAGTTAGGACCTTTATTTGGTCTGATTTCCATGGCTGATCCTAGAGTTCTTGAGGTATTCAAGAAGGATTATGGGAGGATCTTGAGCCTCTTCCGGAAGGTCACGAGCTATGATCAGGAAGCCATTCTCACTCTATTGCAGTTTTATGATCCGCCACTATGATGTTTCACTTTCTCGGATTATGTGTTGGTTCTGACTTTGGAGGAGTTTGTTTTCATCTTAGGTGTTTCGATCCAAGATGAGGTGCCATTCTGTTGTTCAGAAGAAGAACCCAATTTCGAGAAGTTAGTTGCTGCTGTTTATTTGAGCGCATCTGAGTTAGTTGATTGTGTTGTTAGCAAGAATGGAGTTTCCGGATTTACTTTATCTTTCTTGGTGGATAAAGCCCGAAAGTATGCTGAAGAAGGTTGTTGGGTGGTCTTCAGTGCTATATTGGCTTTGTGCATCTACGACATCATGATGTTTCCTAATATACCAGACTTTGTTGATTTGGATGCTTTTCATATTTTGGCTTCCAGGAATCTCGTACCTACTCTCTTATGAGATTTGTATCATTCAGTACATTACATGAACGAGAGGAGAAGAGGGAAGACTGTTTCTTGTTGTACACCATTTTTTCATAAGTGGTCTATCGATCACCTTCCTCGCATCAGAGCTTTTGTTGATACTGGGGTTACATCTGAATGGTAAAAAAGACTCATAGGTTTAACAGCTAAGGACATCGCCTGGTTTAACCAAGATCTGCTCGGTCATGAGCTCATCTTTAGTTGTGGTAGTTTCTCTAATGTACCTTTGATAGGAAGAAAAGGGGGAATTAATTCCAATCCTTCTCTTGCTGTCAGACAGTTTGGTTATGCCTTGAGGGGACCTCCGAAGGAAGAAGAAGTGCAGGAATCTCTGGACTTCACCGGTGTAGCTGATCCTTGTATTTTGGCCATATTTGTTGATGCGTGGAGTAAAATCCATAAGAGGGGGAAGCTTTCCTTAGGGAAGAGTGACTGTAGAGCCTACGATCCATACTTGAATTGGATTCAGAAGAGAGTTGAAAAGGTATTGTTGTCGTTTCCTGTTGAAGAACCATTGTATCCCTTAGTCATTGAGCCGCCTATAACAAGTGGCATCCTGAGATATAATAAGATTTGGGCAGAGAAGGAAGAGCTGCACAAATAGAATGAAGAGTTAAAACAAGAGATTAGTCAGCTAAAGCATGATAAAGGTGAAGCTGTTTATTTGGCCAAGACGAAGTCAGAATCATTGACCAAGCTGGAGAATTATTGACCAAGCACGATAAAGGTGAAGTTGTTTATTTGGCCAAGACGAAGTCAGAATCATTGACCTAGCTGAGCAGATCAGGGTACGAGAGCGAATCATTCAGGATCTAAAGAGCACCTGCAGCATTTTGAAGCACAAGAAGGAGGATTTAGATAGAGCGTATCTGGAGATATCCAAATTCAATGAGCAATGGAATGCTACTTTAACCACCAACAAAAACAGGGAGGACCATCTTCGTACTCAGATTGATAAGCTAAAGACGCAACTCAAGGTCAAGGAGAAATAAGTAATGGTAGAATTGTCCCGCAGATACACGATTGAGCAGAAATACCATGAGACTTTATCAGGACTTGAAGAGCTCAAGATCCGAGCAGATGTGAAAAAACTCATGCTTGAAGATGCCTTCGGCGATGATGCTTGGGAAGATTATTGTCATTGTCTCTGAGATGTGATACATAGAAGGGACATCCTCATTAGAGAGTTGGTTGTCAAACCAGACCACCCAGATACAAAGACAATGCTTAAGGAGGCTCAGGCCTGGAGCAAAGAGCATGATTGCTGGGGAGAATTATCTTCTGATATGTCACAGTAGTTTCTTTGCTTCTGTATCTTGATCATCACCAGATTTGTTGGATGAGATCAGTACCTTTTTTGTATTCGGATCTTTCTTAGTTGTTATTATGTATTGTCTCAGCTTTACTTGATGTATGAGAAGATTATTGTGGTGTTCTTGTCCATCTCTACTGTTCTTGTTTATTGAAACTAGAATCAAGGGGAGATCTCCCTGTAAATATGTAGACATGTTTGCATTTTGAATCTTGCATTTTCATTTGCATTGCAGGTGTTTTCAATGGCCTTGTGTTCTTATCTCTGCTTGGTTTTCTTCAGTAATAGGATTGAAGAGTTCAGTTTCCACAGATATCCAACTCGAGGGAATCAACAAAAAGTAATGGATCAGGTTCAGATTGAATTACAAGAAGTCAGAGCTCGCATGGCCCAGTTCATGAAGCTGATGCATAATGTTACCAATGGGTAGTGTTATACCCCAAATTTTACCCTTAGATTCACTGATTCATTTAGCGCTTCATTTTAGTTCGTATTTCATTTTAACTAACGGCTAACTAGTCTGCCGAGTTGTTCGTTTTTGCAGACATGTCGAAGAAATTGGAAGATAATCTTGTGTGCCATTAGGTTGTGTTGGATTCACTCATTTTACGGTCTTTGATTATTACAAGGCCAAATCTACTCCGGGATGCCTCAAAGGCTCTCTGAGGAGAATGTTGTTTTTCTAAAATTTTGACTTCAAGGATGATGAAAGTTTGGATTTTTGACCACATGATTTGAAGTAATGATTTAGGATGGAAATGTGGAGTCGAGTGAGACAAGTAATTCTCAATTGAAAAATCAAAATGCTTGTTCTATTTAAAATTCAGATGGCTTCACATTTGTCTTAACTTTAAAAATCAAGATGTTATTTTAAAACCTAAAGTATTCAGAGATCTTTTACAAATTAAATTTTGTAAAGGTTCTAGTCCATGTCATCAACGAAAACACTAAATCCTGGAGGCTTACATGATCAAATTTGTAGTCCATGCCAAGACTAATTTAGGAGCCGATTCACAGAGTACAAAGACCTCACATGCTAATGCATCATTATAATTCAAATACTACTTCGAATATATTGAAATTTTGAGAGGTGAAGGCATGCAAAAATTAATCCAAGAAGTCACTACAATTCAAGGCTAAAGTTTACTCACTAGTTCAAAGATTAACTTACAAATAAACACAAAGTTTGTATTTCAAGATTTGAATCCATGGGACGATTCGCCAAGACAAAAATATTCAAAAGATACATGATAATTTGCTTTTACTAATTGCCAAAATAGGAAGAATATACATTTGTGTATAACAATGTTTCATGAAGAAGAATTTGGACCACCATCTACGGTTCATTTTGTGAAAGAAGATACGAGGTTACAAGTGACATTGCAAAATGTATATGTACAATCAAACACCTATTCTAAACTATTCTTCTTGAATCATCAATGACATGGCCGACGCTTTTGAGTAGAGGTAGATGATGAGAGGGAAGTTTGTTGGCAGCCGCCGTTTTGAATACAGGATGTTTGTTTCTCGGTATTCAAACAAGGTATTGCAGGATCTGTTGAGCAACTACCAATCACACTTAAATCTAAACAACCAATACTTCTTTGATTCCATAAACATGCAGTAAGATGATTGAGATTGTGAGAGTCATGTTGGAGACATACTAATGTGCATTTTCAAAATCACAGGAAATTACCAAATCCTATCACAGCATCACCGTTAAATAAGCTTGATACTCCTGCTGATGTCGTCATTAGTTTCATAAATAATGGCATCCGAACTGCAAGGAAAAGAAAAGGTTAGAAGACATTATGACAATGTTTAATCGATAACAGATAAAACTTTAGAAATATCTGCCGTGAGTTTGTTACCTTTCGTTAAAGTTGCTTAAACTCGAAAGCCTGGATAATGCCCTGCTAAGAAAGAAGATGCATCAATATAAGCCATGACATGTGACGTCAAGATTAAAGCACCATTAGTTTCTCTAAATCACTTTTTTTAATATTCAAGATTGGTCTCAAATATGCAAACCTGAGTTGGTAACTTCAGATTTCCTTGGTTTCAAGCTGTACCCCGAGCAAGGTAGATAGCAGAAGCATTGGCTGTAACGAAGGAAAACAAGTTCAACTTGGAATTCAGCCTTTTCTCAAATAAATCCCACTAGCTTTTTTTGAGCCTATTGCATTGCAGACTTCGAGGGAAAACTCCGCCCCAAGCTCATCCATATCAGTTGGAATAGGTATTGAGCCGCACACTCCACCCGTATAACCGCGATTGTGCCTACGTCGCAGGAAATACGAATGAATCAATACAAAGGTTTTAAAGAAGAGAAGCAGTTCAACATACCCAATCAAGAGCAACTCACTTACCGAGAGTAAACGAGTGGCTTCGGTAAACCTCTGCCAGATGCGAGAGCCTTTGTCGCAAACGAGATCACCAAACTGTTACTGAGCAACTACCAGTTCGAACATTACCAAAGTCTTAGTGGCCCAGCGGTTTCTACTACATGAAATACATATCGCCACCAGTTAGTACATGTTGCGACGATTACCGACATCTGAACAAATAGAAGAAAGAAGTTTCAGAAGCATATCACAATTATGACAAAGTTCTAGCAGCAATAACATGTAGCCGTTTCTATACCTGATGCTTGATTTGTCATTTTTCTTCCTTTCCTTAAAAAGGCTCCCATTTCCATTCCACGGCCTATGAATATATGACGAATCTAGGATAAATTTGAATCACCGGCACGAGCTCCACAATCTGAATAATAAACATCAAGAAGGATGCCTGTTCAAAAGGAGAATTTAAGCCAAACATCCAATTTGGTGACAGATTGGATAGAAAGCTCATCTGTTAATTACAAAAGGCCACACAAAAATCGAAGAATTCAGGCGGTCATGAATTCTTTCCAAACCATTCATCAAGCAGTGGATTTCTCATTGGTATTTGACGACATTAATCAACAATTTACAGTCATGTTCTTCCCTGAAATAAACAAACCAACACTTGTAAGTAATTGACATTTTCATCAGAACATACATGGCGAGAATCACATTTCCTTTCATAACTAAAACACCTTAATCACGCCTTTCCAAAACCAGAGCATCATGTCTAAGACAGTTTTGCAACAACATGAATAGAGTTTTATGATGGCTATACTTTCTTTCCAAAATAAACCGAACATGCTCCAAACAGAATCAAGCAAAAATGGAGAGATGATTAATCTTAACAGCAAACACATTTGATTTTATTTCCAAAATACGGTAAACATGTTACGACGGAAATGGAAAGAGTATCAAAAAAACATTAATGTACATGTTCTTTCTTTAATCCAAATGGCCTATATAAGAGGAGAGACATTCAGAGAGCAGACAACATCAACACGCAACGTAAATCGCAACCTCACAAACATACATTCACAGAAAGAAAAAGAAGAAGAGGGGATTGGAAGAAAAACTTATCTGTGAGATCATCAAACAACTGTTTTGCGTCAAAGCCAGCAGATTCGTCGGAGACGCTCCATTTCGATACCATACGACGGCGGAGCCGTTGTACATCTTCAACCTCGCCACCGATTCGCAGATCCTCCACCCCTAAGCCACAATTGGTACATTGTCGTTTTTGTTTGTAACATAAGTACATTGATAGCGTTTGATTATGCAGGAAATTTGAGGATTTCAGAGGAAATCAAGAAAGAGAGAAAGAAGAAGAAGAAAAAAGTGAGGCGCAGGAGAGAATAACGAGAAAGAAAAAGAGAGAGATCACGAAGGTGAGAAGAAGTGGAACGACGGAAGATTTGGGGAGAAGTGGAAGAATTAAGGAGAGAAGAGAGGGAGAAACCGCGAGCGGCGCCGCAGAGAAGATTGAAGGGCTTAGGGTTTCCTCTAAAACCTTCCCCCTTTCCCTGTTCTCATTTGGCAAACCGGGTTTGGGCCCGGTGGGTTCATCACCACCGGCCCAACCCAGTTTTTTTTGTTTTTTGTTTTTTTAGTTATTTTTATTTTATTTTGTAATATTAATATATAATGAATAAAATAAACTAACTACACTAACATAATACTAACTAAATCATTTTAAAATCTGGAAAAATAATTTAACAAAAAATGAAAAAAGACAATTTCTAACTAAAAATAATAAAAGTATCTAACTTTGAATTTAATATTAAATCTAATTTTTATAATAACAATGACAAATAAAATCACATTTAGCTTATTAAGTTTTTTAACTTTGATGCAATAACAATTTTTTTTTAGACTAGTTAAAAACTAATTTCTTTTTCATAATAAATTAAAATCCAAAAAAATAAATATTTATCTATTTAAAAATTCAAAGCAAAAGATTTTCTAAAAATAACTTAGAACTTTTTATTTCACTTTTACTACTTTTTCTTCTTAAAAATCCAAAACCTTTTTAGCTAATCCCATCCTTTTAATCAATTTCTAACACCATCTTATAACTTAGATCTAATTTCAAGAACTCTAAACAAATCACAAAAACAACTAAAAAATTCAACTTCTAACTGCTGCGTAAATTTCCAATCCCATGGCCTAATTCCAACTTAACCATATATCATTGTTATCATTGCTTGCACATCAATTTACATTTTCAATTATCACCGCTTTATTATTTACCGCTTATTTCCCCTCAGAAGGAAAGGTTACATTATTTGACCGCCGAGTCAATACCTCACCTTCACCCTAGCCTTAGAATCTGAGTCGCTGTACTCGTGCTTAGGCGTCCCGCCGTGGACATCCACCCCTTTATCCTAGCCTTAGGATTAGGATTCGCCGCACTCCACATAAGCTTCCTGCCATGGAATACTTACTACACCCTTTTTAATTCAACTTTATAACGTAGAAATTGGAGTCGCCGCACTCCAAATTAAGCGCTTCCATATGAATGTTTACTTCCCCCCGGAACCTTGACCACAGTCAAGAATTTCCTATCCCTCCCTCGTTGAGGGGAACTACGGTTACTCTGATTCCATCCCCTACCTCGGATACGTAGGCACAAGATGCGAGTCTTGGCGAGTAAACTTAGGACTAACCCCTCTAGGTCCTTTTCTTTACCTTTAACCCTTAGCATTATCCTTTAAGTAGATAAACATAGCAATAGCACACATTTAAAACAAGAGGTTCCTATAGAGTACTACAAAAGTTTAGGATGCTAATACCTTCCCTAAGCTTAACCAACCCCCGAACCCTAGATCTTTCCCCGCATTGTGTTTAGGATGCAAAATAGGTTTTCCCCTTTCTTTAACCTTTCCTTCGGATAAATCAAAAACCGGTTGTAAATGAATCAAGATTGAAGTTAATCAATAGCTTGACATCCAAATTTCACCGCAACAGGTAGGAACAATTAAGAACTATGGTCCAGCCGTTGATAGCACGGGTCGATGAGGAAGGTGCTTTGTATGGAGGATCTGGTGTTATTCCTCCACCGATTGGTGAGACTATTCCACAAGGTATTCCTACTGTTATCTTACCTCCAGGTGGAGGTGCTGCGAATGAAAATGGTAATGTTGTTGGTGGGAGTGTGTGCGCTGTGCACGGGGCTGATGGCCCTCATTGGGAAGATCACTAGGATGATATCTTTTCCATGAAAGATATGGAGGGTGGTTTGCCAACTAAAGCTAATAGAACGTTTAAACTGATCGAGGAGAAGATGAAGTCTTTCGAGAATCAGAACTCTCTGGGTCTTGATATGTCAGATTTTGGTCTAGTTCCTGGGGTCAGGATTCCCCCCAAGTTTAAGGTACCAGATTTTGACAAGTACAAAGGGACAACCTGTCCTAGAGTACACATCCGAGCATATTTCAGGAAAATGTTTGCATATTCCGATGATGAAAAGTTGTTAATGCATTTTTTCCAAGATAGTCTAGCAGGAGCATCTTTGGAATGGTATATGGGGCATGAAAGAACTCATATCTGCAGCTGGAAAGAATTGGCTGAGGCCTTCGTTCGTCACTATCAGTATAACAGTGATCTAGCACCGAACATGGTACAATTGCAGAGTTTGTCGCTGAAGAATACTGAGAGCTTCGAAGAGTACGCCCAGAGGTGGCGAGATTTAGCTGCGAGGGTGCAACCTCTTGTGGTGGAAAGAGAACTGATTGACATGTTAATGGCTTCACTGCCTGATGTGTATTTGAGAAGTTGATAGGCTGCATGTCTGCGGGATTTTCTAATCTAGTAATGGCTGGTGAAAGAGTTGAAAGTGGGATTAAGTTTAGAAAGATTCCAAATGGTGGTGGATCCTCTTCAGGAGGAGCAAAGAAACCATGTTCAGCAAACCCTAAGAGGAAGGAAGGGGATGAAAATGCTATTTCTCACAAGGGTAGAGGTAGATCGCAATCTCATTATCATCAACAAGTTGCTACTGTAGCTATCTCGGCTGCACCTCAGCAACGAGTCAATGCACCACAACCTTATGCTGCTAGACCCAGAATGGCTGATAGGCAGTTTGAGACTCCTCTGATGCCGTATTCTTAGTTGTTACAACATCTGCTGCAGTTGCAATTGATTCAAAAGAGGACTTTGGCTCCTCTCATTGGTACACCGCCTCCTGGTTATGATGCGAATTCCAGATGCAATTTTCATTCAAGTGCCTCGGGCCATAATATTAACAACTGCAAAGCCTTCAAGCACAAAGTGCAGAACTTGATGGACTCAAAGGCTATCAACTTTATCAACGAAGGGCCTAATGTGAATCAAAACCCGATACCGAATCATGGGGTAACAAGAGCTAATGCCATTATTGATGGAGAAAAGTTGAATCTGATAACTGATGTTGAGGATTTGAAGACTCCATTGAATTTCGTGAAGGCTAGTTTGTTGAAGAAGGGAGTGTTTCCAGGATGTTTTACTGACTACTCAGAATATGAAGCGTAACCCGAGGGATGTGATCTTTTGAAGAAGGGTATTCAAATAATGATTGATGAGGGTTGTTTGCAGTTTGACAAGGTCATAAGAGAAGACGTCGAAGATAAGGTGAGTAATGATGGAAGAGAAGTTGCTACAATCTTTATCTCATACCGAACAATCAATATTTCAGCGCCTGCTAGGCCAACGCCAGTTATTATTATTGTACCTGGACTTGTGCCATACAAGAGCACTAAAGCCATCCCATGGAACTATGAGGCAGAAGTGTTATGTAATGGGCAGAGACAAGAATTGACAGGATCTTCATGCGGAAGTTCTTCAGTTGAAAATATAGTTGGTGTTGGCAGTATCACTAGAAGTGGCAGGATCTTTTCCCCACCGAAGGTTAATACTGATAGGAATGATAAAGGGAAGGGTAAGGCAGTGATTGAGGAGAATGTCCAACAACAGGTTGATACTGATGTTTTTTCGAAAGACACGAAGAAATTTATGAGACTCATTCAAAAAAGTGACTACAGGATTATGGATTACTTAAATCAGACCCCTTCGAAGATTTCCATTCTGTCATTATTATTGTGTTTGGAGGCACACCGCGATGCTTTATTGAAAATTTTGAATTCAGCATATGTACCCCAGGAGATTTCTATTAATTAGTTGGAGGGAGTAGTAACTCATGTAAACGCTGGCAATGGCCTGGGTTTTACTGATTTGGATTTGACTCCTTCCCAGAGAAACCATAACCATGCTTTACACATATCAATGGAATATAAAGGGTCCCTGGTGTTGCATGTCCTGGTTGATACAGGATCGTCCCTCAATGTGCTACCGAAGAAGGAATTGATGAAATTAGATACTCCAAGTTTGATATGCACGCCTAGTGATTTAGTGGTGAGGGCTTTCGATGGGTCTAAAATATTAGTGTTTGGGGAGATCACCATGCCCATTCAGGTTGGACCAGAGATCTTTGATGCAACTTTTTACATTATGGATATCCAGCCAGCATACAATTGTTTGCTTGGCCGACCATGGATACATGCTGCGGGAGCAGTCACTTCAACGTTGCCTCAGAAGCTAAAATATATGATGGAAATGAAAGTTGTTAAAGTATGCGGTGAAGAGGATATCATGGTTAGCCACTTGTCGTCCTTCAATTATGTGGAAGTGGATGGGGAGATCCACGAAACACTCTGCCAGGCATTTGAAATAGTTCAGATTCAGGAGAAGTCTCCTGTAGAAGCCAAGAGCCTAGAGGTTTCCATGTCATCGTTCAAGGAAGCCCGTGCTATCATAAAATCCAGTTCATCACATAAGTGGGGTCAAGTTCTTAATGTTCCCGACAAGCAGGACAAGTTAGGCCTGGGATACAAACCCTCCAATTCTTCTCAAGACGTTCCGAGATACAAGGGACCGGTTCAATTCACCAGCAGCGGTGTGATATTTGACAGAATTAATATCGTTGGAGATGACGAAGGTGACATTGATTGTGATATGGATGCTTGATTCGTCCATGTACTCCTGGCCAGAAGCGGTGCAACTAGACCACTGAAGAAGTCATTCATGTTACTACTACAGAGTAATGTTCATTGTTTTGATTATATTTAGTCCTACGTTCTGCCCAAGGCGTAGTGACTCAATCTATGAGGCCCTCTTGTTGTTTGCACTTTATCATAAATAAAGGACGTTTTTCGCATTCAAATATTTTGATCCCTATTTTTCTTGTTTTTGTTTTTGGCATTATATTAAACAGAAAAATGGAAATGTGTTTCGTTTGTTGCATCGCATAATAAACATAAACATCATCATGCAGGTCTTTTCTATCAGATACCATCGATTCGAATTCAGCTATGGCTTCATATAACTTTGATAATCCCATTTATCAAGCTGAAGAAGAGACTAATGAAGATTGTAAACTACCTGAAGAGTTAACCAGACTTCTCAAGCAGGAGGAAAGGGTCATTGTGCCTCATCAGAAGGATATTGAAGTAGTCAATCTGGGTACCGAAGACGACAAAAAGAGGTTAGAGTTGGGGCTGCATTGGAAGACAGTATCAAGAGAAGATTGGTTGAAATGCTCCGTGAGTATAAGGATATTTTCGTTTGGTCTTACCAAGACATGCCCGGGCTGAATACAGATATTGTGGTACACCGGTTGCCTCTTTAAGAAGAATGTCTGCCAGTCAAGCAAAAGTTGAGAAGAATAAGACCTGACATGGCAGTTAAGATCAAGGAAGAAGGTCATAAGGAGTTGAATGTTGGTTTTCTTGCTGTCACGAATTACCCTCTGTGGGTCGCTAATATTATTCCTGTACCCAAGAAAGATGGAAAGGTCAGGATGTGTGTTGACTACAAAGATCTGAATAAAGCAAGCCCGAAAGACAATTTCTCGCTCCCCCACAGTGATGTGTTGGTTGATAACACTGCTTAGTATTCTGGTTTTTCCTTCATGGATGGCTTCTCTGGGTATAACCAAATCAAGATGGCCCCAAAGGACATGGAGAAAACTATTTTTATTACACCGTGTGGAAATTTTTTCTATAAGGTGATGCCTTATGGATTGAAGAATTCCGGGGCAACCTATCAGCGGGCAATGGTGACTATCTTTCATGATATGATTCATCATAAGATCGAGGTATATGTTGATGACATGATTGAGAAGTCACAAACAGAGGAAGGACATCTGGCCAATCTTCTGAAATTGTTTGAAAGGTTAAGGAAGTTCAAGCTGAGACTGAATCCTAACAAGTGCACCTTCAGGGTGAGATCTAGAAAGCTACTGCGGTTCATTGTCAATGAAAGGTGTATTGAGGTGGATCTTGCCAAAATAAAAGCTATACAAGAAATGCCTGAGCCGAGGACGGAAAAAGAGGTTCGTGGTTTCTTGGGGAGATTGAACTACATTGCAAGGTTCATATCTCATCTTACATCCACTTGTGAACCAATATTCAAATTGTTAAGAAAAGATCAAACAGTCAGGTGGAATGAAAATTTCCAGAAGGCATTTGAAAGAATAAAAGAGTATCTGCAGGAACCTCCAATACTCATGCCTCCAGTTGCAGAGAGACCTCTGATCATGTATCTCACGGTTCTTGAGAATTCATTGGGATGTATGCTCACACAACAAGACGAGTCAGTTATAAAAGTGCATGCCATCTATTACCTGAGTAAAAAGTTCACAGATTGTGAGTCGAGATACTCAATGCTGGAAAAAACATGTTGTGCACTCGCTTGGGCTGCTAAGCGTTTGAGACAGTATATGTTAAACCACACAACCCTTTTGATTTCGAAGATGGATCTGATCAAGTATGTCTTTGAAAAACAAGCACTCTCCAGAAGGATTGCCCGATGGAAAATGGTTTTAACAGAGTATGATATTCAGTATGTTTCCCAGAACGCCATTAAGGGAAGCGTTCTGTCAGAATATCTGGCTGAACAGCCGATTGAGGATTATCAGCCGATGAAGTTTGAATTTCTAGATGAAGGCGTCATGTTTTTAAAGATGAAAGACTGTGATGAGCCTTTACCTGACGAGGGTCCTGAGATTGGATCTCAGTGGAAATTAGTTTTCGATGGAGCCGTTAATTCATATGGTAATTGTCGCATCGCTGCGAAGAGGGCCGAAAAAGATAGAAGAGTCTCCACCGTTTGTTATTTATCCCAAAAGAGGGAAAGGAAACAATTAGAGAAAACCTGCGGAAAAGGGAGAAGGCAGGTCATCGCAAACAAATCTTGGGTTCGGGAGTCGGTTACGCAAGGGGAAGGTATGAGCACCCCTCACGTCCATCGTACTCGATGGGATCCACGCTTGTTATCTATCTAAAAGGGTGTTAATCTATCTAAGCTACAGGCCACATGGACAAAAGAAAGAAAAGAGACTCGATAGAGCATCGCTGCTCTATGCCTACGTACTCCCTCGTGCAATGGGAAAGTCAGAGTCAACGTAGTTCGGAAAACTACGGGTGAAGGTGGGGGAAGGTTGCTCGCCAAGACATCGTTGTCTTGTGCCTACGTATCCTCGTCTGGTATGAGTAATCAGAGCAAACATAGTTCGGGGTGACACGACCACAGATTGGTTCAAATGTTTTATTTGAGTAGGGTTAAAACTTAGTTCTAGCAATTAGGTGTATGATGCTCGACCATTGGAGACTTAGGCGTTACCTGTTCACGGTAGAACCAAGAGTTAACAAAACTCTCTTTATGAAAAAGTTTCTAATTAATCCCGAAGGATAAAAAAAATTGATGTTTGTTTTTTGAGTCTTTTATGAAGAAGAAATGGATTGAATTATGTTTGTAATTCATGTTACACTAAAGACTATGACTTAGGAGAGAATGCGTCGCATATCGTCCAAAGGACATACGCTAAACACTCTAGACAATTGAGAGGAGGCCCCACAATCATCATTTCCCAAATGCTTAAGGCTCGTAGCGTACAACACTCATTATCCTTTATTAGATGTTTTGAAGAAGTTTTGAGATGGGAAGAGAAGACACACTCTAAAAGGGAGACTAAACTCAACCTAATGTTATCATGCAATGTACACCTATAATTGAGATGAAAAGGGAAGACTACCCTAATGTTGTCATGCTTGGATTGAACTTAAAGTCTATCATAATCCATATTTAACAAGAAATATTAGAGGTCCTAAGGGAACATGGCAAAGGAAGACAAAAAGAAGAAGAAAATCAAGCACAAATGAGAAAGAAGATAAGGATGCAAACATGCAATGCAACACAAAAAAGAAGAGGGAGGAAAAAAGGTGTGGGGTAACAACCACCACAAGCACATCTCAACCACTTCAAGCAAACAAAAAAAAAAGAAAAAAAAATGAGAGATGCAAACAAGAGAACTTAAACAAGTTCAAGCCAAAAGTGAGATGAAATGGGAGAAATAGAATTCCTACCACCATTTACACATCGATCACTAAACCAAGAGGCAAGCAAAAAATCAAAAGGAGAAGACATGATCAAGATGAGGATGTGAGAATAGGCTTGGGCAGAAAGCAACATCAAATGAACTCTCAACCATAAACATCACAATGATCATGCAAGAAAGAAACCAAAAGAAAGTTCTCAAAGTGGCCTCTCATCCAAGTCAAACTCAAAGTGCAAATCCAAAGCACCAAATCAACTTTAATGAGTCCCCAAGGTCCTAGGACATAAGTGAGAACAAGAGAAGAGAATTGGCAAACCAAAGAATAAAGCAAAGCAAGGCAAGTTGCAATACGAGACATGGTAAAGAGCCTAAGTTCTAAACACTTTCAACATTCAACATCAAATGGAAAGTCTTAAAAAAATGCAACTTACAACAAGAACCAACCAACTTTATGACCTGAAAATTTGCAATAAACAACTTCAAGATGTTATAAATGTGAATCAAGAGAAGTTGGAATAATATGGGATCCACAAAGGTCATCTCCCACCCAAACTAGGTCAACTAGTATGTGTGAACCATCCTTAGGGTGACTTGACTTGCAAGGTACACCAAAAATAGGAAAATGATTCAATAAGTTCCAAATAAAAAGCACAAAGCTCACAAAGATGTTAGCAACCAGAGGCCAAAGCAACACAACCAAAATCCAATCAAAGCATCACCAAAGAAATTGATTCACTAAGGGTGCTCCACTTTGAAGGAGGGTTGTCGAGGGTCAAACAAATGGAAATGAAAGTCAACCAAAAATTGGCTAAACATTGACCAAAACCATCCTCTAAGATTCCTCAACTCACTGTCAAAACGAGGAAGAAGTCTCATTCATTGGTGGTTTCAATTGGTCAACAAAATAAAACAAGAACAAAGAAAAACAAATGAAAAGCACTTTAAAAACCCTTCCAACCATAAAATTCAAATTTAATTGAAAAATAAATGGAAAATGAAATTAAAAAATATGAAAAATTAAATAACACATTATATCAAAATAGAAAAGAAATTAAAACAGAAAAGAAATTAAAATAAAATAAAACAAATAAATGGAAATGATGTGAATAGCAAGGATATGCGTTCAAATCCATTGGGCTCACCAAACAGGGAGTGCAAAAAGCAACTTAGGCCCAAATTCAACACAACTCAGTTCACAAACAAAACGCAGCGTTTCATTTAATTGACATGGCAGTCAATCATCCACGCGTGCATGTCAAAACAATCTGGAACGTTCATCTCATCAGGTCAACATGTCAAACAAGCACACGTCACCTTCATCTGAGTTTGAACCAGACACCGGAGCCCTAGCTCCAGTCGTCTTCTCTGGCGAGGTGGCCGGAGTTCAAGTCAACAAACTTCACCAAATCATGCCAAATTTTATACCAAATTGAAGCTCTACTCATGTACATTCAAAATCCATGGTTCATTTGTTTTAAACATGGCTAAATTATGAGAATCGAACAGATCAAGTTTGGAATGTACATCTGCAAACTTCATCAAACATCACAATCAAGCACTCAAACATTTCCTATACGAGGTAGGGCTTTAGATGCAACCAACAATGACCTAAATCAGTGCCTAACATGAGAGAAAATGGATTGGAAGTTTACCTAACGGAGACACTCCGTTGGTGCTTCAATTGAGTGCTAGCTTGCTCCAAAATGTGCAGATCTACTCCAATTAGCTTGAGGAAGAGGAAGCTTGCTTCAATTTGAGTTGAAATGCTCTGAATTGTAATTCACTATTTTGAATTTTTCTCCCCAATTTCAAAACTAAACTTGAGCTCTCTTCCACGAAATTGCACCTCTGAGCTCTCAATCTTCATTTGGAGCTTTTATATGTTGGATATGTGAATGAATTGGAGGCCCATGAAGCCTCATTTGGCTGAAATTTGAAAATTCCCAATATGGAAATGCTTCCCATGCACACGTGAATATGGCTTACTACACACATGGAATTCATTTGGTCTTGCAGCTGGGAACTTGAATTCTACATTAGGATTGAAATGGGCTTTGTTTGTGGTCCAAATTGCAAGTTTGGATGTGAAACTTTCTTGTGAAGGAAGCTTGAATTCCACGTGATTTTCCCTTCATGAACCAAAGTAAAATTGTGTATTTTACTTGTTGTAATATTGTGGACTAAATTGGATCAAAACATGGCATGAAAAAGACCTATAACTTGTTCAATTGAATTCACCTTTAAAAGTTCAATTTTCACTTGAAATTCTCCACCAATGTCCATAACCATGCATAATTCACACCAATCTTGAGTTTCATGATGTAGTTGAAGTCATTTGGAGAAAATTTCATGTTGGTTGAAGTTCCATTTGAAGTACTTAAGTGCATGAGAATGACCCATAATGAAAATGGCCTATAATCAAAGTTTCCCAAAATACCCTTGCCTTGCAAGCTTCATAACTTGAGTTCCACAAATGATATGAAGGACTCCTAAGACTTTTTGGAAAGCTAAGATCATGAGGAATAACTTTCATGTTCACCAAAAGTTGAGAAGAAACATGATTCTAGGTCAAACGTTCCTTGGAAGTGAGTTGACCTTTGTTGACTGAAACATATGTTCATCTGAGACCTATAACTTGATGGCATCATAACTTGAGTTCCACAAACCCAATGGATGAGTTATAGCAGTAAAAATAAAGCTTAGAACATGCCCTACAAGTCTCATGTTTATAATAGAATGAGATTGACCTTGTATCTTAAGGTAAATGGTCCTTGAAGTTGGATACTAAAGAAGGGGATTTTACACTGAAATCCTCTGAAACCCTAATTTAGTAACTCCTTAGACTCTGGATTCTCCTTGATTTGAACTTGGAATGACATCCTAAATGTCTCAACATGACTTACCATGACTCCAAAGACTTGGAACCAAGTCTCTAACTCCTTCAAGCCCATAGTTAACTTTGAGCTAAGCAGATGAAACCTTAGATGCACAACCCTTGACTGCAACCTCTTGCAAGTGAATGAATGCATATATAAGCTCCACAATGACTTCAAAAGAACTCAATGAGCTTCTCAAAAACATCTTATCCATAACCATGGCCTTGTGAACCCCTGATGATCCTCAATTGCCCTCCAAGATAAGAGGTAAGCACAACTTGTCAATCTTCTCTCTCAGAGAGCTTTGAGCACTTCTTGATGATTGTAAGCATTAGATAACTTGAATAAACACTCTTGGTTGGGCTTGAAACCCTTGATAACCTTATCTTGAATGGAACTCCTCCCTTGATCCCCTGCAAAAGACAATGCCATGCAGATGCAAATGCTAAAGAATGAAATGAACCATAAGCCAAATAAATTAAAGAAAAAGGTTGGACAAATTTTGGGGTACAACAGTAATGGAATCGGTGCAATCATTACAACTCCCCACGGTTATCACATACTGTTCACTGCTCGATTGACATTTTCCTGCACAATAATGAAGTCGAGTATGAAGTGTGCATTATAGGTTTAGAAGAGGGCATTGATCTGAGGATCAAGAATCTTGATGTGTATGGCAATTCAGCGCTAGTCGTCAATCAAATCAAAGGAGAGCGGGAAACTCGTCAGGCCAACTTGGTGTCTTACAAGAATTATGCAAGGAGATAGTTTCCATTCTTTGATAGAGTTGAGTTTCATCATGTACTGAGGGCTGAAAATCAGATGGCAGACGCATTGGCAATGTTATCATCGATGTACAAAGTGAATTACTGGAATGAAGCTTCAGCTATCACCATCATGTGTCTTGATAGACCCACTTTGTGTTTGAAATTGAGAAGGTATCAGATGGAAAGCCTTAGTATTTTGATATCAAGCATTTTCTCAAGGCTTAAGAGTACCCATCTGGGGCGTCCAGCAAGGATAAGAAGACTCTGAGGAAGTTAGCCGATAATTTCTATCTGAACAAGGATGAGGTGCTATACAGGAGAAACTTTGACATGGTCTTGGTGCATTGTGTTGATGAACATGAAGCAAACCTGTTGATGGAAGAGGTCCACGAGGGTTCTTTTGGTACTCATGTCGGTGGACATGCCATGGCCAGAAAACTACTAAGAGCTGGGTATTATTGGATGATCATGGAATCCGATTGCTTCAAATACGCCAGAAGATGTCATAAATTCCAAATTTATGCTGATAAGGTGCGTGTGCCACCGACCCCTCTGAATGTGTTAACATCTCCTTGGCCCTTTGCTATGTGGGGAATCGATATGATCGAAAAGATTGAGCCGACTGCTTCCAATGGTCATTGCTTTATTCTGGTTGCGATTGATTACTTTACGAAGTGGGTAGAAGCAACTTACTTTGCCAATGTTATGAAATAGGTGGTCGCCCGGTTCATAAAGAAGGACATCATTTGTCGTTATGGAATTCCGGAGAGAATCATTACTGATAATGGTTCAAATTTGAAAAACAAGATGAGGAAGGAACTGTGCCAGAATTTCAAGATTGAGCATCATAACTCTTCTCCATATCGTTCGAAGATGAACGACGCTGTCAAGACAACTAACAAGAATATCAAGAAGATTGTACAGAAGATGGTTGTAACCTATAGAGATTGGCACGAGATGTTGCCCCTTTCTTTTCACGGTTATTGTACTTCGGTGCGTACGTCAACCAGGGTAACTCCTTTCTCACTGATGTATGGTACAAAAGCAATCCTACCATTAGAAGTTAAGATTCCTTCTTTGAGGGTATTGTCTAATGTGAAGCTTGACGAAGTTGAATGGGTGCCGACCAGGTTGAATCAGCTGAACTTGATTGACGAGAAGAGATTTACAGCCATTGCTCATGGCTTGTTGTACCAGAGTAGGATGAAGAAAGCCTTTGATCAGAAAGTGCTTCCTCGGTGCTTCTAAATAGGTGATTTAGTGTTGAAAAGGATCCTTCCTCCTCAGCCAGATCGCAGGGGCAAATGGACTCCCAATTATGAAGGTCCATATATGGTAAGAAAGGTTTTCTTTGGCGGATCCTTATTACTATCAACCATGGATGGTGAGGATTTTTCGTCCCCTGTGAATGCAGACGTAGTCAAAAAATACTTTTCTTAAAAGAGACCCATTGGACAAAAAAAAGTTCGGGAAAAAATGGGGCATCCTGGCGAACCATAAAAAGAATAGGTTCATGCAAAAATTAGGGATAAAAGAAAAGAATGAACCCGCAAAGTCGAAAACCTGAAAAGGCGACTTTGGCAAAAATGTATATCCCGGTGGATTGAAAACCCGAAAGGGCGGTCCAGGCAAAAGTTAGGGATTTGAAAGCAAACGACCGCGGTTTGCGCTCGATTTGTGAGCTTATCCGATACACGGTTATCTCGAAGGAAAGGAATAAGTCCAATCAATCTTTTCAGAAGGCGAAAACATGGGGGGAACGTCGAAGACATATAAGTCATAGCTGAATCGACACATGGTGGTTGTCTATTTCCATATTGCCGACATCTGTATATATTCTTTTTGCTTTTTTTTCGCAATTACCTCTTTTCAGGACTTGCATCCGAATTGTAATTCGCCTATTTACAGGCCTTTCATCAATAAAGTATTCACTTCAGTCCAAGAGCTTTTCATTTCTTGTTTTTACTTTTACTATTTTGTTTGCAAAAACGTCAGATATTTTGATAAACATTACAGGTGAAAACATGAGGCTTTATAGAGCATAATGAAAGCAATGGATTTTCTTGAACAATAAGTGTCATGAATGGTAACTCGGGTATCTATTTCGCACATGGAGCATCCTATTGTTTCTTGTTTGTTGCAGGATGATAGGATCCTTTCCCCAGTAGAGCTTTTCTCCCCAGCAATGAGGTTCTAACAATAATGCGTGGTGAATTATTCCTCCCCTAGCAGGAGTTCAGAGTCGTATTTCTCAGCCGAAGTTGAGTCGTACTCCCAAGCGAGTTTTTGAAGGGTGACTGTTTCAGATAGAATGCAGTTAAGCACTTTTGTTTCCCCACAGCAAAGGTTTTGTCTTCCCCGCAGAATCCTGTTATCAAATCAGAAGTGCTGTCAACAACGGAGGTGTAGCGTATTTCTAGCAGAGCAGAGTTTTTGTCTCCCGACCAAGGCTAATCCTCAGCGGCAAGGTGGATTCCAATTTAGTGTTACTCTCCAGCCGAGGCAATGTCCTTGACGTCCTCCCCCAACGGAGTCGACCCTCTGATGTTTCTCCCTAACAAGATTAGTATTAAGAAATATCTTCCTTGAGCACAGTTTAATGTTGATTCCCTCGACAGATACATCAATGGCAGATTGATATTTCCAGCTAAGTCCAACGATCATTGGCGTCTTTTAGGATCAGTTATTGGGACGAGCTCCCAGCAAATGGTTTTCTCGTTGTCCTTAGGGAAGATGTTTAAGTAGAGCGTGATTTATTCCTCAGTAGAGTGGAGTTCTCAGTAGAAGTCTCTGATATCCTCAGCAGGGTGGAGTGTTATTTGTACATCCCCAGCAGGGCAGATTATTATTCTTGTATTCCAAGCAGAGTGGAACTTTCAGCAGAAGATTGTTATCCTCACTAAGTGGAGTTTTGGTGTTTCCCCAGCAGGGGGAAGTTTGTAGGAGAGCCATCCAGGGCGTATTCTTCAGTAAGGTTAGTTTGTTGGTCTTCTCAGCACTCCTCCGGGTTGTGTTCCTTTGCATTTGCTTTTGCATAGCATCCTCCTAAATGCGTATCATTTCCATTTCATATGGAGCATTATGCCATTTTCAAATGTATGTATCTGAAGCATAGGCCAGGTTTGATACCTTCGGTGCCAGTTGTCTCTTCGTCAGATAGTGGTTTTATTCAGGAGAGTTTTTGTGTTACCCCCATCAGAGTGGATCTTTTGGTTGTTCATTTTATTGGATTTCCCCAACGGAGTCATTTGTATAAATGTTTTCTTCCCTGGCTGAGTCGTTTGTTTAAACGTATTTTCCTCGATAAAGTTGTTTGTTTAACTTCTTTGTCTGGAATGAAAATTTCTAGAGGGCATTTGAAAAAATAAAAGAATACTTGCAGGAGCCTCCGATACTGATGCCCTCAGTGGCAGGAAGACCATTGATAATGTACTTGACGGTTCTTGAGAACTCCATGGGTTGTATTCTCGGTCAACACGACGAGACAGGAAGAAAATAACATGCCATCTATTATTTGAGTAAGAAGTTCACAGATTGTGAATCCAGATACTCAATGTTAGAAAAGACGTGTTGTGCACTTGCTTGGGCCGCCAAACGCCTAAGGTAATATATGTTGAATCACACAACCATGTTGATTTCGAATATGGATCTGATTGAGTATGTGTTTGAGAAACAAGCGTTGTCGGGTAGAATTGCTAGGTGGCAGATGGTTTTGACAGAATACGATATTCAGTATGTCTCCCGAAAAGCCATTAAGGGAAGTGTTCTGTCAGAATATCTCGCAGAGCAACCAATTGATGATTATCTCCCGATGAAGTTTAAATTTCCTGATGAGGATATCATGTTCTTGAAAATGAAAGATTGTGATGAGCCATTACCGGATGAAGGTCTCGAGATAGGCTCCCAATGGCAGATGATTTTTGACGGTGCTGTTAACTCCTATGGCAGTGGAATTGGGGCAATCATTACAACTCCTCATGGTTCATACATACCATTTACTACCAGGTTAACCTTTCCTTGCACCAACAATGAAGTTGAGTATGAAGCATGTATCATGGGCATTGAAGAAGCGATTGATTTGAGAATCAAGAACCTTGATATTTATGGTGATTCAACTTTAGTAGTCAATCAGATCAAAGGAGAATGGGAGACTCGTCAACCCAACCTGATTCCTTACATGAACTATGCAAGGAGGTTGTTACCTTTCTTCGACAAGGTAGAGTTTCATCACGTGCCAAGAGCTGAGAATCAGATGGCAGACGCCTTGGCTACCTTATCCTCGATGTACAAGGTGAATTGTTGGAATGATGCTCTGAGGATCGTCATCTCGCGCCTCGATAAGCCGACTTTCATTTTTGCAATAGAGGAAGTCTCTGATGGGAAGCCGTGGTATTATGATATCCGAAACTTTCTCAAGAATCAGGAGTATCCACCCGGGGCATCGAGCCGGGATAAGAAGACTTTGAGAAGGTTGTCAGGAAACTTCTATCTGAACAAGGATGATGTACTCTACCGAAGAAATTTAAACTTAGTGTTGTTGAGATGCGTGGATGAAAAAGAAGCAGGTTTGCTTATGGAAGAAGTCCACGAGGGTGCTTTTGGTACGCATGAAGGCGGACATGAAATGTCTTGAAAATTGTTGAGGGCAGGCTATTATTGGATGACCATGGAGTATGATTGTTTCAAGTACGCCAAGAAATTCTATAAATTCCATATTTATGCTGATAAGATGCATGTGCTGCCAAGTCCTTTGAATGTCATGGCGTCTCCTTGGCCCTTTGCTATGTGGGGCATTGATATGATCGGTAATATTGAACCGACTGCATCCAACAGACATCACTTCATCCTAGTGGCAATTGACTATTTCACTAAGTGGGTTGAAGCCGCTTCTTTCGCCAATGTCACCAGGCAGGTCGTGGCTCGATTTATCAAGAAGGACATCATCTGTCGTTACAGAATATCCGAGAGAATCATTACTGACAATGGTTCAAATTTGAATAATAAGATGATGAAGGAACTGTGCCAGAGTTTCAAGATTGGACATCACAATTCTTCTCCTTATCATCCGAAGATGAATGGCGCTGTTGAGGCGGCCAATAAGAACATCAAGAAGATTGTGCAAAAAATGGTTGTTACTTACAAAGATTGGAATGAGATGTTGCCCTTTGCATTACATGGATATCTTACTTCGGTATGTACCTCAACTAGGGAAACTCCTTTCTTGCTAGTGTATGGTATGGAAGTTGTCCTACCATTGGAAGTCGAGATTCCTTCCTTGAGAGTTTTGGTTGACGTCAAGCTTGATGAGGCGGAACGGGTGAAAGCCAGATTGAATCAACTCAGCTTGACGGACGAGAAAAGATTAGCATCCATTGCGTATGGTCGTTTTTATCAAAGCAGAATGAAGAAAGCTTACGATCAGAAGGTGCGCCCTCGAAGCTTTCAGGCAGGCGACTTAGTGTTGAAGCGGATTCTCCCTCCATAGACAGATCACAGGGGAAAATGGACTCCCAACTACGAAGGGCCATATGTCATAAGGAATGTCTTCTCTGGAGGAGCCTTACTACTTTCAACCATGGATGGCGAAGATTTCACATCCCCTGTGAACCCATACGTAGTTAAAAAATACTTTGCTTAAAATAGACCCGCTGGAAAGAAAAAGAAAATCCAAGCAAAAATGGGGCATCCCGGCGAACCATAAAAAGGATGGGTTCGGGCAAAAATTAGGGATAAAAAGAAAAGGTGTAAACCCGCAAAGTTGAAAACCTGAAAAGGCGACTTTGGTAAAAATGGGTATCCTGGTGAATCGAAAACCCGCAAGGGCGATTCAGGCAAAAGTTAGGGATTTGAAAAGCAAATGACTGCAGTCTACGTGTGATACCACGGGAATAATGGATTCTGGGAGGACCCGAGGGTCAACCATTCAAGTAAGTCTCTACAGAAGACGAAGCATTGGAGAAGCATCGAAGTCATGTGAGTCATAGTCGAATCGACACATGGTGGTTGTCTGTACCACATTGCCAACATTTTGTATATTTTTTGCATTTTTATACTTTTTTGCGCAACTTTCTCTTTTCAGAAGTTGCATCTGATGTAAATCTACCTATTTATAGGCCATTTATCAATGAAGTATACTATTCAGAAAGCTTTTGTTCTTGCTTTAGCTTTTACTATTTTGTTTGCAAAAGACGCCTGATGTTTTTTATAAAACTTTGCATACATAAACTTGTGGGCTCTGCTAATCATGATTAAAACATTGATTTGCTTGAACGATGTCATGGACGATAACCGAGATAGCTCTTGTTGTATACAAGATACTTTGTTTGTATTTGTTGCAGGGCTCTCGTTCTTGAGGCTATTCTAGAGGTGCATCCCTAGTAAGGTCACCATGTCTCTGCCCCCACAAGAGGAAGATGTGCAATTTGAGACTAGTGTTTCCTCAGCAGGTTGTGATTACATGTGATCAAGGTTATCCTTAGCAGGTCAAGATTGATATCCCCGGCAGAGTAAAGCTATCCCCAGCAGGTGGAGCGTGTACACCTATTCTCAATAGTTCAAACACATATATCTTATCCCCTAGCAGGTTGATATCAGGGTTATCCCCAGAGGGTCGAAATCGAGGTTCCCCAATTGTGGAGTGCACCTATCTTTTGACAGGTAGATGTGGGGTTATCTCAAGCAGTGTAGCGAGATCAGAGTTTTGTTTCCCCATAGGATCTACATCCTTTGACTCCTTTCCCCTTAGAGTCTAGGACATTGACTCATTCCCAAGCGGAGGTTGATATTGTTGAGTTTTATTTCTCATTTTTCCCTAAGTAGAGGTCGAGGCTGATTCCCTCATTGCCTAATCCCCAACGAAGTTGCCAGAGTAGTTTTCTTCCCCGCAGAGTGGGATTGACTCAGAGATTGTTATTTTCCATCCTTAGTAGAGGAAGTCTGGGATAGCTTCCCAGTAAATCTTATTCATTATCCCTAGAAGACAGCAGATTCAATTTCCAGTAGAGTGGAATCTCCAGCAAGGTGGAGCTATTCCTCAGCAATTTGTGTTGTATACTAGAAGAGTTTTGGTTTCTAGGAGGCCATCCAGGGCTGATTTCCCCCAGTAGAGTGGATCTGTTTTCCCCAGCCGAGACATTTGTTCCCTAGAAGAGTCGTATTCTGGTAGGCCATCCAGGGCATTTTCCTCAGTAGAGTCGATTTGATCCCCAGCGGAGTGGATTTTATTCTCAGCAGAGCAGTTTTACCCAGGAGAGTTCTTTTCCAAGAAGGCCATCCAAGGCTTGTTTTCCCCAGCATAATTCCAATTCTACTTGGCACCCGGTCCTTCCCAGCGGAGTTGGTTTCGTCTCTTCAGCATTTATTTTGCTGGAGTGGTTCCTCTGCATTTGCATCGTGCATAACATCCTCCCAAACGCGTAGCATTTCCATTTCTTATGGAGCATTGCGCCATTCTCAAACACGTGCATTTGAAACATAAGCCAGGTTGTTACCTCTTGTTTCTAGTTATATCTACGGCAAGCAATGGTGTTTTCTCTCGAGCCTGTGTGGTATCCAGACCTCGTATATTACCGGTTTATTTCTTTAGCCCGTGCGATATACAGACCCCGGCTATTACCGGTTCATTTCTTTAGCCTGTGCGGTATCCAGACCCCAGCTATCACCGGCTCATTTATTTAGACGGTGCGGTATCCAAACCTCGGCTTACACCAGTTCATTTCTTTAGCCCGTGTGGTATCCAGACCCCGAATATCACCGACTCATTTCTTTAGCCCGTGCGGTATCCAGACCCCGGCTATCACCGGTTCATTTCTTTATCCCGTGCGATATCCAGACCCCGGCTATTACCGGTTCATTTCTTTAGCCCGTGCGGTATCCAGACCCTAGCTATCACTGGTTTATTTCTTTAGCCCGTGCGGTATCCAGACCCCAGCTAACACCGATTCATTTCTTTAGCCTGCGCAGTATCCAAACCCTGGCTAACACCGGTTCATTTCTTTAGCCCGTGCGGCACCCAGACCCCGGCTAACACCGGTTCATTTCTTTAGCTCGTGCGGTATCCAGACCCCGACTTTTACCGATTCATTTCTTTAGCCCGTGCGGTATCCAGACCCTGACTATTACCGATTTATTTCTTTAGCCCGTGCGGTATCCAGACCCGACTAACACCAGTTCATTTCTTTAGCTCGTGCGTATCCAGACCCCAACTATTACCGATTCATTTCTTTAGCCCGTGCGGTATCCAGACCCCGGCTATTACCGGTTTATTTCTTTAGCGTGTGCGGTATCCAGACCCTGGCTAACACTGGTTTATTTCTTTAGCCCGTGCGGTATCCAGACCCCGACTATTACCGGTTTATTTCTTTAGCTTGTGCGGTATCTAGACCCCGGTTATCACTGGTTTATTTCTTTAGCCCGTGCGGTATCCAGACCCCAGCTAACACCAGTTTATTTCTTTAGCCCGTGTGGTATCCAGACCCTGGCTTACACCGGTTCATTTCTTAAGCCCGTACAGTATGCAGACCCTAGCCAATGATTTATTTTTCCTGTGCGGTATCCAGACCCTGACAGATTGTGATGTTTTTGACAAATGTGTTCATCTTATCTTCATAACTCCCCAATAGAGTTCATTCAGTTTCTTTTTACGGTTGGAAAATTTTCAAGTTCTTTGGTATTCAACCATCTTTTACCTTGAATGTTTGAAAGTCGTTTGCGTTTCATCCCTTCAGGTCCAAGTCGTTTGAATAGGGGCAACTGTTGTACCCCAAAATTTGACCAACCTTGTTTCTTGTATCTGGATTATGTTTCATTTCATTTTATCATTTTCATTTTCATAGCATTGTTCTTAGTAGGGGATCAAGAGGTGTGTTATGCCATTAAAGAGGATAGTCTTCTTAGTTTCAAGCTCAAGCAAGGGAATTTGTGCAAGTCATCAGGTGTTTATAATCACCATGAAAGTTTTAAAGCTCCTTGATGGGAGAGATTTGTGTATATGTATCACATTCTATCTTGAGGATCATCAGAGGGTTATCAAGGATTCATGAGGTGTTTTTCTTGGTTAAAATTGGTTCAAAAGCTCATTATGTGTCTTGAGAGGTCTTTGTGAAGTTTGTGTGGTCATACAATTCATTTGCAAGAGCCTCAGTCAAAGGATGTGGATTTAGGGTTTCATCTGGTCAACCCAAAGTCAACTGTGGACTTGAGAAGGTTCACAACTTGGTTCTAAGTCATTGAGGCCATGGGAAGTCATCTTAAAGCATCTAGGATGTCATGATAAGATCAAATAAAGAGGATTCAAGAGTTCAAGGAGTTACTAAATTAGGATTTCAAATGATTTCAGAGTAAAATCCCCTTCTTTAGAGCCTAACTTCAAGGACATTTTTCCTAATGATGCAAGCTCAATATCATGTTCATGAAAACATAAGACTTGTAGAGGATCTTTCAAACTTTCTTTTGAGTACAAGAACGCATCCATTGAGTTTGTACATCTCAAGTTATGATGTCAACAAGTTGGTGTCCTCAGATGAAGAGAATCTTGGTCAACCTAAAGTCAACTTACTTCCAAGGCATTTTTGGCCTAGAAACAAGTTCCTCCTCAACTTCAAGTGAACATGAAAGTTGTTCCTCATGATCTTAGCTTTCCAAAAAGTCGTAGAAGTCCTCTTTATCATGTGTATATCTCAGGTTATGGACCTCACAAGACAAGGGTATTTTGGGAAAGATTATTATAGGTCATCTTTTTCAATGATCATTTTCATGCAATTATGGACCTCAAATGCAATTCCAACCAACATGAAACTTGTTCCTAATGGTCTTAAGTCTACAATGAACTTAAAACTCATGAGGATTGATGGATTATATGGTCATGAGAACCATTTTAAGGTGGAAAATTGGATTTTTGTTCATGACTTAAGTACCTTACATTACAAGTCATGTTTTGCTTCATTTTTGAACCTCATCACACCATTACATGACCAAGAGGAACTTTACTACATTTGGACCAACATGGAAAGTCATCATGTACTACTTTTTTCACAAATTCACCTAAAGAAGTCATGAATTCAAAATTGATGCAAAGGTATCCTACATGACCAAAACCAATTCAGTTGTTTCCTACACACCTCATTTACTTGATTGCTGACCCATTGGTGAGTGGAAGATGTGCAACCCGTGTGTATTCAAGCATTTTTGTTCATCCAGTTAATTGCTAGTGCACCCCCCTTTATTTATTTCACTTATTTTATTTTATTTCAAATTTCTGTTTTCATTTTATCTTTTTAAAAATAGTTCCCATCATCCAAAAAATTCCCAAAAATTGTTTTCTTATACTTTAAAGTGTTACTTAATTTTCTAAAATTTTTGTTTTTGTTTTTATTTTTATTTGTTATTTTATTTAAATTTGCAATTAAATGACCTTTTTTTTGGTTCATGTCTTGTTTGATCCTACTCATTTGAACCTCTAATGCAAATCCCCTATGATCAATGCTTCTTCCCCATTTAGAGGATGAATTAGAGTGCCTTTGAGGGTTAATTTGGTTCATGATTGATCCTTTTTCATTTGACTTTGAGTTGACTTTTGTTGTCCCTCGATTTATGCTCGATAAGGTGGAGCTCCATTAATGATTGAATTATTTGGTGATGCCTTGAGATGATTTTATCCATAAGGCTTTAGGTTCTGTTTGTCACTTGACCTAGTTATGTTGTGATTTTTATTTGAAACTTATTGAACAATCTTTCTATTTTTGATGAAGCTTACAAGTCAAGTCATCTTAGAAAATGTTCGTGTAAACTAGTTTGACCTAGTTCCTTTGGGAAATGACTTTTATGGATCCCATATGCACCTTATGAGTTTTGATACTTGTTTATGACATGATTAAGGTTCTGGTTCATTGGTTTTAGGTCATACACTTGTGTAACTTGTTTTGCAAGTTACTTAGAAGTCATGCATTTCCACATGGTTTTAAGTGTTTGAACTTGTGATAGAACCTTGGTTCTTTCACTTGAAATGACATGATTCATGATTGTGATTTGTTTCCATTTTTTTAAAGGATTTTCTCTTATGGATTCCCTTCTGCCCATGTGGTTTGATCATTATTCAAGATGATTTGGTGTTCATGATTATGCTTTGAGCTTGTCTTGAATAATGGTTCACTTCTTGCACTTGTTTTTGCTTGCCTTTTTTACATGATCAATTTGAGATGTTTGGTTGATATATTTCATACATGGTTGCTGCCCAGGCTCCTTTCTCCCATCATTTATTTGATCATTTTCCTTTTCCCTTGCTTAGTGTTTAGCTTTTTCATAAGTGATTGATGTTTGATGGTTGTAGGAGTTGTTACCTCTCCCATTTCATATCACTTTTCTTGACTTGTTCAAGTCAACTTATTTGTGTTTGAGTCTCATGTTGTTGATTCTTTGTTGCGTCATTTGATTCTTATATCCCATCTTTGCATCTTTGCATTCCATGTTTTCATTGTCTTGACTTGTTTAAGTCAACTTCTTCTCTTTCTTCTTTTCATCCGTGATTTATTCATTAAGTGTTTACTTGGTCTTTTGCCTTGATCCCTTAGGATTCCTAGTCCCTTTGTTTAAGATGGGAGTAGGAGAGACATTAGGTGTTCAATCCTTTACATCATAACATTAGGATAGACTTCCCCTCTTAATCCCAACTTTTGGATCATTTTGCATTATAACATTAGGGTTGATCTAGTTTCCCCTTAGAGTTTGTGTCTTCTCTTCTCATCTCATAACATCTTAAGACACTTAATAAAGGATAATAAATATTGTACGCTACGAGCCTTAAGTACTTGAGGAATGATGGTTTGGGGGTCTCCTCTCATACTGTCTAGAGTGTTTAGCGTATGCCCTTTGGGTGATATGCGACGCATTCGCTCTCAAGTCATAGTTTTTAGTGCAACATGAGTTACAAACTTAACTCAATTCACTTCTTGTTAAAAAACACAAAACAAAATATCAAACCTTTTTATCCTTCGGGATTGTTTGAAAATCATTTTCAGAAAGAGTGTGTTAAGTCTTGGTTCTACCGCAAACAGGCATCGTCCCTAACTGCTAGAACGAAGGTTTAACCCTACTCAGTTAAAACACTTAACCAACCAGTGGTCGTGTCAGCCCGAACTACGTTTGCTCTGATTTCTCATACTGGATGAGGATACGTAGGCACAAACGGTGATGTCTAAGTGAGCAACTTTCCCCACCTTCACCCGTAGTTTCTCAAACCACGTTGACTCTACCTTTCCCATTGCAAGAGGGAATACGTAGGCATAGAGCGGCGATGCTCTATCAAGTCTCTTTTCTTTTGTCCTTGTGAGCCAGCCTTTTAATAGATTAACACCCTTTTAGATAGACAACAAGCGTGGATCCCATTGAGTACAACGAACGTGAGGGGTGCTCGTACCTTCCCCTTGCGTAACCGACTCCCGAACCTAAGATTTGATTGCGATGACCTGTCTTTTCCCTTTTTCGTAGGTTTTCTATGATCGTTTCCTTTCTCTCTCTTTGGGATAAATAATGAACGGGGGCGACTCTTCTGCCTTTGCCGTCCCTTTTTCGCAGTAGCGACAATGAGGTCTCACAATTAAGTCACACTTAATAGGTCATTAAACATACTAATTACTCAAAGGAATATATTATATTATATACAAATAACATAATAAATATAATTCCTAATAAGTACACACACACGCGCGCACACGCACACGCACACGCACGCACACACACGCACGCGTGCGCAAACACACACACACACACACACAAACACACACACACACGCGCACACACACACACACACACACACACACACACACACACACGCACACACACACACACACACACACACACACACACACACACACACACACACACACACACACACACACACACACACACACACACACACACACACACACACACACACACACACACACACACACACACACACACACACACATATATATATATATATATATATATATATATATATATATATATATATATATATATATATATATATATATATATATATATATATATATATATATATATATATATATATATATATATATATATATCATGATACAAAAGCTAATACAAGCAATACTAATTGGCTATTAGGGCTTAGTTTAATAATCTTCTACTAGCACTAAAGCTAATCAGACATTATCTTAACATCTATTTGTTGTGTGCATCAAACATCATCAAAGCATGGCACTTTATTAGGGTATAATGATCTCTTTCCTATGTTATTAATATACACATATTCTAATTTTAACTTTCGTTCTTCTTTAAAAATTAAATTGAAGTATCAAAATATAGATACATGGATCACTAGTAAGATATAATTTTTTTGTACTTGCAAGATTAATCCATTATCATTGTAAACGAGACCAATATGATCAGCAATACATAAACATAAATTTCTTCTCAATAATGAGTAAAAGCGACCCAAATAATATATTTGACCTTTGTACTAGAAACAACAAATATCTCAAGCCATTTACAACTTACACAACTGTCATCTAAGAATAACATTTATTTAATATTGTGATATAGATATTTTATTCATCAATTTTCAAATTACATCATTGTAACTCCCTTACAAGGATAATTCCCATGTCCTTTCAAGAAAAGGAACATTAGGTCCTCTTAAGGTATTGATGGATCTTCTTGATATTGATCTAGTGATGAAAAATTTAATCAAATTGGTACTTAGTGTTTATGCTCATTGTAACACCCCACTTCCCCAAAATCAAATAAAATACAATTATTTCAAATAAACATCAAAGTTTCCCCTCACAAGTGGGATATCACATCAAATAGTTCAACATAAATCTTCATTAGTTGGTTTTCAAAATAAACAGCAGAAATAATCATTAATCCAATATTCTCGGCCATCCACCCAATTTACATAAAATTGTTCATTAACAAGTTCACCAAATACGATACGTCACAGGAGTAAAGCAAATTCAATATAAAAAAAAATAAACACCCAAGTCCCGTGCTACGTATCAGAGCATCCTAAGACTCAACTCGCACACCACTATCCAAGCTAGCTAAGTACCTGGATTATCTGTACCTCCGAAGAAGCACAGACCACAACAACAACAAAGGGGTGAGAAAACATGATCAAAATTATCGGTAATAAGATACATGAAATAAAGGTAGCAATTACATAAAATATCACCCATCACGCACCAACCTCGACCTACTATCCAACATCAAACACAACATATAATAATGCAAATATGCAACTCAACACCACGCATGCGGTACCGACTCATTGGTTCATTCAATCGAACCCTAGATAGATCACATATACCCCTCCTTGGCAATGATCTATCCCCGCCATTCTCCACAAAGGAGTACGGATGATCGCATACACTCCTCCTGAGAAACGATTTCATCCCACTAAAACACTATGATATGCACGATACCAAATGTACAATAAATAACTCAAGCACGCTACGTGCATACGATCCTACTGATCACATCACTGTACACAACCAATAAATTCAAGCACACCAAGTGCACACGATCCTCCTGATCACATCACCATACATCATATATATATAACACCAATTAATCATATCAATTAAATCAAATATCATGGGAATTCATATTCTAACACCCAATATACACTATTTACCACCAAACATCATCCCTATACCCATCATGACCAAAGGGATCCTACAAAACATCAACATTGGATGGAACTACAAAAATAAAACAAGTTTTGTCACGTTCGCCACCCTGCTCTCTTAGCAAAGCTCTAGCGAACGTTCGCTACCTGCTCGCCTAACAAATGTGCTAGCGAAGGTAGACAGTGGCTACTGGAAGTGTTCGCTACCTAGCTTGCCTAGCGAGTCCCTAGCGAATGCTCGCTACCTGCTCGCCTAGAGAACTTGCTAGCGAGCGTCTGCGATACTTAAAACCCTCACTGTCCAAAATGTCACTTTGATTAATTCCAAGCTTGTCATTCTTCACCCATCTTCCACCTATTATTACTACAACTATTATACACTACTCTAATCAATTGTTCCTCAAACTTTCTCTCCAGAACCAAAACTCATGGTCATTACCAAAACCACAGAAGTTACACAGAACCCCACCAAAATCACAACTCTGCTACGTTACGCAGAAACTCACCAAAATCACAACAATATATGTTCAAATTCATCAATAGCAGCAACAATCATAAACATAACAATATACTCATCTCGTCCATCAAATCCCTATGGGGTTAACGAATCCCCTCTACCCAATTCATGTAAAATACCAATCCCAATCAATTTCTCCCCCCTTACCTCGGTTAATTGCTCAGATTGCTGAAGAACTCTGAAGATTAGGTAGCCCTAGCCTTGCTTCTCTCCTTCCTTGTTCTTCCTTCTCAACCTTTCTCTAAAACTAATTTTATCGTGTGCTCCTCTTTACCCCCAAAACCCCTTCTTATATCTCTAAATCCTCATTTTATTTAATCTCATAATTATACAAATAATAATAATAATAATAATAATAATAATAATATTACTACTAATTATTAAATTATCATCATTATTACTTATATTATCTTAATACTAGCGTCCAAACGGGCACTTCGTGCCCGTTTGTCCGCTTTTTTATTGCGCTAACGCGTGCAATTTTTTACGGTGTTTTTGACATATATTCCATTAAAAATAATATTATTTAGGAACAATTATAAAAATAAAAATAAAAATATAAAGATACATATTAACTTTCAATATGTTTTAGTAATGTCTTCGGATCAAAATATAAAGATAAATATTAACTTTCAATATGTTTTAGTAATGTCTTTAGACCAATTTAGCAATAAAAAAAATATCTCCAAACCAATTTAACAATGCAAATGTAAAATTAAAATTAATTTAATAATCTAAAGATTAGAATGTGAAAATTAAAACTTATCAATACATTAAATGTTATATAAAATAATATTATTTACACAATTTTAAAAAATAAAATTAAGAAAACAACCCATGTATGTTGTTTAATGTCTTAAATTTTTAATAATATCATAATGTAGAAATCATACAAATTATAAATGGATATAAAATAACAAAAAATTAATATTCACATATTTTACCATAAAAGACATTAATAATGTTACTATTACTTTTATCCTCGATGTTTGTGTTCAATAAAAAAAGACATAGAAAATAAAATAATGTGGTAGTTGTTATTTGTTTTTGTAACTTACCCGTTTCTTATAACTTATTTATGAATGTTGCACTAATACGTGTTTCCTCTCTCTCTTTTTGTCACTTCCTCTTCGTCTCTCTCTAACTCTTTTTTTATATCACTTATCAGTCTCTCTACCTCTCTATATATCCCAATCTCCTTTGCACATGACATTCATTTGTTCTTATTTCTTTGTTTTGTTAAGTAGTTAATGACCGGCTATCATTCAACGAAAAATCATGATGAAAATATAAACACAAATACCTTCAGTCTTTAAACAATATTCAACCCTTAATATCATTAACATTATCTTATACAAACTGTAGTTTTGTATCAATGACATTATACAAAAAAAAACTCTAAAGCCTGTATTTAACATTATCTGATACAAACTGTAATTTTGTTTGTGAATGTGAGTCTTATAGATGACAAAATTAGAGATTATTCTCAATAACAACCTACATAATATAATTAAGTATCATATATATATATATATATATATATATATATATATATATATATATATATATATATATATATATATATATATATATATATATATATATATATATATATATATATATATATATATATATATATATATATATATATATATATATATATATATATATATATATATATATATATATATATATATATATATATATATATATATATATATATATATATATATATATATATATATATATATATATATATATATATATATATATATATATATATATATATATATATGTGTGTGTGTGTGTGTGTGGATATTTTAAAAATGATTAATTATTTTCTGATGCATTGATTAAAAAGGAAAAAAAATTAAAAATATATAATTCAAGTTTGTATTCCTGAGGAGTTGAAAGATGTTATAGTAAGTGACTTGACGGATGAGAATGATGCGTGGGACAGGAAGTTAATGCCATCATGAATGTCTATCGAGATAGATATAAATTAATGTTTACGTCACATTGTAGAAATTATACAATTTAAAAATTAAGATATTGTTTATATTTTAAAATTTTTGCAAATTACACAGGTAAAATTGGAATAATAATAGATAAAGATTCAAGAGAGGAAACCAAAATTTAAAAAATTAATAAAAATAGTCATTCTTATTTAATCATAGAAATTAAGACGCGTCTTTTGTTTCTTTCCTAAGAGATAATGATTCATTTTTCTTCTACAATGGAGAGAAAAGTTAAAGTATTAGACATTTAAAAAATCCAATAATCTCAACTTTCAAACCCCAATTTCACATATGAATTTGTTTCTATAAAAAGAACAGAACAATAAATAAAAATAAATAAATAATCAAATCAAAAAATTAGATTGAAGAATCTAAATACCATAATAATCAACTGTAACAGAAATCATTGTCTGATTCGCAATTCATATTATGTCATTTGCAACTTGTAGATTTCTCTTTTCTACTATCATCATGAACATTATTTGGACTCCAATTTTCCTCATGCAATCTTCTGTCTTCTCTATTTTTGATTTCTATGGACCTAATGAGTTAGAAATGAAAGACATAAATTATAAGAAGAAGCTATTTAAATATAATTTTTAATTGGAAGTTAAAGTGAGTTTTCTTTTCAAATAACTAATTACTTTGTACAATATTCAAATATAAAATGGAGGGAGTAGTTAACTTTTATTTGTGTAACTTCTAAGTAGTTTTAAAGGGTAAAAGAGGAAAAAAAATAGGCTACACCAAAAAGATGTTTTATCTTTATATATTGTTATAAATTCAAAATAACTACTATCATTTAATAAAAACTTCATTTTTTTATTTGTATTTTTGTTTTTAAAATTAACTAAAATTAAATTTTAAAGAATAAAATAGAAATAAAAATAGGTCAGTCTAAAATTTCATGTTCCCTAGATAAATTATTTAATTTTAATTTAATTATAAACTATTTATAAAATAATTAAAGATAATGATATGAAAAATAATAAACTGTTGGCGGTTAATAAACCTTTGTGTAACCGCCTTGTGAGAAAAAAAAAATTTTAAATTGAAAAGGGTAAATTTGGAAGAAAAAAAAAGCTACACCAAAACAATCTATTGCCTTTATATATTGTTATAGATTAAACTCTATAGCTTATTAAATAATCCCTATAAATTAAGGACACCCACCAACGCGCTCAGACACACTCCCACATAAGGATACACCAAAATAAAATAACACCAAAAAGACTAAATAATTAAAATGGGTGTTACACTCATAGCATATGGTGCATCTAGTGTTATACATATAATGGAGTATATGTGTCATACCCTAATTTTTACCCCTAAGATTCTACCTATATATCATTTGCATCTCATCAAATCACAAACATGATGTCCTCCTAACTCCCTCTCTTTGGGTTTGCCTTTGGGAAGAGATTACCAGGCACCTTTGTGTTTTCTTTGCTTGCTTATATGTTAACATTGCTAAACTTGTCCAAAATACAAAGATATGTGTTGTTTTCTCTTTCTTATTGTACAAGGTAGGTACTTGCAATCAATGAATCAAGCTTGGTTTCTAAATTAGTGTTTGGATTCTCAAAGTCAAAGTTTGGTTAACAAGTGGCTCACAAGAGCTTTCACTTCAAGGCATGGCTTATAATCTTAGGTCACACTCATGTCAAGCTTCATTCAACATCATTTGGTCATGAGAAGCTCAAGTTTGGTGCATTATTTTCAAAGATGATTCAAATATGGTTCATGTGTTTATTTCCATGCCATCTCCCCCAATTCTCAAGAAATCATCAAAGACTATTCAAAGGAAAATCAAGTTTCCTTCATTTGGCACTCAAGTGTTCCTCATTAGGCTTTTGGATGAAAAGAAATGGCAAGAAACCTCAAGTTGGCACATGTTTGGTTGGCCTAAAATCAAGTATGGAACGTCACTTGGTCCAAACACCATAACTTTCTCACTTTTCAACATTTTTGGAATCTTATTTGAACTCAATCACATTTGAACTCCTCTAAAACTTTATTTCAAGGGTCAAACATCAACTCAAACTCTAAGTCCATCAATTTTTGGATTTGCTCAACTGCCCATGTGTGCACAAAAGTAGGCACAAGACATGGTCAACCTAATGACTGACCTGAAACTTCAGGCCATGACCCCAACTTTGAATAAATGTTATTTTCAATCCAAGCATCCTTTTGATTTGATTTGTTTTTCATTTTATTCTTTTCCATGAGAAGATCATTTGGTAAAATGAAAATCTCAAAATGCATGAGTGAATTTTATTTGGCCTAAGCTCAAACATTGTGCCTTGAGCTCTGCTTCTTGGTTAGTTTCAGGTCATGATTTTCATGCCAATCTTCACCTAGGACTACAAGCACATGTGCAAACTTGTTTTTTATGCTAAAAGACATCTGAAAAAGTGCAAACAACTTGGTTTCATCATAAATTCACAAATTCCATGCTTTATTTCACACTGATTGAAAAAGTGAAAAACTTAACCCTAACTCACATGAATTCTTCATAATTTCACACGTACCATGACCTCACTTCATTTCATATAAATAAAGGATAATTTTTCCTTCATTTCCAATCTTGAACAACCAAAGAAACTCTGAAACAATTTGAACTCGATACCTCAAAAAACCAGTTCATCATTTCTTTGATTCAAGCTCTTTTAGCTTCGTTTCTCCACCCAGAATCCTTCATTGGCACCTTTTGAAGCTAACTGAACCATTTTCTTTCTTTTAAGCTCTCTGAAACCTGCAACTCAATTTCACCATTGGTGGACCTTCGAGCTTCAACTGAAGAGGTAGTTACATGTAACATTTATGAGCAAACAAGTTATCAGGCTCTTTGTCTTGTTCCTCTCATCAAAGGCCATCACTTAATTAGAATTTATCTTTTGATTTAGTCATTTAATTTTACTTTGAAGACCTAGGGTTCTTCTTGTTTTTTAGCAAATTCTCTCTTCTCAAAGCAAATCAATTGCTCTGATGTAGAGAGACATGAACGATGATGTGTTGCGCATTAGAATCCAGACTTGATTTAAGCTAAAAACATGAGTCCGTGGATTTGAAAAATCAAGTTGAAGGTTGAATATGAAGTTGTTCTTCGTGCACTCTGGTGGGAAATTTTTAATTCTCAGCCAATCACAACCTGACACGAATGCTAGTCGTTGGATCTTTTTTCATTTAAATTGTTTTTTATTTCGCTTTCTTTTCTGATTTTTATTTTAGTCATTTTTAATGCTTTTTTATTCCAATTTTTTTTCATAATTTCATAAATATAATTTCTACCACGTATATCTTTTTCATAATTTAAAAAAAATCATTTTTCATTTAATTTATTTTTCTTTTCATTTTTCATTTGATTTCCATTATGCATTTTATTTTTTATCATTTTGAAACATTCTTCACTCCAACTTTTGAGATCTCATTTCTCCTAACATGCTTAACTTTTCATAATTTTATCAACCATCTATTTGGTGTTTTTATGCATCTTTGGAATTTTTCTTTTATTTTCCATTTAAAATCTTTTTTAAAACCCTTTTTATTTTGATTTTCTTCAATTTTGGGAAGGTTTTGAACTTGTTTCTTGATGATTGCTTAGTTGAACATATTTTCAACACTTCAAGTGTTTGGTTGATGATGCCTTGGTTAATTGAACCTTCTTTGGTTCAAACATGTAAACATATGATCATTTGGATCACCTGTAACAGTTTGCATCAGAGATAAGTTATCCCTTGATGATCATTGCTTTGTGGCCTTTGACTTGTTGATAAATGTTTCTTAGTAATTGCTTGAGCCTTCATTTGACATCCTCATCTCTCTTCTTTTCTCCATCTCCTTTCTTTTTTGTTTTAACTTTTGTGTTACATTGCTTTAGGAGGATGATTTTGTATCATTTCTCTAGCATGTTTGAACACATAAATTGTTATTGACCAAACTCAGATAGGTGCCACTTCTACATAAGTTCACTTACGATTACTTAACATAGTGCTAAATTGTCCTGACATGATTAAATTCTCATTAATACTAACATTGACATGTTAATTGTACTAACATCTAACATTTACTTTATGCTCTTTACATTTACGTCATTTACTTTTTGTCATTTACATTCTTGCCTTTTTTATTTTTTGCCTTTTATCTTTATGCTTTTTATCTCTATACATTTTATTTTTCTTTCTTATTTCAAAAAGAACAAAAACATGATAAAATGGCTAAGACCCTAATAAAAAAATACTTAATCTCTTGGACTTTGTGTCACTATCCCTTGCTTGAGGAGTATTTCGGACTATGGACTTAGGACCTAGTGTTTTTCCTTTGCTTGGAGTGGTATTTAAGACTTTGAAGTTTATCCGAGACCTTGTGATTCATCTGAGACATAATGCTACACCTGAGACTTTATGATCCTAAATTCAAGACTTGGATGCTTTCTCTATGGCTCTATGACCTTTTTTATTCATTTGGTTTTCTTTGATATTCATCTGTGCTTGTTGCTTGTTCATCTTGTGGCTCAACCCAAAGAGAATGGAATAATGGTTTTGATCAATGTCAAATGCCTGCCTCTTCTTGTGGTTAGTACACTTGCACATACAAAGGCTTTCTCTTGGGATACCTGACAATGAGATCATTTACTTTATGCTTTAGGATAGTCTCTTATTCTCCTTCCCACTTCTTAAATTTTCAAAACTTTTCTCTATTTTAAAAACTTCTTGTTTTCAAACTTCACACCTATTTCTTAATAAACCTTGACTTTGTTAAGTGATTGAGAAAATCATTTCTTAATAAATGTTAAAACACTTAAGCATGTTCAAACTTCTTTTCAAAATTCTAAAAAAAGACAAAACTCATCAAACTTCTTTTCAAAATTCTAAAAAAAGACAAAACTCATCAAACTTCTTTTTTTTCCTTTGTGCACTTTTTTCTTTAAGAGCCTTTTTTTTTCAAACGACTAGATGTTAGTCTATTCTTGCAGTGATGCAAACCACTATACTTCTATAAGATGTTGAGAAATGATTGATATTTTCCACTTGAATGTTGAGATGTGCTTGTGAGAAAGTCCAAGTAAAAGTTCTCCATATCAAGATGATGCAAATGCTCATTTTCTCATACTTGTAGGTAGTTAGTTGAGTTTTTTTCCACTCGAATACGATAAAATGTCTTTTCATTTAAAATCAATCAACAAATAGCTCAACTTTATATAAACACATATTTGTAAGTGATTCCCATTGAGTACAGTGCATGTGAGGGATGCTAATACATTACTCTTGCATAATCAACACACGTATCCAAATCTCTCTTTTTTACCTTTTTGCTTTTTGCGGGTTTTGTTTGAACTTTTCCCTTTTCTCTTTAGAAAAATAAAATTCAGTGACGACTCTTGTTTTTCGAATTAAGTTAATGAATAACTTAATCTCAATTTTTCCTGTCGCGACAACATGATTGATCTAATTAGAAAAACATATTGATAGTTATCATGTGTCCTTCTTCTCATCCAATGAAGTAAGGCATTATCCATCAGAAAAAACATACACATGCAATAATCTTAATGTGAGGTTATATATTAGGTGTCTCTACATTTTTTCCACTATATGTACCTAGGATAAGGTCGAGGTGCATCAACAATCTATCTCTATGATTCTAATTTCTAACCTTTTAGGAAACCTCGCTTAAGTATTTCATCAAAATCATTTCCTTAACCATGTTCTACATCTGTGGTGTAGGGAATCCATTTTAATGGTTAATATGTCACCTACATACTATATTATATTAATGAAAATAATCTCACTAACCTTGTTATGTGGGCAAGATTTAAACATGACATTTATTAATCTAATTTTTCGTAGAACTTCATTAACAAAAGCATTAAACTTTAAGAAGCTTTCTCTAATCCATAATTGAATTTAGACAACTTATACACCTCTTAGAATTGAGATCCTTTATGATATTTTCTAGATCTCGTGCTAGATGACTCCCATTGCCTCCCTTTGATACATATACTGAAACATGCCCTGAGTGTAGTTAAATATGTAATTGAGCCAACAAAACATAGATAAAATGCAAATGAACATTGTGATGTTATTTGTGACCATTGCAGTGAAGTATATACAAAATGCAACTATGAAAATCAAGTTCATTTAAGGATGAAATACAAATAAACCAAGCAGTAATCAATATGAAATATGGATGACTGGTCCATAGAAAGAAAAAGTTATATAGACCAAAATACTAAGGAAATTATCAGATTTTGTGCAACACATTTGCCAGTGACCAAAATTAATGTATGTGGTATTTTGAGACTTCTTCAAACCCACATAAATCTAACACATTGCTTTCTGTCCATATTCACAGCAAGTACACATAATTAAGTTTCCCACCAAGAATTAGCACATTACAATCAAACTTGACCTTTGTTATATTGATCTTAACTTAAATCCCTAGTTTCTAAACAGAAAACAAAGAACATTAAGCAAAACATACAAAGTCTTCAAGTATATGTTAGTTTCTTCTTCTCAAAAGTTATCTTTATGCTAAATAGTTGTCTTCATGCTTTCTTTAAAATGTTAGAAAATGATTCAGTTAAATTCCAAAAAAGCAATCATCACATCCAGATACATTCAAAATCATTCATGGATTAATACAAATTAAAACTACATAATAAAACCACAATGCATTGACTAATAAGGACAAATTGTTTGTCAACTTAAAACCTCACACCTCGACTTAAATATATATCTTATAAAAGGAAAAAGGACAACAAAATGACTATTGATATTAATAAAATTGAATTAACTCAAAACCAAAAATTTAATAAACGCAAGAGAGGGTGCCACAACAACCACAATTCTAAAATTAAGTTCAGTGTATGTGGGATCCTTATGGTAACTAAAAACTTTGTCAAACCCACCTAAAACCCACAAATTCTCTCTTTCCATATTTATGGCAAGCACACACACTTAAGTGTCCCACCAAGAATTAGGACATTAAAATCAAGCCTGGCCTCATTTTTAAATTAAATTCCTAGATGCTAAACAACAAACAAATTACAGTAAACATAACACACAAGTCTTTGAGTACATGTCAGATACCTCTTCTAAAGTGTTATCTGCGTGCTTATATAATATATAGTTATAAACAAACTAGTTAGATTCCAAAACACACAATCATTGAACCTAAAGGCATTCAAATCTATGGATTTAGACTAAAGAAAACCACAAAATAATGCCACAATGATATTAAATAACAAACCTCAAAACTCACAAAAGAAAATTAAACAACAAAAAAATAGTAACACTTTGAGTCTTAATATTAATAGTTGATCAAAAATATATAAAAACATAAGCTTTGAAAGTGATGAGTCTAAGCCTTTGAGGTTGACATTAACTTTGGTAAAACTAACTTAACAACAAGATGTTGGACAAGATGTCCTACCATGAAGAACTAAATGAAGATCAAGATGTCCTATCATGATTATTCGACATCTTTGTTTGTTACTTTTCTGTTTTAATTATGTTATTCCAGATTTCAGATTACTATGGGGTTATTTATTTTACCCAGGTGGCGTCCAAGATTGAGGAATCAGAGATTCTGATTGTAATTTGAAGATGTTGTTTCTAAGTGTGGAGACACTTTAGGAAACTTAGGATTGAAGAAACTATTCTAGAGGAGAATTAATTGCAGATTCTGTGGAACATAATAGCTGCGGTTTTGAAGCTCAAATCCAATTTCCAATTTTGTTTATGGTTATAAATAGGATGAATTTAACCTAGAAAAAGTGTGAGGAAAATACATTGTTGCTGATGTTGAGTAAATCAAAAGTAAGTATTGAATATCGTATCCACAGAGACCGACGCGATATTACAAACGTTCAACAGTTAATATGATTTTAAGTGGAAGTTTTGCAAGATAGTTGATTTGTACGTTACCAAATGTAAAAGCATATAATTAATAAGAATAGTTTTTAGAGGAATAAGCTTGCTGGGATTGGATTTTATCCACCGATTAAATATGCAAATCACCGGTCAATTATACGCAATTTAAGTATGTATCAATATCATCATGTATCGCTCACAAACAGAGTTTATGTCTAAACATCTGATGAGGATTCTACCTTATTGTTTAATCGATGATTTTTCAACCTATTAAATAATACGACAACATTAAGAATCGATACTTATGATGAATATTAAACCTAAATCTATGTCTAGCATTTAGAGTTTAATATATGATTATCTTGGATCAAGATTTGAATCGTATTTCTCAATATCAATTCAAATCCATGGAGTTAAACAATAAAACAAAGATATCATCGATAATGATTTATAAAAAAATTGCATATAATGCCATGATCAATGAAAATACATACTGGTTTGGTGAACTACAATTAATCCCAATAAGAAAGGGATTTAGCTACTCATGATAGCTTGATACAAAATGGAGGAATTGAGATGAATCAGCATCAACGATGATTTCCCGACTCTCGATACTATCCAGCTCGTATCCTCACTTTCCCTCTCTTACTATCTATTACAAACTCTATTACAAGTAATAATGTAAAGTTATAAAAACTGATATCCCTCCAAGCCTCTGTTGTCTTCCTTTTATACTGGTTGAGATGGGGAAATTTTGCTATGCGAAGTCAGCTTGCTTAAACTTGAAGAATTTTAAACCGCCCTTGGAAACCGCCATACTTCGTTATGCAAACTATTCTCGCTTCTGCTCGCTTCAAGAAAAACTGGACGATTTTGATTCTGTTTTAGTTCGCTTTGACTTTGCATCGCGACCTTTACTATGCAAAGGAAAGTTTGTTATGTGAACTATTTTTGCTTCTGCTCGCTCCCTCTCGCTTCAAGCGAAGCTCTGCTGATTTGGTTCTATTTCTTCTGATGTTGCTCGCTTCAACTTCGCATCGCGACCTTCGTTATGCGAAAGTTGTAGGGCATGGCTGATTTGGTTTTGTTACTTTCTGTTCTTGATCGCTTCAACTTCGCATCGCGACCTTTGCTATGCGAAGGAAAGTTTCGCTATACGAAAGTTGCAGGGCATGAATTCTTCTTACTTGTTCCTGATGTGTTCTTTTGTTAATTCCTGCAAAACCATAACCATTCAAGAGTAACATCCTTTTGGATATTTGTTAGTTAAATTTCATCTTAAAAGTTAAATGAAGCAAGCATTTCGTTCGAGTTTTGACCGAGGATATAACAACTATTGGATTTCCATCAAATTTACCCCAACTTAGTTTCTTGATTGTCCTCAATCAAGAGCATGATCGTTTCAAGACTTTTTTCAGGATTTTTTATCAAGTATTTGAAAGAATAATTTGAAAAATGAATGGTTCAAATGATTACTTGTCAAGCAAGAAACATGTTCAACTTATTGTAGAAACAGAGCATGATTGTGAATTCAAGTTCTCGCCCACAAAATCATATCATGTGCTCAAAAATATTATGACACAACTCACTTAGATTTTCCTAACACTCTTCTTCATAAAAAGTGATGAAGACTTTGAAGTTTATTTTAATCATGTGGTGTGATGACTCTCATTTGATCACTTGGTCAACATCCGAGTCGATTCATGTTTTCATCCAAAGCAATTCATCAATTTGAGCAAATGAAGGCATAAATCACATAGGACTTGTGAAGGCTGTAATGTGGCCAGGTTTCATAAAGAAATGGTTTTTCTCCTAAAGCTAATTTTCAAAAATATGTCCACTTTTGTAACTTACTTCACTCATTGCTTTATCACCATGATTTTGATTTTTCAATCTTTCATTTTTTTTCTATGATACATATTCCTTTTGCTTTTTATATCTCTTTTTATTTTCCTTTTGGTATCATCATCCATTTCTCCCCAACTTATTTCTTTTCATGAGTGAAGCTCCTAATGATTCATATCTTTTTGGTTTAAGTTGTGAAAAAAGAATTTTGGATTTGATCGTAACTTTTCTTAGTGATTTTGTATTTTTCGAAATTTGATCCATCCTTTGATTTTTATGGTTTCAAAAAGGTTTCAAAAATACTCACTGACTTACTGGTTTTGAGGAGATTCTTGTTGGCATGGTGGTTTTTCTCAAAATCAAACAATTGTCTTGATCATATTTATACCTTTACAAAGCTCAAATGGAATTTTCGGATTTAACATGAATCAACCGAGTTAAACACAAGGATTTTGCAGTTTTTGCAAACAATGGAAGTTCACCTCACTTTTCTGGTTTTTGCTAAAGGATTCAAGCAAGTGCGCACAATGTAAAATGAAACATGTTATTACTTTATAAGAGAAAACAAAATTCAAAATCATTCTAACTTTCTACAAAGAAAGTAAACATGTACCTTGCTTGACTTTCGTCTGATTTCTATCATTACCACTCACTCTTTCCTTGTTGAACGTTCAAGATACTTGAATTGGCCTTTTCTCAAAATACCAGAAGAAGAACTCTATGCTCATTGTCAATACGCAAAAAATGACACAGAGTCGCCACCGGATTTTATTTATCCCACGGAGGGAAAAGGAAATAACTATAAAACCTTTGGGGGAAGAGCATGGTCGTCGCAACCAAGTCTTAGGGTTCGGGAGTCGGTTATGCAAGGGGAAGGTGTTAGCACCCCCTCACATCCATCGTACTCGATTGGAACCTCCTAGGTTGTTTCGCGTGAATGGGTATTTTTACTTAAAAGTTTGCTTGCTTAAGGAAAGAGGGGTTGGTTTTATATTTTAATGCTCGCCAAGGATTGTGGCCCTTGTGCCTACGTATCCTCACTTAAAATAAGTAAAGAATCAGAGCTCCGTAGTTCGGAGGCTTATGAAATAGTTATTTGTTGATTGATTTTATACCTTGAAAAAGGGTTTTTGATTAATTCCCTAAGGCGAAAAGAAGTTTGATGAGTTGATGTTATTTTTAGGTTTTTGAAGAGAAATGGTTCTTGATTAGGATTACACAAAAGGACTTTGGATAGAGATGAATATTTTGAATAGCCAAGTCGAGCGCCTTGTATCCAAAACATTCGAAATGAGTGTAGGAGGATTCCATTCTCATTCCTTCTCCACCACCTTTAAATTCATGGTGTACAATCCTAACCATATGTTTATTGTATTTTGGGTTTTTTTTATAAGAAAAAGGATCATTTGATGTTGGATCAAGGTTTATTGTTTGTAAATATATATTTGAAGCGATACGGACAAGGTCGATGGCGACGCGCAAGGCAATCGACTTACAAGGTTAAAAATGGCTCGAATCGAGAGTTTGTTTTTGAAAATGGTTTTTGGAATCAAAGGTCAACAAGGACCATAGAAATATTCACATACTAAAATTATACAAACATATGGGGTTAGTCGGCAAAAAAAATCGAGACATGCAAAAAAAAGGCGAACTCCTCGAAAAAAAAATTTTTGGAGGTAAAATATCGATAAAAGTAAAAAAAAAAAAACAGCGGTGTGACACGAGTGGTCGTGTCGTGTGACACAGCCCGTGTCAGGAGGTACCTGCAATATGGGGTTTTGAGGCGAGAAGGTGGTGTGACACGGCCCGTGTCAGGAGGTCTGGGTGAAATACACAATGAAAACTCAAACAGAGGTGCAACACGGCCCATGTCAGGAGACCTGGGTGTTTTGTGCCATGAAATCTCAAACAGCGGGTTGACACGGCCGCCCGTGTCAACCTACCTGGGTGAAAAAACCAAACTTTTTTCTTGTTTTCCTTTCTTTTTTGTGGTTCTTAAAAATGGTTTCTTGGTCCCCCTTGGGACCTCACACAATGTACACATCACAAAATAACTTAACAGAGATAAATAAATGACAAGTGCCAAGTATAAAAGGAGAAAAGTTTGAAGGAATGGATACCAAAGAGGTTCTCCTTCTTTGTTAAGCCTCCACTGATTTTGGTTGGGTACTCTCTTCCTTCTTCCCTCTATGTTGTGAAGGTTCTCCTTCTCAAAGGTTCTTGTGTTTTTATGGAACTCTTTTGATTTTGCTGATTTTCTTTCTCTTTATTTTTCTGGTTTTTTAGGGTTTCTTGCTCTCTCTATTTTTTTGGTTTTTTGCAATGTGTAGTGAATGTTGAATGTGTAAAAAATGACTCCTCCTTTGTTTACAACCCCTTCCCGTCTTATCTCTCCCCTCTAGGGTTTTCCCTTCTTTCCAAACATCAGATTTTTTCATGGGGTAATGTCTCCTACCACCTTTTCTCATGTTACTCTCTTTCTTTCCATTTCCATGCAAGTTGTTATGCTGCATTTTTCTGCACTACTTGCCTCTGCTGCAATACTCTACATTGCTCTCAATCCTTGTACCCCTTTGTTGGCTTGTGTCTTGACAGCTCTTGTGGTCAATGCTACTACCTTTTTTACAGCATTTTGAAAAATATGATATTTAGTATGTAGATGTATCATTGTGGGTTCATTTCCTTGGTCTTGTGACATGTGATGGTCTTGTGATATAATACAAATTGTCACCTCTTGCATGGGGATGTTTTGTATGACATTCAAATTACCCATGGCTAAGCAAACATAGTCTTGATCTTGAGACATTCCAATGTTGAATTAACTCTTAAATATTTTCCTTGGATGTTTGCAAGCATAATGTTGGACATGTAAACTTGTTGGGGCATGAAGAGTACCAGAGCATGAAATTAATTAGAAGCTTGGATTAAGACTAGAAGTAGCTTAATTTTCTAAGCATTACCAAGAGCTTGAAACTTTGTAACAAATGTGACACTTTTGCAAATGTCATGAAATTTCTCTTTGTAATATTCTTGAATCTAGTCTTGAATTCATGAATCTTGAACTTTGAATGATGGATTCCCTTATGCCATTATTTAAAATGAAGTATTGAATTATGCACTTGTGATCTTGACTCATGCTTTGCAAGTTTGAACTCCATTTGACCATAAAAACAAACATGTATGAAAAAGTCTTGAATTTGGCCTTGCATTTCATGTTCATTAAGAATATTTATCTTGAATATCCTTGTATTTTGTCAAGTAACTTCTCCTTGAAGAAATCTACATGAGTAGACTTTTCCACTTAGATCAAACCTTAGATGATGAACCTTTTCTTCCATGTAGTCAAAGATAGACAAGTTATCTCATTTGAAATGAAAAATAACAAACCAACCTAGTTCGTACCTTGTGAACCCGCATGCTCGATATGCAATAGAACGATGTAGGATATGCCGAATGTAGGGTATAAAAGGCTAAAGGTGAAAATGAGGGTGTGACACTCATGATGAGGATGACAAAAACATAACAAGCATAATTATCAACACCAAAGTTTCAAAACAACTTACAACATACCAATTGTTTAAAGTAGTACCAATTGAGTTTATAGTATGGGCTACCATCAAAATGTTTCAAATGATTTCAAAATAAAACTAGAATTTAAACTACTATAATTTAAACTAGAATTGAAAGAATTGAAATCTTAAATAAAATGACTTCTTTATCTTGCACTCTAACCTTCATTAATCCATCATCCACATCTATCATTATTCTTGCAATCTTTATGAAAGGTCGGCCCATAATTAGAAGCGTGTCATCATTTTCCTCCATATCCATCACCACAAAATCAACCGGAAATAGAAATTTATCGACTTTAACCAAAACATTTTCAGCTATTCCTGATGGCCGGGTGATGGATTTGTTTGCTAGTTGTAGTGTCATCTTTGTATGTTTCATGTCTAGATCACCTACCCTCTTAACCAATGATAAAGGAATGAGATTTATACTGGACCCGAGATCTACCAATGCATTTCCAACATTTACGTTTCCTATAGTAATAGGCAACGTTACTTTTCCAGGATCAGTTTCTTTTTGTGGAAGAGTTTTCTGAATAACACCACTATAGCCTGCATCCACTTGAATTCCTTTTTTATCCATGATTCTCTGTTTCTTTGTCAGACTTTCTTTCATGAACTTTGCGTATGTTGGGATCTGTTCCAGTGCTTCAGCCAATGGAATGTTAACTTGTAACCTTCTGAAAATATCTAGGAACCTTGTATATTGCCTTTCTTGATTCTTCTTGGTGGGAGCATGAGGATACGATAGGTGTTGTGTGTAACAGCCCAGTTTTTCCATAATCGATTAATTGTACTAATTAATTGGTTTATGTGATTTATCTGATTTAAATGGATTATTGGATTTATTTAATTCATATGTGTTAATGGATTTAACTGATTTATCCTATTTAGAAGAACAATGTGGATTTAATAGATATTCTCTATGTTAATGATAAGATGAGATATTTTGGTGAGAAAAGGAATGGATAGATATTTTGAGAGAAGAATTATGGTGGAAAGAAAATAGAAGGATATAAAAGGAAAATAGAGAGAAAAGAAAAGAGATAGAAAGAAAAGAAGGAAAAGGAGAGAAAGAAAGAGGAAGAGGAGAAAAGAGGAAGAAGAAGGGAAAAGCTTGGAAATCATCAAGAACGACTTCTAGCTTCTGATTAATCAAGGTAAGGGTGTGAAATATTGTTATCTTACCAATGTATGTGATTATGTATGGATTGTTTGGTTGTTTTTTTCCTCATTTTCCATTCTAGGGCAAAAGATGTTTAATCGATAGGAACCGAGTTTTTACGGTTAAAAATGAGGATAAGTGGTAGTATTTAGTCAGGGGATGTTAGACTAAGGTTACGGAACTTGTTCGATGAGAATCGGTCGGTTTTGGAGAGTTTGGTGGAAGTTGGACAGTGAAGGTTTGAAGTTCGCAGACATTCGCTAGCGTGTTCGCTGAGCGAGCTGGTAGCGAACGTTCGCTAAGAGAGCTAGTAGCGAGCCAGTAGCGACGGTCCCAGACTTGGGCAGAATGCATTTTATGGTGTTCGCTGGTAGCGAAGGGGGTAGCGAAGGTTCGCTAGGCCTTCGCTGAGCGAGCGAGGTAGTGAACGAAGTCAGTAGCTTCTGTTTGCCTTCGCGAGCTTGTTCGCTGGGCGAACAGGTAGCGAATACTCGTTAGGGTCTCGCTGAGCGAGCGAGGTAGCGAGCATGACAGATTGTGATTTTCTTGGAGTTTCGATCCGAGGTCGGTTTTCCGATTCTAGTATGATTAACCCTTCACCTTAAGACATAGATTATGCTGTGATATATATGTTGTGGGTAGCCGTATGACGTGAATCCTAGATTGTTGAATTAAATTGAATTATGGTCTTTTGACAAATGTAATACATTGTTTAAGTTGATTAAAAATGTATGAAGAGTGCATGAGAACATATTGTGCATATGTGTGCATTGCTTGTGTTTATGTGTTAAGAGTGCATGAGAACATATTGTGCATATGTGTGCATTGCTTGTGTTTATGTGTTAAGAGTGCATGAGAACATATTGTGAATATGTGTGCATTACTTGTGTTTATGTGTTAAGAGTGCATGAGAACATATTGTGAATATGTGTGCATTACTTGTGTTTATGTGTTAAGAGTGCATGAGAACATATTGTGAATATGTGTGCATTGCTTGATAAATATGATGATTTAAAGTATGAATACTTGAATGATGTGAATATGTTGTGTGTGCAATTATGTTATAATTCTTGGAGAGAGGAATTATTTGAATGCATGAGATTAAGATGTCGGTCTTAAGTGCATTTTGTTGTTGATTGCATATGCATCATTTAGTCAAGAGGCAATGCTTGCTAGTTTCGTGGAGACTAGTGACTTGTCCCAAGCCTAGAAGAGTGGGTTTGAAAGCTTAGAGGACGGGCTTTTGATGGTTATCGGTCTAGAAGAGTGGACCCGGTTTAATGTAAATCGAAAAAAGATAACAAGTGTTGGTACCACATGGCATGAGTTTGCATTAAGTTGTATTGAGTCACATAGCATGAATGTCATTGTTATATGAAATATCCTTGTGTGTGGAAATTGTGGATTATGGATGTGTGCATGATGAAACATGTTTTATGATTGTCCATATTTGTTTGTGTATATATGCTTTATGAAGTATATGATGATTATAATGAATTGTGGTGAGAAAATGTGGAATATATGTATTCTGTAGTTGTGCATTTATATATGATTATATGCATCTTTATTATGATAATATTTCTCACCCTTCTGCTGGAATGATGTCCTACATGACATCGTGCAGGTACGAAAGAGTAGTACTGCTTGTAGTTACGAGGTTGCTTTTGGCGTAGTTGTTTAGTAATTGATTATGTTGGGTCGAGTCATGCTCTGGTCATATAATACTGGGATCGCTTGGTTTATATTGTAGTGATATACTATGTTTTCATATTATTGAGATATTATGATGTTGGCCTTAGTGCCCAGACGATGTTGGTTATGTGATGAACACGGATGTTTCCTTTAGGAGTATTATGTTATAAAATTTTGTAAAGCATGATTTTACATTGAAATGTTAATGAGCATGACAGGTGATTTTGATGTTTTGGAATTTATGTGTGACACCATTTTGTAAATGCATGACAATTTACTCTGATTATTCATATGTTTTCCGTGGGGTTTAGGAGGGTGTTACATTAGTGGTATCAGAGCAGGTCGGTCCGTCCGGCCAAGTTGTCTAATGTTGGTTGTTCCCTTTGTAGGCGACTTATGTGTGAAAGCACTGTCAATACATGTTTGTTGTCTAACATTTGTCTGCAGAATCGGGAATGATTCAAGTGGGGGAGAGGGTTGTGCTTCTCCAGGATGCTGCAAGTGTGGAGTTGTAGCTCAGAGTACGGTTGAACGCTATTATAGTTTGGTAAAGATGGTTTATACCCCATCATAATTTCCGGCTCTCTATTGACAAATTGAGGAACTGATCGCCCTTAATCTCTTGTTGATAGTGGTTGGGATTGTGTTGGATGGGATAGACTTGTCTTGCAAGCTTGGAAGGCGTGAGCAGCGAATTGTTTAGAATTAAGCCAAGTGCTGAAGAATTGTTTTGATGAGTCGGCGCAGGACAGTGTTGAGATGCTTAATTTTGATGGGAATTTGAGTGTTAATGAAAGTGGGAAGTTGGCGGTTTGCCGATTAATTGTGGTTGTCTGGAAGTTATCCTGACAAGATAGTGATGTACAGCCAGGATGTGAAGTGGAGTTGTGATTTACTTAGTTACGGGAACTAGTCCGATATTGAGAGCTCCATATCATATGTCTGTTTGGATAAGTCAAGGAATTAAATTGATCGAGTAGTTTTGAGACTTGTGTCTGGTATGTGTGCTACGACAACAGATTGTGAGGTCGAGTATATAAAGGGTAGATAGTGACTTCTGGTGATCACTAAAGAAAGTAAGAGGTGGAATACAATATTGGTATAATTAGACCTTTAAACAATTTGAGAGTTGAAGATGCGTTGAATGGCCTTCTAAGTGTGAAACGTTGTTTTCGTATTATCGACGTAACGGGAGAACCGTAATTCGGAATGATGCAATATTAAAAGCTTCGGGAGTTATTACAATGCTCTAGGAGATGGTGAAGTAATGACATGGAATTAAGTTATTTATTGATGGAATATGTTTTGATGTTGCAGTAAGTGCAAACAGTGGGGTTCGTGTTTCTGCCAGAACTCACAGATCGAGTGTTCATTTGGCTTGGGATTTTCCATACTCAATTGAGTAAGTCAATGGTGTGTAACCAATGATATTTGGGTTTACTCGAAGAGTATAGAGGATCATGTTGAGCATCGGGGACTTGAGTTATAAGTGTTTGAGAAGAAGTAGTGATATGCTATTGTGAAGAAAGTTCCGAGAGTTTTTGGGAGAGTTGTCAATAGCTCGTGTGTTGGTTTCTCCGAATCCGACAGAACTAATTGTTGTGTTTTGTGATTCTTTATTGAGATGATTGGAAGATATGTTAAGAACAACATCAGTGAGTTTTGGTTATGCTTTAAGACAACTTAAAGTACATAAGGGAATTATCCGACAAGTGATTTAGAGTTGGTTGCTGTTGTGTGTTTGTACCAGAGTTTGGAAGCCTCGATTGTTTAGTTGAGATTTGAGATGGTTCATGATCTTAAGAGCTTAAGGTATTTGTTTGATTTGAAAAAGTTGAATATGATGTAGAGGAAATAACTGGGACTTCTGGAAGAGTATGGCTTTGGGTTGAATTACCATTCGAGTGAGACAACGTGGTAGCTAAGGTATCGACTTGGGAAGTTGTGTGTATACCAATAATGATGGTAAGGAAGTTAAAACTGATTAAGAAAATTTGGGATATGAGTTTGATCTGTGAAGAGACTTCTTATGGGATTGAGCTTTGTATATTAAGACTGACTATTGGTATTTTCGATGAGATCCGAGGATGTCGGAATCCTAATTTGAGTTAAGAGATTAATAGAGTTTAATGGATTAAAGTCGAAGAGCTGAGAATGGTACTATGAGATGTCGTGATGGAGTTGTATTCCAGATAGCATGAGTTGGATAAGAGTACATTGGAAGGAGGACATTGGGATAGATTGAGTATCCATCCAGGTGCTATGAAGATGTGACCGGATTTGAGGAAATTGTTTTGGTGGCCATAGATGGAGGGAGAAGTGGTTGAGATTGAATATGCTGATCAGACTTGTTGAAAGTCGAATTGTGAACATCAGAGACTGTTGGGCCTGATGCAACCGTTGTTTATTTTGAGTAGAATGAGATAGTATTCCCATGAATTTTGTGTCAGGTTTTCTGAAGAAGTTGAAGGAATATGATTCGATTTGGATGGTTAAGAACGGATTAACAAGAGTAACTCGTTACTTACCAGTAAAGATGAATCATTCTGTTAGATGGGAACCTGAGTTTCCATTGAGATTTTGGAAAGGTTCGTAGACACCTTGGGTGTCGTGTTGAAGTTGGACTCTGTCTAGCATCTGTGGACGGATGGGCGGACAAAGAGAACTATCCAGTATGTAGAAGATTTGTTGAGAACTTGTGTGTTGGATCAAGATGGATCAGGGGATAGTTAATCGTTGCTGATTGAGTTACCTACGATAATCGCTATCATTCTATTATCGGAATGACATCGTATCAGGCTTTGTATGGTAGGAGGTGTAGGATTCCTTTGTGTTTATGTGTGTCTGGTGAGAGTGTTGTACTCGGACCTGAGATTGTGTAAGAGACGATTGGAAAGATCAAGAGGAATCCAAGAAAGGACGTGTTTTGAGAGTTACGATAGTAACTGGTGTTGGTCAAGCTTGAGGTCTCGGAAACACCCACTGTGTTTTACTGATCTGAATTAGAGTGGCGCAGCGGAAGCGTGGGGAAAATAGCATGTTGGACTGTTTTACCGCTGTCACTTGTGGGAATTGCATGATGTGTTCATGTGTCTAAGTTGAGAAAGTGCATTCATTCAGATGGAGTGGTGTACGAGTGAGAGAGGATTTGATTATTGAGACATTGCTAGTTCAGGTTGATGAACGAGAAGAAACTTCGAGGTAAAGGGATTCCTTTAGTGGAAGTAGTTTGGGATTTTGGATGCGAGGGTCGTATCCATAGTTGTTCGAATCAGGTAACATTTTCGAGGACGAAAATTCCTAAAGTGGGGGAGAGTTGTAATAGCCTAATTTTTCCATAATTGATTAATTGTACTAATTAATTGGTTTATGTGATTTATCTAATTTATATGGATTATTGGATTTATTTAATTCATATGTGTTAATGGATTTAACTGATTTATCCTATTTGGAAGAACAATGTGGATTTAATAGATATTCTCTATGTTAATGATAAGATGATATATTTTGGTGAGAAAAGGAATGGATAGATATTTTGAGAGAAGAATTATGGTGGAAAGAAAATAGAAGGATATAAAAGGAAAATAGAGAGAGAAAAGAAAAGAGATAGAAAGAAAAGAAGGAAAAGGAGAGAAAGAAAGAGGAAGAGGAGAAAAGAGGAAGAAGAAGGGAAAAGCTTGGAAATCATCAAGAACGACTTCTAGCTTCCGATTAATCAAGGTAAGGGTGTGAAATATTGTTATCTTACCAATGTATGTGATTATGTATGGATTGTTTGGTTGTTTTTTTTCTCCTCATTTTCCATTCTATGGCAAAAGATGTTTAAATGATAGGAACCGAGTTTTTACGGTTAAAAATGAGGATAAGTGGTAGTATTTAGTCGGGGGATGTTAGACTAAGGTTACAAAACTTGTTCGATGAGAATCGGTCGGTTTTGGAGAGTTTGGTGGAAGTTGGACAGTGAAGGTTTGAAGTTCGCAGACATTCGCTAGCGTGTTTGCTGAGCGAGCTGGTAGCGAACGTTCGCTAAGAGAGCTAGTAGCGAGCCAGTAGCGACGGTCCCAGACTTGGGCAGAATGCATTTTATGGTGTTCGCTGGTAGCGAAGGGGATAGCGAAGGTTCGCTAGGCCTTCGCTGAGCGAGCGAGGTAGTGAACGAAGTCAGTAGCTTCTGTTTGCCTTCGCGAGCTTGTTCGCTAGGCGAACAAGTATCGAATACTCGCTAGGGGCTCGCTGAGCGAGCGAGGTAGCGAGCATGACAGATTGTGATTTTCTTAGAGTTTCCATCCGAGGCCGGTTTTCCGATTCTAGTATGATTAACCCTTCACCTTAAGACATAGATTATGCTGTGATATATATGTTGTGGGTAGCCGTATGGCGTGAATCCTAGATTGTTGAATTAAATTGAATTGTGGTCTTTTGACAAATGTAATACATTGTTTAAGTTGATTAAAAATGTATGAAGAGTGCATGAGAACATATTGTGAATATGTGTGCATTGCTTGTGTTTATGTGTTAAGAGTGCATGAGAACATATTGTGAATATGTGTGCATTGCTTGTGTTTATGTGTTAAGAGTGCATGAGAACATATTGTGAATATGTGTGCATTGCTTGTGTTTATGTGTTAAGAGTGCATGAGAACATATTGTGAATATGTGTGCATTGCTTGATAAATATGATGATTTAAAGTATGAATACTTGAATGATGTGAATATGTTGTGTGTGCAATCATGTTATAATTCTTGAAGAGAGGAATTATTTGAATGCATGAGATTAAGATGTCGGTCTTAAGTGCATTTTGTTGTTGATTGCATATGCATCATTTAGTCAAGAGGCAATACTTGCTATTTTCGTGGAGACTAGTGACTTGTCCCAAGCCTAGGAGAGTGGGTTTAAAAGCTTAGAGGACGGGCTTTTGGTGGTTATCGATCTAGAAGAGTGGACCCGGTTTAATGTAAACCGAAAAAAGATAACAAGTGTTGGTACCACATGGCATGAGTTTGCATTAAGTTGTATTGAGTCACATATCATGAATGTCATTGTTATATGAAATATGCTTGTGTGTGGAAATTGTGGATTATGGATGTATGCATGATGAAACATGTTTTATGATTGTCCATATTTGTTTGTGTATATATGCTTTATGAAGTATATGATGATTATAATGAATTGTGGTGAGAAAATGTGGAATATATGTATTCTGTAATTGTGCATTTATATATGATTATATGCATCGTTATTATGATAATATTTCTCACCCTTCTGCTGGAATGATGTCCTACATGACATCGTGTAGGTATGAAAGAGTAGTACTGCTTGTAGTTACGAGGTTGCTTTTGGCGTAGTTGTTTAGTAATTGATTATGTTGGGTCGAGTCATGCTCTGGTCATGTAACACTGGGATCGCTTGGTTTATATTGTAGTGATATACTATGTTTTCATATTATTGAGATATTATGATGTTGGCCTTAGTGCCCAAACGGTGTTGGTTATGCGATGAACACGGATGTTTCCTTTAAGAGTATTATGTTATAAAATGAATCTGCTGCTACATGCAAAGTGAAATTTTGTAAAGCTTGATTTTACATTGAAATGTTAATGAGCATGACAGGTGATTTTGATGTTTTGGAATTTATGTGTGACACCCTTTTGTAAATGCATGACAATTTACTCTGATTATTCATATGTTTTCCGTGGGGTTTAGGAGGGTGTTTCATTGTGCAGGATGATTTTCTTTTTCTTTTCTTGTTTTTTGCTTGTCTTTCTCATTTTCAACTACCTCTTCCTTAATTTCTTTATCTTCTACTTCCTTCTCATTTTCTTCCTCTTGTTTTTCTCTTTTTTCAACCACAACTCTTTCTTTCTCCACATTTTCATCAACTCTTGTTTCAATCATTTTACCACTCCTTGTTGTGATTGCATTGTAATGTTCCTTTGGATTTGCCTGTGGGATGGCTGTGAAGGTACCTCCTTGTTGATCTGCAAGGTGCTTTGCAATTTGTCCAACTTGTGTTTCTAAATTCCTGATCGAGGCATCCATATTCTTCTGGTTTATAATGGATAATTGCATGAATTGGTTCAACGTGTCTTCCAGTTTAGATATTCTTTCCGGATGCATTGTATGTTGTGGTTGTTGATGAAAATTTTGATATTGGTTAGGCATGTTTGATGCTCCTTCTTCTTGCCTCCAACTTTGACCATATTTGTTATTGTTTCTGCGTTGATAGTTTGAATTTCCTTGATATGGTGTTGCTCGTTGTTGGTTTCGCATATAATTGACCTATTCATTTATTAGAGGGAAAAAACTATAGGATGGTCACCAGTACATAATTCACATATGGCTACTTGATGTGGTTTAGCTGAGCCATGCATCTCTTTGAGCTATTGAGGAAGTTAGGAAATCTTCTTGGTCAATTCTTCAACTATTTGAGTGAGTAGTTTGTTCTGTGCTAGTATTGCATCATTTGGGCCTAGTTCCAACAGTCCTGGTTTCCTTTGTGTGGTTCCCCTGTTATACTAAACTTGATGTTCATTAAGAGCCATACGATTAATGATAGATACCACCTGTTCTGCATTTTTGGATAGTAACGAGCCACCGACAGTTGCATCAAGTATAAGCTTTGGTTGTGGTTGTAATCTGTTGCGGAAGATGTGGATTTGTGTGAGTTCATCGAAGCCATGATTTGGACATTTCCATAGCATAGACTTATAGCGATCCCATGTTTCACATAAGATTTCTGTTGCACTTTGAGCAAACACGACAATGGTTATTTTTGCATCCATGAATCTGTTATGTGGGAAGAACCGATTCATAAAGTTTTCCTCCAAAGCATTCCAATTGGTCATGGTTTGAGTGGGTTGGTTCAGATACCAATCCTTTGCTTTGCCGATTAGTGAGTGAGGAAACAATCGCATGAAGACTGCTTCTTCTTCGACTTCGGGTGCACCTAACATACCAGCCAATTCATAGAACTTGGTGAGGTGAGTGTATGGATCTTCATGATCTAGGTCTGCAAATGGATTTGCATAAATGATCTGCAGCAATCCTGTTTTCATTTCATCTTGTCGATTGGTTGGATTGTTGGTGAGGCAAGCCAACCGTCTAGGGCTGCTTTGACATGGTCCTCCATTCACGATTTCAGGACCACCTTCTGCCATGGTTTTTTTTGTTGGATGTGTAGAGGTGGAGGCTCATTTTTCTTGAGATCTTTGTTTGGCTAGCTTTTTCTGCTTCTTTGTTTTTCATTTGTTTTGTCTGACTGTTCTTTTGATCTCAGGATCAAAAGGCAATAAGTCTTCCGACTTTGTACCTCGCATACACAAAGCTTGTAATTTCTAGCCAAAACAATGTTAGGAGAAAAGATATGTAAAACTTTTAACAAATGTACAACTTAAAAAGATATCAATAGTTGATATGTTTGTAAATCTAAATGCTAGTCCCCGACAACGGCGCCATTTTGGTGTTGAGTAAATCAAAATTAAGTATTGAGTATCGTATCCACAGAGACTAACGCAATATTACAAACAACAGTTAATATGATTTTAAGTGGAAGTTTTGCAAGATAGTTGATTTGTACGTTACCAAATGTAAAAGCATATAATTAATAAGAATAGTTTTTAGAGGAATAAGCTTGCTGGGATTGGATTTTATCCACCGATTAAATATGCAAATCATTGATCAATTATACGCAATTTAAGTATGTATCAATATCATCATGTATCGCTCACAAACAGAGTTTATGTCTAAACATCTAATGAGGATTCTACCTTATTGTTTAATCGACGATTTCTCAGCCTATTAAATAATACGACAGCATTAAGAATCGATACTTACAGTGAATATTAAACATAAATCTATGTCTAGCATGTAGAGTTTAATAGATGATTATCTTGGATCGAGATTTAAACCGTATTTCTCAATATCAATACAAATCCATGGAGTTAAACAGTAAAACAAAGATATCATCGATAATGATTCATAAATAAATTGCATATAATGCCATGATCAATGAAAATACATACTGGTTCGGTGAACTACAACCAATCCCAACAAGAAAGGGATTTAGCTACTCATGATAGCTTGATACAAAATGGAGGAATTAAGATGAATCAGCATCAACGACGATTTCCCGACTCTCGATGCGTATCCAGCTCGTATCCTCACTTTACCTCTCTTACTATCTATTACAAACTCTATTACAAGTAATAATGTAAAGTTATAAAACTGACATCCCTCTAAGCCCCTGCTGTCTTCCTTTTATACTGGTTGAAATTGGGGACTTTCGTTATGCGAAGTCAGCTTGCTTAACCTTGAAGGATTTTAAACCGCCCTTGGAAACTTCCATACTTCGCTATGCGAACTACTCTCGCTTCTACTCGCTTCAAGTGAAAATGGACGATTTTGATTCTGTTTTAGTTCACTTTGACTTTGCATCGCGGCCTTTACTATGCGAACTATTTTTGACTCTACTGACTTGGTTCTATTTCTTCTGATGTTGCTCGCTTCAACTTTGCATTACGACCTTCGCTATGCGAAAGTTGCAGGGCATGGCTGATTTGGTTCTGTTTCTTTCTATTGTTGATCACTTCAACTTTGCATCGCGACCTTCGCTATGTGAAAGTTGTAGGGCATGAATTCTTCTTGCTTGTTCCTGATGTGTTCTTTTGTTAATTCCTGCAAAACCATAACAATTCAAAAGTAACATCCTTTTGGATCTTTTGTTAGTCAAATTTCATCTTAAAAGTTAATAGAAGCAAGCATTTCGTTCGAGTTTTGACCGAGGATATAACAACTATTGGATTTCCATCAATTACCTAGTGAGTTTAAGGTTTGTATTTTTTGAGCCTCTCTTGTGTCGTGTTGATACCAGAGCTGGACAGTTTACATTGAGTTGTAATTTTAGTCACTTCTGTTATTGAAAGGGAATTGAGAAAGGTCTCATACCTAGGAAGAGTCTTAGGTAGAAATTAAGCACGGGTAGTGATTAAGTGATAAGTTGTAAACGGGGCAGTTTTTCTTAGAATTAATACTATCTAGTAGATTTCATTCCTAGCTTGGTAGCCCCCAGAGTAGGTGTTGTTGTTCACCGAACTGGGTTAACTATTCTATGTGTTGTTTACTTTCTCCTATTTGTATTATGTTCCTTATTTCCATTGTGTTTGAAGCAAAGATCAAGTGTCTCGACATCCTGTTAGGACATCTTCGTGATCTGCTATATTAGAATTTCAATTGGTATTAGAGCAGGCATCCTGCTCTGTATCTGGGTGAGATTCAGAGATGATACTTTTTGGTTCAATGGATAAAGAATGAGGAATATTAAATAGACCACCCATTCTTGATGGTTCCAATTATAAATATTGGAAAGTGCGCATGGTCACATTCATCAAGTCTATGGATGGTAAATCTTGGAAGTTTGTGGTCAAAGGGTGGGACCCACTAAAGGCCAAAGATAAGGATGTGGAGATCACTGATGAGTTGAAACCTAAGGAAGAGTAAAATAATGAAAATGACAAGCTTGCTTAAGGTAACTCCAAATCCTTAAATGCCTTGTTCAATGGTGTTGACAAGAACATCTTCAGGTTGATCAAAAATTGTACTGTTGCCAGGGATTCTTAGAAGATTTTGAAGACTGTGCATGAAGGAACTTCTAGGGTAAAGTCTTCAAGACTTCAACTTCTCACCACCAAGTTTGATAACTTGAGGATGGAGGATGATGAAAGTATTCAAGACTTTCATATGAACATTGTTGATAATGCCAACACTTCAAATGATCTTGGAGAAAAGATTCTAGAAGCTAAGATGGTTCAGAAAATCCTAAGATCTCTTCTCAAGAAGTTTGACATGAAGGTGAGAGCCATCGAAGAAGCTCAAGACATAAATACACCGAAGGTCGATGAACTCATGGGCTCTCTACAAACTTTTGAAATAGCCTTGAATTAGAAAACTGAGAAAAAGAAAAACTTAGCCTTGGTGACTAATCAAGATGAAGGCAAGACAAATTCCAAGGAATAATTGTCTAAGGTTGTTGTGTTTCTTGGAAAACAGTATAACTTATTACTGAAAAGGATGGAAAGGGATTCAATAGAAAATGTCAAGACTCAGTCATTTGAAAACAACAAAAGGAAGGATTTTGGAAGAAAGTCCAAAAATGAAGAGAAAGCTGGTAAAGGGAAAGGAGTCAAGTGTTATGAATGTGAGGGTTTTGGACACATTAAATCTGAGTGTCCTACCTTTCTCAAGAAAGAAAAGAAAGGATTGTCTATATCATGGTCTGAAGATGATTCTGTAAGTGAAGGAGAATTACCTAAACAAGTATCTGCTCTTACATGGATATTTGACTCTGATGTAGAATCAGATATTGAAGAACTCTCATATAATGATCTGGTCAACTCCTACATGGAGCTGTGCACCAGAAGTGCAGAAGTTTGTCAGCTAGGAGAGGATCAACATGGTGTTATTATGTGTCTTGAGGTTGAAAGATTGAAGCATCTTGACATCATCTCTGATCTAAAGGAGGAAGTTGTAGTGCTCAAACTCAAACTTGACAATATAACCAGGATGCTCAACAATAGTTCTGATGTGCTAATGAGATCCTTCAATTTGGGAGGAATGCTGGAGATATCAGAGGACTTGGTTATAATGAACACGGTGTGATGAGCAAAAGAAAGGAGCCAGAATCTAGTTCTGCTCAGCCCAAGAGGATACAAAATCAGAAGATGGCAAAAGGGATGTGTTAACAACTGAGCAGACATCAGAAAGATACTTCAGGAAAAAAGAAGCAAGACTGGAAATGTCATCATTGTGGTAAGTATGGTCATATTAAACCTTACTACTACAAGTTACATTGTTATCCCAAGTCTGGCTCTCAATCCATAAAGATGAAAGTTGGTAAAGCTGGAAAGAAGTGGATTCCCAAGAATGAATTTGTGGCCCTAATAGCTCATTCTTCTCTAAGAGGATCTGCTGAAGAGAAGTGGTACTTTGATAGTGGTTGTTCAAGACACATGACTGGTGTCAAGAACTTTTTGGTGAATATAGATTCTCATGCCTTTAACTATGTCACCTTTGGAGATGGGTCCAAAGGAAAAATTAAAGGGGTTGGAAAATTGGACTATGATGGGAAACCTAGACTTGATAATGTGCTGCTTGTCAAGGGACTGACTGCTAATTTGATTAGTATTCGTCAACTTTGTGACCAATGTCTTAAGGTCAAATTTACCAAATCTGAATGTTTGGTTATGAATGATAAAGATAAAGTCATCACGAGGGGTGCCAGATCAAAAAATAATTGTTATGTATAGACTTCTTTACAAACAGAGTGCTCATCAATGTCAAATGGGAAGCATCCGAAACCTGCCTCAGATATGAAAATTGATGAATGGCAGAGTGGCAAGTTAACCAAGATTTTACACAAGAAGTTGTAACATCATACTATCTCAAGGATTCAGGATCTTCTTCATAGGGTCTCTATGGTTGATGATTTTGAAGGAAAAAAGGTGCGCTTAAGCTTTTATTAATGACCCAATCACTAAAACTAAAGGAATAGCAACCGAGGATAGTTGCTCTCAAATTATAGGATTGAGACAAATGCTGACTGAGCATAGTGTCACACAAGATGTTATGATATCTTACTGTGATAACTTGAGTCTCACTAATGATTCCAAAATTGAGGAGTTAAGGGGAAAATTAGGGCTTTGCATGATTGAGGAGTTTGAGAAATTAATTTATGAGAATACTACTCAAGTGTATGTATGGTTCCAACAAATAAAGAGAGGATTTCAAAATCAATCATTTTAAAGTGACCTAAATCGCTCCCTCACACGTCCCCTTCATACTGTGCCTTTCGTTACAAACTGTTTCACCTTCATGCTTGGAGAAAACCCTAATCCACTTTATTCTTCTTCAACTTTCCAGTGCTCCAAGATGTCTCGATAATAACCTTCTAAGGGGGTAAATAAGAAGGAAAATGTTTCATCTTCAACAGCTAGGGCTAAGTCTAGGAAACAGTCTGCTGCAGATGTGATTGATATTGCTCCACTAGCTATGCTTCCAGGCAAGCCTAAAAAAATCCCTGTGAAAAGATATAAGGATCTCCCTACAGGTAATCCTTTAAAGACCTCTGATGTTTTTCCAAACCCTAGGAGTGAGAAAGAAAGATTTGATACTGATGAGAGAATCAGTCAAGTAGTTGCTAGAACCTTAAATATATGGAGTCATTTGAACATTGCTGGTAGTACTAGACCTCTGGCTCAGATTCTTCCCACTATCCATGCTCCTGTGGCTGAACCAGAGGTAGTGACTAAGGAGAATATTAATGAGGATAGTATTGAAGGGGATGATTATGACAGGTCTGAAGGGAATCTGCACACCCTTGTTGACTATGTGGTAAGAGATGTTGAAGAAGATGGTGGAATATCTCCATCTGTAGAAGAATCTCAGTCAAAGGAACAAGCATATGAGGGTACTATTAGAAAGGTTGTTGATCAAGTTAATAATGTTGATGGATTTCCTTCTGATGATGAAATCATTGCCAAAAGGATCCACCCTGGTATGACCAAGAGACTGAAGAGCAGAAAAGGTAAGGGTGTGGTTGCTGAAAAAGCTCCTACCAAGATATCTAAGAAATCTGTGGTTGGACCACATAAACCTTGGATCAAGGTTGCTATTGTGTATAAAAATAGAAAGGCTGAGTCTGATACTGAGTCAGACTATGATGTTGCAGAAGATGTCTAGGATATCATGCATGTAAAGAAGCCAACTTCTAAGAAGAGGGATGATGTGGTTCCTAAAGCTCCCTTGGACAATGTCTCCTTCCATGCTCTTGAAAACGTGAAGAGATGGCCATATGTGTGCCAAAGAAGAGTAGCTTTGGAAAGAGAACTGGGGAAGAATGCCCTAGAATGCCAAGAGGTGATAAAGCTGATTGAAGCTACAGGCCTGATGAAGACAATCACTAAACTTGGGTCCTGCTATGAGAAGCTGGTAAAGGAATTTGTAGTGAACATTCCTGAAGGCTGTGATGATGCAACCAGCGAAGACTACAAAAAAATGTATGTCAGAGGAAATATTGTAACATTTTCCTCCACTGTGATTAACAAGTTTTCAGTAGACCCGCAACCTGAGTGTGAAGATACTGATGATCACGTGTGTCAGAAGATCACCTGTAATAATGTGAAGCATTGGCCAAGCAAAGGGAGGATTTTAGTTGGGAAGCTCAGTGTGAAGTATGCAATTCTGCATATAATTGGTACTATCAACTGAGTGCCTACCAACCATACTTCAACCATATCTGTTGGGCTAGGAAAGTTTATATACATTGTTGGTAAAGGAAGAAAGTTTGATTTTGAGACTTATATCTTTGATAAAGTTATGAAGTAAGCTTCATTCATTGCTATTAAGTTGCCTATATGCTTTCCTTCCCTCATTTGTGGCATAATTTTGGAGCAGCATCCTAGTATATCGGTGACTGCAGGTTATGCAATGAAAAAGGATTCTCCATTGACATTGCATTATAAGCTATTTACTGGGAGTCATGTCCCGGATATTGTTTCGACATCTTTTCCAAAATCAGTTCCTAGAACTTCCAAGGAGAATACTATTGCCCAGCTGAAGGAGACCTACAAGGATCTTGATGCCATCATCAAGTCAAGTACAACTAGGATGGCTAAACTTAAAAAGTTAATACATGCCTTGACATTTGAGTAAGACAAGGGCATTAATGATACTAAGAAGGATATAGCTGGAGATGATGAGATGGATGTTGATGATGATGCTGAAGATGCAGAAGATGAGGCTGATGGTGATCTTAGAGAAGAGGAAAAGGATGATGAGGCTACTGAAGATGACATCTGAATGTAGTCTTTGTGTGTTATATAAGGGCTTAATGCCCAAAATTATTTTTTGGCATTTTATGTGCTTGTTTTGTACTCTAATAATTTATGTTATTGCTTGGTTATTTAGTTAGTTTAACTGCCTTTGTCATATTATGACTAAAAAAGGGGAGTGATACTAACTTTACTAACCACTGTCTGCTAACCACTGACTACTACTGCGGCTAACCATTGAGGGGGACTATGCTAATTTGTTGCTTGCAGAAGAAGGAACTAATTGAGGGGGAGGCAAGATATTTTTTTGTTGTTGATGTTCTGATGTTCTGTTTCTTGGCCCTGGACTGTGGTTTTCTATCTACAAGTTTCTTTTAGCTAGTTTTAGCCAAAATCTTCCAAAGGGTGAGATTGATGAGTTCAAGCCTTTGAGGTTGGCATCAATTTTGGTAAAACTAACTTGTTAACAAGATATTGGACAAGATGTCCTAACATGAAGAACTAACTAAAGATCAATATGTTGGACAAGATATCCTATCATGATGATTCAACATCTTTGTCTGTTACTTTTCTGTTTTAATTATGTTATTCCAGATTTTAGATTATTATGGGATTATTTGTTTTTCCTAGGTGGCGTCCAAGATTGAGGAATCAAAGATTCTGATTGTAATTTGAAGATGTTATTTCTAAGTGTGGAGACACTTTAGGAAACTTAGGATTGAAGAAACTATTCTAGAGGAGAATTAGTTGCAGATTCTATGGAACAAAATTGCTGCAATTTTGAAGCCCAAATCCAGTCTTGTTTATGGTTATAAATAGGATGGATTTAACCTAGAAAAAGTGTGAGGAAAACACATTGTTGCCTAGTGAGTTTAGGGTTTGTATTTTGTGAGCCTCTCTTGTGTCATGTTGATACCAGAGCTAGACAGTTTACATTGAGTTGTAATTTCAGTCATTGCTGTGATTAAAAGGGAACTGAGAAGGGTCTCATACCTAGGAAGAGTCTTAGGTAGAAATTAAGCACGGGTAACGATTTAGTGATAAGTTATAAATGAGGAATTTTAGCTTAGAATTAATACTATCTAGTGGATTTCATTCCTGGCTTGGTAGCCCCCAGACGTACGTGTTGTTGTTCACCAAACTGGGTTAACAATTTTGTGTGTTGTTTACTTTCTGTTATTTGTATTCTATTCCTTATTATCATTGTGTTTAAAGCAGAGATCAAGTGTCTCGACATCCTATTAGGACATCTTTGTGATCTGCTATACCAGAATTTCAGAAAGTATTTGTGAACATAACCTTTCTTCTAACCACATGAAGAACCAATAAACAACATAAAGCAAATAAATTTAATAAATAAATTAAAAATTTAAAAGATAAAAATCAGATCCAATAGAAAATGGGTATATACCTTGAATGCGAAATGAGATTGGACGGCACCAATGGGGACATAGAAGATCGGACGAAGAGGAACCAAAATTCAGAGAAACCGATGAGTTGGAGGAGGACGATTCAAATCTAGGCGCAAAAAGCCTGTTTCCTCGACCACCACCAGGTCTCAAGCTTAAAGCAGTTTGATTTACTGCATACCTTATGTGAGAACTTGCATTTTGCAAAGATTGTAAACTAACTTCACCATTCAGTGACGGAGAAGCGGTGGCGATTGAAAGAGGATAGAAGTGGAAGGATAAATGGAAGGGATTGTGATTGTATTTTAAAGATGAGAGATGCTAGGTATTAGATATTTCTCTCTCTTTTGCTGAGTGAGAAAAGGAGAGAACTACGTGTGTTACAATGGAGGGCTGACAAAAACCTTATCACAGATTTGCCTGTTGAATTAGTACTTTTGAAATTAAATAATATTAAATCCTATACCTACGACTCATTTATAATTTTGGTCTTTAAATACTATATATACCAATTTTTTTTTAGGGTCACTAAAGTTGTCCATTGGTATATGGCAACTTTTTGGTAGTGAATGACAATATTACCATAAAATAATAACTAATAATAATAATAATTAAGAGTAATAAATCTAATATTAAAAATGAAATAAGTAATAGCAGGAATATAAATCTATTCTAATAGTATAAATTAAAAAATAAAAATAATAATAATGACTAATAAAAGTAAGATATTATAATAAAAGTACTAGTAGTGCTAAACTTATAATACTAATACTATAATTCTAATATAATAATATAATTTAACAATGAAATAAATCTAAGAATAATAATTCTAAAAATGATATGGTAATAATAACTATAATGATGCAAAAATAAATAAAAAACTAGTAATGATAATACCAATTGTAATAGTAAAAATAAAGTTAACAATAATATTGATGATAATAAAAATAATGCTAAACTAATAATAATATGGTAGTAATAAATAGTAAAAATAAAAATAACTAAATGAGAATAATATAAAAAAAATTAAAAGTAATGGAATTAGAAAGAAAAATTAAAAGGAAAAAAACTGCAAAAAGGGAAAATGTGCAATTCGAATCCGCGACCTTGCATTTGAAATCCTTACATCCTTATTTAACTATCAAATGAGCTAACTCACTCATTCAAGATAATGCGACTAAAGCCCATAAAATAGTAAAATGCCCGAACGAAATTGTGGTATAACATTAGGGAACCAGAAATGGATGAGATTGCAGAAACTACAGAAGAGTGAAGCTTCTTAAGTAATTCGTTGAGACATCAATGTGGATCGAAGGTTGTGATCTTGATGATTTTCGAATAGGTGAGGTTGATCTTGAATCATCATTTCTTATCTCTAGTACAGTGGACCTAGAGGTACCTATATGGTTAGCACTCCAACGCTCAAGTTAGTTAGGGGTCAAGATAATTATAGTGAAATTAGAGATAAGAGATTGTGTACTTGAAAAACCATTTATGAAAGTATTAATAACTTTGTCTAAATGGAGTGGGCATAATAAGTGAACATTCTTTTATTGACCCTTATAGGTTGGCACAGAACACTCCCGTATATATAGAATGGGAAAATTCCATATATGTAACTCATGTGCCTCAATATGATTTGTAGAGTACCCATCAACCATCTTTATAGTTATCTTGTTACAGATAACGTTTTATTGACAATAAAGTATTTGACTCCATATTTAAGGTCCATAGTAGTTTCAGGTAGAAAGGTGGTATACACCACTAACACAATGAGAATAACTTATGACACACTTACATAACATAATATGCAGTATTCTCATGGTAGAGAAATCTTGTATTAAATATTACTCATAATATTTTTATATTTGCGAAGACTTGATATCTCATGTCCATGACCTGTGAGATAGTCATTAGTCTACTCACATAATAGTCTTTATTTATCACTGTTGCTTGATGTGATAGTAACAATTGACTACAAATATTTTAAGAATAATGTTATTATGTTTAATATAGTCACGATACAAAAATAAATACACCTAATACTTATTGGCTATTAGGACTTACTTCAACAGTAATGACCATAATATTACATGCCATTAAATTATGTGAGATATTCAAGTTCTAGAGAAGAGAGAAACAAGACACTTAAGAGCTATAACTACGCAACAGAAGTTTTAATTGCCAAAGTAAGCCATAACAATCTCTCTCTCTCTCTCTCTCTCTCTCTCTCTCTCTCTCTCTCTCTCTCTCTCTCTCTCTCTCTCTCTCAAAATAAATAATGAAATAATAGTGTCATAGTTTGGATAAAAAATTATAGGAATTTTTGTTAAGATTCGATCTCCGTGGATCTTCGATTCTCCGTGGGGATCTATGGGGATGGGGGAAAATATTTATCCGTGGCGAGGTTTGGGACGTGGAAATTATTAGGGAGCGAGACAGGGAGCGGGAAAGCATCATCTGCACATTCTCTGCCCTATTGACATCCATACTCACACACATTTGATCTATCTCACACCACCAAATCTAATTGAACCAAAATCCACACAATATGTTGGGTTAAGCTATAACGATCTTAATCTCTTATCCTTTAACAACTTATCACCCGCCAATTTTAAATTTGTTTTTCATTCTCACTCTAAACTATTATTTAAATACTTTCTTAACTTTGACGTTATAGTGCTAGCTTTGCAGATGTACTCTGCTCTGTCGTACCAAAAACACTCACCCCTTCGAAGAAATATATCATTTCTATCTTGTTTTATATTTCTGATCCCTGTTGGAATTAATTGAAAATATACATGTCAATATTCTTTCAGGTGAAATATGATTATCGGTGAAGACAATAAAAGTTAATGTATTATTTTCAATTAATGTGGAAATTGTTGAGTTTGGTTCAAAATATATATGCGAAAAAAGTCGCAGATGGCTTAGTTTTGTGAAGTAAAAAGGAGTTTAAAACTATATATAGAATTCAAATTCTTTTTTTACAAGAGACACTAATCAAAAACACTTTAAATTTATTTGACTTTTTCTGATATTCTCTTATGCTCTTTTTTTTTCCACATTTTGATATCCGGTTTTTTGATCGATTAGTTCAAGGGGATCAAGTTCACCGTCTACTACCAAGAACACACTCTTAAATTCCAAACATCTACCACTAGATCAATTCTTAAAAAAAAATTTATGCTCTTGTTTTAATGTGTTATGAGATGTAATAATTATATTTTGTCATGTTTTTTTTTTTCTTCAAAAGTTGCATCACGTATATTTAAAAGATTTATTAACTGTGTCAGGATTTTGATGGATCATCAAACGATGGGGTCAAAGAGGTCCTGACAAATGGATTGATATTTGGTGGACGGCAAGCAAACAAAAGAAGCACGTTGTTCATGCTTGTGATGCTGACACGCTGCAACTTGCTACTCATTCCAAAGTAAAGATCATTTCTTAAGATTTTCTTGTCCCTTATAAACGACAATAATTAATATTTTACATATAATCTCTCTATTTAATTATAATAAAAAATATTTTAAAAAAGTTGTTGATAAAAATAATTGAGGCAAAAACATTTGTAAAAAAATAGCACACATATCTGACAAATTAGTACTATTATAACTACTTTTTTATATAATATTTATGAATTTTATGTGTGGGTCTCAATTTATTACTTTGGATGATAAAATGAAGATAGAGTTCAGCTCTAAACATAAAATTAAAAAGAGTAATGTTAACTTGTGTTCTTGAGGCACATGTTAAGAAATAAATTAAAAAATATTTTTTTAGAAATTGTGTACAAACTTAAATTAAAATATAAAATTAATTTTTAAATTGTTTTTTCCAATACAAATTTACTAAAAGTGATTTTCTTATCATGTACCCCATGGACACAAGTTAACATTACCTAATTAAAAACCTCAAAACAAATAGTATAAGTAGTGTCTGCAATCAAGACATTCAAAATAGAAGCTGAAGAAAGCTTTTAAAAGTTTGGTAGACAGAATAAATTTTAATATAATTGAGTTTAATATTAATTATTTTAGTTAAATTAAGTTTAGCAAAATTAATTTATTTTAATATATTTTATATAAATGAGTTAAATAATAAATTTAAAAGTTACAAATTTTAACTTTTAATAAAATCAATTCTAAAAACATAATTAATTCTACTTTCGAAAAATCTAACTCCTCACAATCACTTCAAAATCAAATATATATGCTAAGAACATAAGTCATACCGATGGATTCAGAACAATCATAAACGTTATAAAATACAAATTATCTATGGATATAAACCTATACATCAACACTGTATTTTAATATGGGTGGTCTACAATTTGTGATTTTAAAAAGTATTTGTTTTCCCAATTTGCACATACATTAATCTGTATTATTTGATGAAAGAAAACTTTCTTATATGTATGATAATGAAAAAAAAATCTCATTAGTCATTTTGATTGATCGATTAAGTTTCAATGTTTTAATATTTTTTTGTCTTGATTTCATCTATTATCAAATGCCCAGGTATTCTTTTGGAATAAATAATGTCTTAACAAGTATTAATTGACACTTTGTTATGATTTTGAAAAAAATGTTAGACAAAATCAATTATAATAATTTAGTAAATAATTTTCACTGTAAGCAACTGAAAATGGTACTTATATGTCTCAAATGTATATCTAAAACATTAATTCTTATTTTCTTATTATGTCATATGTTATTTATTAATATATTATTTTTCAATTCTTTTAATTTGATCTGGATTGAAACTAGAATTATGCTTGAATTGCGATACTGGACTCTTGATGCGGTGATGCAAACCTTCCGTGCAATAGAACACAGGGTGACCTACAACGTCAGCACTTCAATGTCCAAATCAGTGAATGAGTGCAAAAACAAGAGTAGAGTGAAGTATAAAAAGAGCGAGTATCCTTTGGGTCTTACATATGTAGAAATATTTATACCCATGGATATAAAGTAGTCATTGGTCTTTCTTTGGAGGAGTAAGTGAACCTCCTTTTATTGGGCATTTGTCCGACACAGAATAGTTGCCTTCAAGGCTTGTTGTGAAATCTTGAACGGAATGTCGTATAGAATCCATGTCAGCCTTACACTACAGAGTTGACCGTGGACGAGAAGTTATATGTCCAGTCGATGGGGAGTATGGAACATGCGCAATAAATGCCTTTTTCATCATTGGAACACTTTGTGTGAATTTAAAACACGTGGTCTTATGCTAGCAAATTAGGCTGTGGCGTTTTCCCCTAGGTGCTTGAGTGTTATGGTATTTCCGAGGCATTATCTAGCTGTTGTTTTTCGTCCTCCCATTTTCTTTTCATCTAGAATGTTGCTTGATTGATTAATCTTTCTTTATATAAGGGTCATTTAACTTCCTGAATGGACTTTCTTTATCATTACTAATTGAAACAAACTTGGCTTCTGAGAATTTTTTTTTCTCCTTCTGGCAATTCTGCACCATTGTGCCGCTATTTCCCTATTTGAGCATTGTGTTCTTTGAATCTTCCTTAAAATTTCATTTTCCTCTGCTTGCCCTCACATCCCTTGACTCATACATTATAGTTTTCATTCTTTTATCTTGAGATGGTCTATACGAATGATCAACTTACTAATTTGGGATGTAGCACTCTCGAAGGCGATCTTTCTTCATTTGTTGGGGTAGAAACCCTAAACTATTTGAACATTACTTATTTAGCGCATATTCGCTCTGACTCATGTCCAATTTTTATCTCTAATAGCTCTGAGTTTAGTCGCGTTTCCAGTAAATCTATTTTTGGGGACAACTTTTTTATGAGTTTTATAGCATTTTCTTCAATGAAAGCGTTAGGAGATCTATTTGTGATGTTTTCTTTGATAATATTACTTATGCTTCTTATGGGGCTACTGGTGACTCCCGACCCTCTATCAATTCTTTAACTTATGTGGAGGTTGTCGCCTAGAATGAACAAACACTTCAATATTTTTTCAATTCATATAGAAGTACACAAGGTTATAGTCCCAATTCATATGGAAGTTACCCTTGAAGATGCCATTGATAAAATGACATGCAATGAATGAAAATTAAAAGACGAAATGAATGAAAAGACTCAATTGATAACATGTTATTCCCAATGCAAACAATCACACTTCATTTTTTAAAAAAAATTTCAGACTCCCGAGCGATGCGTCGACGCATGCGTGTTAATTTTCCAAAAATTTTAAACGATCAGTATGGGTCGACGCATGACTGGAAGAACCATTTATGTTTGATTTGGGAAGAGCGTGATTCGACCTGTACCCTGTTCAGGTCGACACACGCATTAAAAACATGAATAAAAAAGAAATTATGATATGAATGCAGCACACAAGCATAAATAACAAGCCCACACTTTTTCAAAATATCAAAATGGACTAAAAAGAGATTCTTAACTATCAATTAAACACCAAGATAGCACACCAAACATAGTACAAACATATATGTCGACAAGTTGATTTTTTCTATCAACGTGCTCGAATACGACATCACCTTTCTCTAAATGATTCCTAAGGAAATGGTGGCGAATTTCAATATGTTTCGTGCGTGAATGTAGTACTGAATTTTTGGTTAAGTTAATGGCACTCGTGTTGTCACATAAAATAGGAATACGATCAAGTTTAACATAAAATTCAAGTAATTATTGCTTGAGCCACAAGATTTGGGCACAACAAATACTGGCTGCGACGTATTCAGCCTCAGCTATTGACAAAGCAACAAAAACTTGCTTTTTCCTAAGCTAACTCACTAAGGAATTTGAAAATAAATGACAAGTGCCACTAATGTTTTTCCTATCCAATTTGCAACAGACAAAGTTGGAATCGGAATAGCCAACCAAAGTACAATCACTTCCCTTAGAAAACCAAAGCCCATACTTTGGAGTACCACATAGGTATTTAAGTATGCGCTTGGCCGCTTTTAAATGTGATTCCTTGGGACATGATTGATATCTAGCAAACATATATACATTAAACATGATATTCGGTCGAAATGCGGTGAGATAGAGAAGAGAACCTATCATACCTCTATATTTCTTTACATCGACGAACTTACCATTCTCATCTCGATCTAAGTTTACACATGTAGGCATTGAAGTATCAATTTCTTTTGTGTTAGCCATATCAAAGCGCTTGAGTATCTCATAGTAATACTTTGTTTGGCTCAAGAATATTCCTTCTTCAAGTTGTTTTATTTGGAGTCCAAGGAAGTAGTTTAGCTCCCCCATCATGCTCATCTCAAACTCATACCCTACATCAACTTAGAAAACTCCTTGACCAAATGCATGCTAGTAGATCCAAAGATAACGTCATCTACATAAACTTGTACTAAAATGGAGTGTTTTCCTTAACGTTTAATAAGGAGGCTAGTATCAACCTGCCCTCTTTAGTATCCTTGGTCTATAAAAAATTTTCTAAGGCGCTGATATTAAGCCCTAGGGGTTTGTTTGAAATCGTACAAAGCATGTTTAAGCTTATAAACATAATTAGGATACTTATGACTTTCAAAATCGGAATGTTGAGATACATAGACCTCTTAACATTTAGGAAAGCACTCTTAACATCCATTTGAAATAATTTGAAATTCTTAGAACAAGCATAGGCTAGCAAAAGGCGTATAGCCTCAAGTTGGGCAATGAGAGCATAAGTTTCCTCATAGTCTATGCCCTCCTCTTGGTTATAGCCTTGTGCCACTAAACGAGCTTTGTTCCTAGTTATAACTCTGTTTCGTCAAGTTTGTTCCTAAATACCCATTTGGTACCATTTACTCGATGGCCTCGTGGAGGGGGGGGATAAGGTACCAAACCTCATTTCTTTTGAATTGATTCAATTCCTCTTGCATAGACAAAAACTAATTTTCATCGAGTAAGGCCTCTTTGGAGTATTAAGGCTCATATTGAGAGGTGAAAGCAAAGTGATAACAAAAGTTACTTAGCTTGGATCGTGTTGTTACTTCTTTAGATATATCTTCGAGGATATTGTCGATTGGATGATCCTTAGAGGATTTCCATGTTGGAGGAAGGTCATCGTTGCTAATTGGATGATCCTCCTCAATCTTTTTAGGGTTGTGATCTTGCTCCTCCTTAACTTTCACCGGTTCAGGTTGATCAGTCCCTTCTTCAGTGTATTTGAGTATGTCTTCTGAAGATACACCTGCACTATGAAAAGAAATACCTTTCTGACATTTTTCGGATAAGATTCGTCAAAAGTAACATGCACAAATTCTTCTATAATAAGTAACCTTTTATTGTGTACTCTATATGCTTTTCTAGTTTGAGAGTATCCAAGAAAGATACCTTCATCGTCTTTTGAATCGAATTTTCCAGAATTCTCTTTACCATTATTTAACACAAAGCATTTACAACTGAAAACATGAAGATGTGATACATTTGACTTCCTTCCTTTTAAAAGCTCATACGGAGTTTTGCTAAGAATAGGACTGATAAACACCCTATTCAAAACATAACACGCTATGTTAGAACAAGATTTGGTTTTGCATTTGTATCTCTAAGTTTTGATGATAACAAGTCAGTATTTATGTGAGAATAATTTTGGTACCCTAACGGTTTGTTATTATGTATCTTTAGAAAAAAAACTTTGATTCTGACTCTTAAACATGAAACGTAACAAGTTTCTGAATATATTGATCCAAATCGCTTCTACTCAAACTTACGAATGAAAAGCTTCTAAGAAAATTGTATGTTGCTGCTGCAACATTGTCTTGGCTCTTGCTTCTGACATGTGACTCAAATCAATTCACTTCCGAAGATTGCTCAAGCTTCCGAAGATTAAATGCTGAAGGTTTTAAAAAATATGAAGAATCTCAAGTCAGATATTGATGTGATCAAGCTTCTGATTGATGATTGAAGTTTCTGAACTCAAGCAAAATCAACTCTTCTAACTCATGCTTTAAACAACGATTTATTCAGAAGCCACTAAAGAATAGAAGATAAGAACAAGTTTATACGTGGGAAAAATAGTACATGGTACAAACCAATATTCCTTCCACTAAGCAGATTTCGTGGAGTAAGAAAATTGAGGTAGTACGATTCTTGTCCCCTCCGTATCAAACATTTACTAAAGTCGCCAGCTCATTCATTAAGAATACCAGATCTACCCTTCAACAAATATTTTTTACTGGATATATAAAGACTTGAAGACTTGAAGAATTACAGCATGCAAGTAAGCAAGCGAAATAACGAAGAATATTTTACAAGACTGTTGTCTAAATTTGTGTAGAATTTTCTTTAAGTGTATTGTGCTTTTAACTTGTTTATGCCTGCTTGTGTAGAAGCAATCTTTGTAAACACAACCTTGTAATCAAACTGTTATTTGTATTTCCTTAAGGGACCAGTTAGGTCAGAATCCTTGAGAAGACATAGACTGTGTTTCTTTGTGGTTTGTTAGTCACCAGGGGTTACTAGTGTAGTTGTAATCAAACTGTTGTTTGTATTTCCTTAAGGGACCAATTAGGTCAGAATCCTTGAGAAGACATAGACTTTGTATCTTTATGGTTTGTTATCCACCAGCGGTTGCTAGTGCAGTTATAATCAGTTGATTATAGTGTATTAAGTCCTTGGGTATAAGGCGAAATCACCTTAGCAGGTAGACTTGATTAACTTTGAGATTTTCAAGTGAACCAATATGCAAGTCAAAGTGTATTTCTCTTTGCTGTTCGTTAGCGGTGATTTTTATTGAGTGAGTAAAAAGGTTAGGTGATTTTAAAAACCCTAATTCAAACCCCCCTTTCTTGTGTATTTCTCACCTTCAATTGGCATCAAATTTTTTGTTCTGATTGTGATAAAAGTTTATCAAACACTTAACCATGTTCAGTATCGATCCAGTGAGTGTATGTGAGAGAAATAATGGCGGCCGCCACTATTCCAGTAGAGAAAGATCACTACAATTCCAAACCACCAGTCTATGATGGTGACAAGTTTGACTATTGGAAAGATAGAATCGAAAGTTTCTTTCTTGGCTATGATGTAGATCTTTGGGATCTTGTTGTTGATGGCTACAACCATCCTGTTAATGCTGCAGGAGAAAAAGTGTCAAGAAGTGCTATGACTGATCAACAAAAGAAAGATTATAAGAATCATCACAAGGCAAGAACTATATTGCTAAATGTTATCTCTTATACTGAGTATGAGAAGATAACAAACAGAGATACTGCCAAGTCTGTAACACCCCAAATTTTAATTGGAATATTATAATTTATTTATTTAATTGAGAATATTCGTTTTCGGTGATTTTCGGTGGTTTTGTGAAGTATTGAGAAAATGTGCATTTTTGGACTATTTAATTGATTAATAGTATATAATGTTAAATTATTAGTATTATTATTAATTAAAAGGAATATAAGTGGAATAAGGGTAATTTGGGCATTTGGAGGAGTTAGTAAGGGTAATGAGGGAAAATCCTAATTTGTGAGGTCAAAGACTAAGTTGGACAATATAGAATTCTGAAGAGATTTAGAATTCATTTTGTTAACCGTGAAAAGAATGGAGGCCAGAGCTCTGAGGAGGGAGAAATGGCGGCAAAAGCTTCGGAAGATGCCCGAAGATAATCGTGAAAGCTTTGAATCGGCTAAGGTATGGGAAGCATCGTTGTTCATGATTTTTTATGTATGCCTTTAGATGTGTTTATGGTTGGCTTATGATTTAAGGTATTTTGGGGTTGATTTGGGAGACTTAAGGAAATTGACCGCACGACTCTGAGATTATGGCTAATGGTATGTAACATTAAATATTGATATGAGAAAGGAAAACCTTAGGCCTTTGTGGCCAAAAACTTGGATTGTTATATGTTTGACCCAGTAGGAATAGGAATGTTCAAATGTGAGTAGCTCTGATGCACTCAGAGCAATTGCATGGAAATAGTGATTTAGGCAGTGCAAATGTTTCCAGGTTTGCCTAATAAACCATAGATTTTGTGTCGTTATCGCGCGTATGACCTTAGGGATGATTTAGGGATGTTTTAGGGGCACTGGATAAGTGAATCGTATGAGTATTTGGGCAAGAATCAGTTTTGGTCGTAACAGGTTTTGCTGTCATCGCTCTGTTCGCCTAACGAGTATGCCAGTGAAGACTCGCCACTGACTCGCCTAGAAAGCATGCCATCGAAGGCTCGCTACGGACTCGCCTAGCGAGCAAGCCAGCGAACATAGTAGAGTTCGCAAAATTTGATCGTTTTGCAGCGATGCCTTGATGTTTGATTCTGAGATTTCTAAGATGAGTTAACATGAGTATGACAGTGAGGAATTATGTGATTGATAGGCGATAGTGTGAGGATTACCGCGAGTATAATTTGAGGAATTAATATGGGATAATATGGGGTAGTATTATGAATTAATATGTGATAATATGATGGGCTAATATGAGGATGACTATGAGCTAATATGTGATTTGTATGTGAGTATATGACAATTTACATGATGTGTGATGATGATGATTGTTATGATGAATTATGTGCCAACATGGGATATGATGAATTATGTGTGATGATGATGATTGTTATGATGAATTATGTGCTAACATGGGATATTATGATTTACGTGATGATGACGATTGTTATGATAAATTATTTGATAACATGAGATATGACGATTTATGTGATGATGATGATTATTATGATGAATTATGTGATAACATGAGATATGATGAATTATGTGATGATGATGATTATTATGATGAATTATGTGATAACAAGAGATATGATGAATTATGTGATGATGATGATTATTATGATGAATTATGTGATAACATGAGATATGATGATTTATGTGATAACGATGATTATTATGATGAGTTATGTGGAATATGACAATTTATGTGATGATGATGACTATGTGGATGAGTTATGACGTTTGATGAATATGATGAATGATGATGCACCTATGATGTTATTATGAGGATTATTGTGACATGTGCATCATGCATTCATATGCATCCGGACTTCGGTTCAGGACCTCGATTACTTTGGCTTCAATCCCACTGTGCGGATGTGAAGTATTATGATGTGTTCCGGTTCTCTAGTAGAATCAATCCTATTTATGGGGATCTATGGATGGTTGATGGCCCAATGTCCATCGAGCTGTGATGATTGGTACCACATGCATTGAGTCTATGTTGCATTTGCATTTATGAGCTTTTGTGTATAAATTATGACGTTGTGGCCTTCAAGGCCTATTGAAGGATACGAATGTGTTGAATATGAATATGACGTCGTTTATGCATTAATTGTTATACATTGATTATTATGAATTGTTGTACTCACCCTGCCTGTTCGAATGTTACCTCCACGTGGCTAACGTGCAGATGAGCAAGTTTAGCCGTGGACGCCGTCGAGGAGTCATTTTTGAAGGTTGAGTTATTAGTTGATTTAGGTGACTAGAGGGTCTTGCTCTGATATGTAACATCGGGTTGGGTTCTTTGAGTTGGTTTTATATCATTGGGTTATTTTACGTATTTTCCCTTATGAGGAGAAACCTTGATTTATGCTTTGAGTTCCGCTGTTTATGATGTTTTGATGTATTTTGGAGAAAACCCGTAGTTATGGATTATGGACCTATTTTGATGACTTTGAGGAATGTACGCCCTTTTAGTGGCTTTTTAATGAGATTTATTTATTCACTCTGATTTCTATGTTATTTTGCCTTAATATTTTTGGGGTAGAAAAAAGGTGTTGCATTAGTGGTATCAGAGCAGGTCGGTCAGTCCGACTAAGTTATCTAATGTTGTTTGTTCCCTTGTATGCGACATGTGTGTAAAAACACTATCGGTACACGTTTGTTTTCTAATCTTTGCCTGCAGATGTGGGATGAAACAAGTGGGGGAGGAGCTGTGCTTCTCTAGGACACTGTAAGTGTGAAGTGGCGGCTCAGTGTGTGGTTGAACGGTCTTATAGTTTGGTAAAGATGGTTTATACCCCATCATGATTTTCGGCTGTCTTATGACAAATTGAGGAACTGATCAACCTTAATCTGTTGTTGATAGTAGACGGGGTCATGTTGGATGAGATAGACGTGTCTTGCAAGCTTAGATGGCGTGTGCAGTGAATTGTTTTGAGTTAAGCTAAGTGATTACGAATTGTTTTGGTGAGTCGGTGTAGGATGATGCCGAGATGTTTATTTTGAGGGAAACTATAAGTGTTGATGAAAGTGGAGAAGTTGGTGGTTTTCCAGTTAAGTGTGATTGTCTGGAAGCTTTCCTGACGAGATAGTGATATACAGCCAGAACGTGAAATCGAGTTGTGATCGACTTAGTTACGAGAAGTAGTCCGATATTGAGAGCTCCATATTATATGTCTGTTTGGGTGGTCAAGGAATTAAATTGATTGAGTAGTTTTGAGACTTGTGTATGGTGTGTGTGCTAAGGCAACAAATTGAGAGATTGAGTATATTAAAGGTGGACAATGATTTTTGGTGATTATTAGAGAAAGTCAAATGTGGAATGAATTATTGGTATAACTGGGTTTTAAAATATTTCAAAAATTAGAAATGTGTCGAATGGCTTCCTAAGTGTGAAATTGTTGTTGTACATTGAGTTTCGAGATCACAGCTTTTTACGGAATCGAAATCGGACACCCAGAAGTCATGTAACGGTCGAAAATAGAATTTTGGACTGTCAGGTTTGCTAGGCGAGCAATATCCTTCTCCTAGCGAACAACTCCAGGAGGAATTGGTCGCTCGCCTCTGCGTTCGCCGGGCAAAATGTCTTGGGGCAGAAGAATGTTGTTTTCGTATTTTTGTCATAACGGTAGAACCGTAACTCGGAATGACGTACGGTTCAAAGTGTTGGAAAGCTTCCAATGCTCTATGTGATGGTGAAGTAGTGGCATGGAATTATGTTATTTATTGATGGTCTATAATTGGATTTTGTAGTAAATGCAGAAAGTGCGGTTCGTGTTTCCGCCATAGCTCACAAATTAAGTGCTCGATTGGCGTGGGGCTTCAGAAGGATGATGGCTTTGGGTTGAATTACCATTCGGGTAAAGCGGATGTGGTAGCCGATGCATTGAATTGGAATTCTTTGCATATACCGATGATGATGGTAAAAGAGTTAGAACTGATTGAGCAATTTCATGATACTAGCTTGGTTGGTGAAGAGACTTCTTATGGAGTCAAGCTTTGTATGTTGGAGCTTACTAGTGGCATTCTTGATGAGATTCGAGAAGGTCAGAAATCTGGTTGAGTTGGTAGATTGGTTGAATTTGATGAATTAAGGTCGAAAAGCTTATTTTCGGATTAATGGAAATGGTATCATGAGATGTCGTGATAGAGTTTATGTTATAGATATTATTGAGTGGAATAAGAGTATTCTTGAAGAAGGACATTGAGGTAGATGGAGTATCCATCCCGATGCTATGAAGATGTGACCGAATTTGAGGAAATTGTTTTGGTGACCATAGATGAAGAGAGAAGTGGTTGAGGATGTATATGCTGGTTAGACTTGTCGAAAGTCGAAGATTAAACATCAGAGACCGTTGGGTCTGATGCAACTGTTGAATATTCCAGATTGGAATTGGAATAATATTTCCGTGGATTTCGTGTCGGGTTTGTCGAAGACTATGAGAGGGATATGATTCAATTTGGGTGATTTTGGATAGATTGACTAGAGAAGCTCATTTTATACCGATGAGGATGAACTATTCTATGTTGAAGCTAGCTGAGATGTATACTGAGGGAGTTGGGAAGTTGTATGAGATACCGTTGAATATCGTTTCTGATAGAAATCTGAGATTTGCATTGAGATTTTGGGAGAGTTTACAGACAATTTGGGTACCATGTTGAAGTTGAATTCTGCCTATCATCCGCGGACGGATGGACGGACAGAGAGGACTATCCAGTCTTTAGAGGATTTGTTGAGAGCTTGTGTGTTGGATCAAAGTGGATCGTGGGATAGTCATTACCATTGGTTGAGTTTACCTACAATAACAGTTATATCATTCTAGTATCGGAATGACACCGTATGAGGATTTGTATGGTAGGAGGTGTAGGACTCCTTTGTGTTGATATGAGTCAGGAGAGAGTGATGTTCTCGGATCTGAGATTGTGCAAGCGACGACTGAAACGATCAAGAGGATCCGAGAAAAGATGGGTTTTGAGAGTTATGCTGGTAACTGGTGTTGGTTGAGCTTTAAAGTCTCGGAAGCGCACACCATGCTTTGTTGGTCTGTATCAAAGTAGTGCAGCAGAAGCGTGGGGGAAGTACCATGTTAGAATGTTTTATCGTTGTCGCTTATGGAATTGTATGATGTGTTTCGTGTGCCTAAGTTGAAGAAGTACATTGATTCAGATAGATGATGTACAAGTGAGAGATGATTTGACTATTGAGGTATTGCTAGTTCGAATTAGTGAACGAAAAGCAACTTTGAGATAAAGAAATTGCCTTAGTAAAGGTAGTTTTGAGAGGACCAACTAGAGAAAGTTGAATTTGGGAGTGTGAAGATCAGATGAGGGAGTCGTATCCGACTCTGTTTACTTGAGGCAATTTTCGAGGGAGAAAATTCTTTTAAGTGGGGGAGACTTGTAACACCCCAAATTTTAATTGGAATATTATAATTAATTTATTTAATTGAGAATATTCGTTTTCGGTGATTTTCGGTGGTTTTGTGAAGTATTGAGAAAATGTGCATTTTTGGACTATTTAATTGATTAATAGTATATAATGTTAAATTATTAGTATTATTATTAATGAAAAGGAATATAAGTGGAATACGGGTAATTTGGGAATTTGGAGGAGTTAGTAAGGGTAATGAGGGAAAAACCCAATTTGTGAGGCCAAATACTAAGTTGGACAAAATAGAATTCTGAAGAGATTTAGAATTCATTTTGTTAACCGTGAAAATAATGGAGGCCAGAGCTCTGAGGAGGGAGAAATGGAGGCAAAAGCTTCAGAAGATGCCCGAAGATAATCGTGAAAGCTTTGAATCGGCTAAGGTATGGGGAGTATCGTTGTTCATGATTTTCTATGTATGCCTTTAGATGTGTTTATGGTTGGTTTATGATTTAAGGTATTTTGGGGTTGATTTGGGAGAATTAGGGAAATTGACCGTACGACTCTGAGATTATGGCTAGTGGTATGTAACACTGAATATTGATATGAGAAAGGGAAACCTTAGGCCTTCGTGGCTAAAACCTTGGATTGTTATATGTTTGACCCTGTAGGAATAGGAATGTTCAAATGTGAGTAGCTCTGATACACTCAGAGCAATTGCAGGGAAATAGTGATTTAGGCAGTGCAAATGTTGCTTGGTTGGCCTAATAAACCATAGATTTTGTATCGTTATCGCCATATGACCTTAGGGATGATTTAGGGATGTTTTGGGGGCATTGGGTAAGTGAATCGTATGAGTATTTGGGCAAGAATCAATTCTGGTCGTAACAGGTTTTGCTGTCATCGCTCTGTTCGCCTAGCGAGCATGCCAGCGAAGGCTCGCTACAGACTCGCCTAGCGAGCAAGCCACCGAACATAGCAGAGTTTGCGAAATTTGATCGTTTTGTAGTGATGCCTTGATGTTTAATCTGAGATTTCTGAGATGAGTTAACATGAGTATGACAGTGAGGAATTATGTGATTGATAGGCGATAGTGTGAGGATTACCGCGAGTATAATTTGAGGAATTAATATGGGATAATATGGGGTAGTATTATGAATTAATATGTGATAATATGATGGGCTAATATGAGGATGACTATGAGCTAATGTGTGATTTGTATGTGAGTATATGACGATTTACATGATGTGTGATGATGATGATTGTTATGATGAATTATGTGCCAACATGGGATATGATGAATTATGTGTGATGATGATGATTGTTATGATGAATTATGTGCTATCATGGGATATGATAATTTACGTGATGATGACGATTGATATGATGAATTATGTGATAACATGAGATATAACGATTTATGTGATGATGATGATTATTATGATGAATTATGTGATAACATGAGATATGACGAATTATGTGATGATGATGATTATTATGATGAGTTATGTGATAAAAAGAGATATGATGAATTATGTGATGATGATGATTATTATGATGAATTATGTGATAACATGAGATATGATGATTTATGTGATGACGATGATTATTATGATGAGTTATGTGGAATATGACGATTTATGTGATGATGATGACTATGTGGATGAGTTATGACGTTTGATGAATATGACGAATATTATGAATAATGATGCACCTATGATGTTATTATTAGGATTATTGTGACGTGTGCATCATGCATTCATATGCATATGGACTTCGGTTCAGGACCTCGATTACTTTGGCTTCAATCCCACTGTGCGGATGTGAAGTATTATGATGTGTTCCAGTTCTCTAGTAGAATCGATCCTATTGATGGGGATCTATGGAGGGTTGATGGCCCAGTGTCCATCGAGCTGTGATGATTGGTACCACATGCATTGAGTCTATGTTGCATTTGCAATTATGAGCCTTTGTGTATAAATTATGACATTGTGGCCTTCGAGGCCTATTGAAGGATATGAATGTGTTGAATATGAATATGACGCCGTTTATGCATTAATTGTTATACATTGATTATTATGAATTATTGTACTCACCCTGCCTATTTGAATGTTACCTCCACGTGGGTAACATGTAGATGAGCAAGTTTAGTCGTGGACGCCGTCGAGGAGTCATTTTTGAAGGTTGAGTTATTAGTTGATTTAGGTGACTAGAGGGTCTTGCTGTGATATGTAACATCGGGTTGGGTTCTTTGAGTTGGTTTTATATCAGTGGGTTATTTTACGTATTTTCCCTTATGAGGAGAAACCTTGATTTATGATTTGAGTTCCGCTGTTTATGATGTTTGGATGTATTTTGGGGAAAACCCATAGTTACGGAGTATGGACCTATTTTGATGACTTTGAGGAATGTACGCCCTTTTAGTGACTTTTTAATGAGATTTATTTATTCACTATGATTTCTGTGTTATTTTGCCTTAATATTTTTGGGGTAGAAAAAGGGTGTTACAAAGTCCATTTTTGATTCTCTAAGAATGAATCATGAAGGAAACACTCAGGTTAAGGAGACAAAGGTGTTTTCCCTAATCCAGAAATATGAGGCATTTAAAATGGAGGATGATGAAACAGCTGAAACTATGTTTTCAAGATTTCAAATGCTAGTCGCGGGACTCAAGTTTCTTGATAAAGGATACTCAAATGTTGACCATGTTAAAAAGATCATCAGAAGTCTTCCTAAGAAGTGGAGACCTATGATAACTGCCTTGAAAATATCTAAAGATCTGACAGTATCAGTCTTGAAGAACTTGTTAGTTCTTTAAGAAGTCATGAGATAGAGCTTGAGGGAGATGAACCTCAAAGGAAAGGAAAGTTAGTTACTTTGAAATCCAACTTTGAAAAGTCAAGGGCTTATCAAGCTGAGGAAATCTCAGAAGATTCTGATGAAGACTCAAAAGATGATGAACTGTCATTAATTTCTAGAAGGGTTAATAGACTCTGGAAGAACAGATAAAATGGTCAAGGAAAGTTCAAAGGATCTAGAAGGACTGTCGGTCGTTCTGACTCAACATCTGGACAAAGGAAGTCGAAGTCTGGAAAAAAAGTTATTTGCTATGAATGTAAAAAGCCAGGTCAATAAAATAATGATTGTCCCATGCTCAAGAAAGACAAAAATCATAAAAATAATTCTATTAAAGGCAAGAAAGGACCCATGGCTAACTGGGATGACTCTGATTCAGAAGAAGAAGATTCTGAAGAAGGACAAGCTAACGTTGCATTGATGGCAACAACCTCTGATGCTGAAGTCTTTAGAGAACTCGAAGATAAAGTATCATCATACTCAGAAGCTGAATATGATCATGATTCTAAAGAGGTATTTTCTAATCTCTCTTGTTCTGATTTAGAATAATTTCTTTCTGAAATACTGGAGAAGTATCAAAGTCTTCAAAGCAAATACAAAGACCTTAAATAAGTCCAAGTAATTGCTTCTGAAATTTGTGAGAAGCATGAAGAGAATATTTCTTCTTTAAATGAAAAAATAATTTCTTTATAAAGTACAAACTCAACTTTGAGAAGTCAAATCTCAAAATTAGAAGAAGGAATAGTTCCAGATGCTTCCGGTACCAACTGTGTATTTAGATATGACAGAGCTTTTCAGCACTTTCTGACCAAAAGCATAAATAGAAGCAAAATTGCTTCCTTAATCTATGGAATTAGTAGAAATGGAAAGAAATGTTTAGATTGTACAAATACCTCTAAGATTGATGAAAGTATCGTGGTAAAACCAAAACCTCTCTATAAGCACTTTGTACCTACTAGCACAAAACCTGTTCATTTTGAGCATGCACAAAAACCTCCACCGAGACAAAAATCTATTTATAAACCTAAATATCATGCACAAATTCCACTTGATTATCCTTTTGCGCACAAACCCGAAGTTGCTAAACACTCTGGGAAAACTAACAAAAAAGGACCCAGAAAGTGGGTACCTAAGGAAAAGATAGTTTATGTTGCAGACATCCTTAACAACTCAATTGAAACAACAATCATGGTACCTGGACAATGGTTCCTCATGACACATGACGAGAAGAAGACATATGTTCCAATGTTTTGAACTTAAGCCCGGAGGCTTCGTTTGTTTTGGAGAAACTAGAAAGGAAAAATAATTGGCTTTGGAACTATCGGTAATGGTAAACTTCCCTCTATTACTATTGTTCCTCTGGTAGATGGTTTGATGCATAACTTATTATCTATCAATCAACTTAGTGTCAATGTTTATGACATTATCTTTAATCAAAAGTTTTGTAAGACTGTCAGTCAGAAAGATGGCTCAATCCTTTTTACCAGAAAGAGGAAAAACAACATTTATAAGATTAGACTTTCTGATCTCAGTGAACAGAATGTCAAATCCTTAATGTTCGTTAATGAAGAGCAATGGGTATGGCATAGACGTTTGGGCCATGTTAGCATGATGATGATTTCTCAGCTAAATAAGCTTGAACTGGTCAGAGGCTTACCAAACCTGAAGTTTGCTTCAGATGGTCTTTGTGAAGCATGTCAAAAAGGTAAGTTCTCTAAAACTTCCTTCAAAGCAAAAAAAATGTTGTTTCCACCTTTAGACCATTAGAACTTCTACATATTTATTTGTTTTGACTAGTGAAACTGCTTCAATCACTAGAAATAAGTATGGATTAGTTATCATTGATGACTATAGTCGTTGGACATTGGTAAAGTTCTTGAAACACAAGGATGAGTCACATTCTATGTTCTCTAACTTTTGCTCTCAAGTGCAAATAGAGAAGAATTGCAAAATAGTCAAAGTCAAAAGTGATCATGGAAGAGAATTTGAGAACAGATACTTTGAGGATCTATTTAATTCTCATGGAATTTCCCATAATTTCTCATGACCTAGAACTCCACAACAAAATGGAGTTGTAGAAAGGAAGAATAGGACTTTACAGGAAATGGCTCGTACCATGATCCAATAAACTGATATGGCTAAGTATTTTTGGGAAGAGGCAGTAAACACAACATGTTACATTTAGAACAGGGTTTCTGTTAGACCAATTCTAGGTAAGACTCCTTATGAATTATGGAAGAACAGAAAGCCTATCATATCTTATTTTCATCCTTTTGGTTGTACATGTTTTATGTTAAACACTAAGGAGAATCTTGGCAAGTTTGATTCTAAGACTCAAAAGTGATTGTTGTTAGGATATTATTAATGCTCAAAAGGCTACAAAATCTATAACATAGAAACACGAATTTTTGAAGAATCAATTCATGTTAGATTCGATGATAAGATTGGCCCTGAAAAATTAAAGCTAGTTGAGAAACTTGCAGATTTAGAAATCACCTTCTCAGAACCTAAGGATAAATACTTTGGAGATAAAGGCACAGATGCTGAAACTAAATACTCAGAAACAACTCAATCAGAAACTACTGTTGGTCCATCTCATCATAAGAAAAGCAGATCAAGAACTTCTCATTCTGAAGAATTGATTCTAGGAGATAAAGACGCACCAGTCAGAACCAAATCATCATTCAAACCTTCTGTTGCATCCCAAAATTTGCCCAACCTTTTTCTTCTATCTTGCCTTATGTTTCATAGCATATTGCATTTGCATTTATGCATAGCATTGGTTGTAGATAGGGGATCAAGATATCTCATTCTTACTCAAGGGAGGAGCTCCATCTTTGAAGTTCACACAAGGATACATCTTCATGTCTCAACATCACTTGGAACATCATACAAGGGAATCATGGTCTTCCATCTCTGATTCTCAAGTTGGAGTTTGGGCATATGATGTCTTCATGAGCAAGCTCATAACTTAGAATTTTTTCTAAGTTATGTTAAGGCAGATTTCATGACATGGTTTTCAAGCTTAATTTTCATGACTTTCCAAGTTGTAAATAAAATTTCCTCCAACATGAGAAGTGTTCCACATCATTTTAACTTTCATTTGAGCCCAAATTTCAATCAAGAGGAGCCAAATTCAGCAAGCTATGATGGCTCAAAGTAGGTGATTTGGGAAGTTAATTCAAAGCATGATTCATAGATGTCTTGGTATGTTTCTCAACCTGATCTTACAATATTGCCTTGCCATCAACATCACACGCATGACACCACTCTTCATACCCCAAAATATTGCCAAAACAAGAACAACAAGCCATGTACCATGTGTGACATTTTTGAAATATCTTGGCCAAAGAAGGAAAGAAGCAAGTCTAACCATTACACACTTCCTTTGATATTTCTCTCCACTCAGCCACATCAGCAATAAAAACCTTGATTCGTGCCATGATGCATCATCCACCATTGAATCCATTCTCTCTCTCATATTTGCATATTTGTTACCACAAGTTTCATCACGGTTAAAGCCTCATTAACCTCACCAAAGCTTCATATTTAAGCCAAAAAGCAAAACCGTTGAAGAGGCAGCCACCATAGTGAACAAGATCATACCTAACTCTCACTTTCCTCTCTCTGAAATTTTCTTCGAATCTCACTCCTCCTTGAGCTTTTCACCCAATCCCACCTCAAACTCTCTTCCTCACAACATTCTTTACCTTCTGTTTGTAAGAAAAACCTTATGCAAACATCAAGGTTACCATCTGCTCAAACTTGGATGAGGATTTAAAGGAAGATTTAAGGGTTTCTAAGCTCAACTTAAGGTTCTATAAGCACAAGGAAAGCAACCTGCATCTCTTGGAAGCTCCACAACAGATTTTGAAGGAGCAGTGGACTTACTCCACTAGGTAATTTTCAGATCTTTTTTCTCTCATTATAGACTCATGCTAGGTGCATACTGGGTACATCTGAAGTCCTACTCAAGTAGGCTATGCTTGCGTAACTTTCTGTGCCATTTTTGTTGATTTTCAGTTGGTGATGTTCAAACTTTTCACTCTCGATTCATCATGTAATTGTGGTTGTTTTTAAAATATAAGGATGGATTTGAGATCTGTGTGGAATTCTGAGTGTTTGGGTGTTCTTGTTTTTAATTTCTGGAGATTTTTGAGTTAGCTTCGGTGAGGTTTGGCCGGAAAAGACGACCGAAACTAGGGTTTAGGCGTCTGAAGGTGGGAGAAAGAATGAGGTGGCCTTGGCGCCTTATTTTGAATTCAAAAGTGTTGAGTTGTCTTTGTGTGAACCAACCAATTACCCATGTCACTGCCAGCTCAATTAATGAGCTCCAACATGGCTGGCTGAGTGTGTCTAATCATTTGGGTGGGCATAGCATTTTTGATATTCACACCATTCATTTTCAGAGGCCCAACGCGTTTTGAAATGAAATCAGTTTATCCAGATATAGCTATCACACCCCCCCTTTTGCATTTTCTTTCTATTTTATTTTATTTTATTTTTGTGATATTTTAATTTTAATTTTATTTTAAATAGTTTTAGTCATTCTAAAAATCCATATAAAATATTTTCTGATGTCTTGAGATGTTTTTCACAATTTTTATTTTTATTTTTCATTTAATTTTATTATTTTTAATCAATTTATTTTGTGAAGTGGTTTTATGGTTTGTCCTTATGATTTAGGCTTGAAGTTTGACCTTATTTAAATACTCCCTTTGACCAATTTTCCTCTCACACTTGGGTGTTTGATTGAAGATTATTTGAGGGCTGGTTTGAGTTCTTGGTGACCCTTTCTTGGTTATTTTTCATTGGATTTTATTTGACCCTCGATGTATGCTCGATAAGTTGAGTACCTTGCTTTGTTTGATACAATTGATGATGCTTGGATGACATTCTTGCTATGATATTTTGCACACTTATTTTGGATGGACTTAACTTGAGTTTGGAATTTCATTTGGACTTGTTTCTATTTTTGGTTGATGCCTCAAAACCTTGTTGTTTTAACTATATATGTGTGTGCATGTCTTGACCTAGTTTTGAGGTATGGTCTTGTTTGATCCCTTGAGTGCTTGTTGAATCTTGCTTGTTCTTGATAACATGTTTGGGGTGTTGATCATCATGATTAGAGGTTCATTGAATGTTTGTTTCATCTCATGTGCTTTGTATGATCATGTATTCCTTGTGTGGTTGACTTGTGAGATATTTGCATGAACTTGATGCATATCATTTGAGTTTCCTTCTGATCTTGATGAATGGATACTTGATCTTGATGTTTTTGTGGCATGTGTCTTACTTTGAGAATGATGTGAATATTTGAACCTCTCTTGAGTTGTGTTTGGATGTTTTCTTTTGATTGATCATGGATGAATGTTTGATTTTGATGATCATGATGTGTTTGCTTCCCCATTCTATCTCTCCCCTTATTTAGCTTTGTGTGATTGATTTGTTTGCCTTTGTGTTCTAACTTCCATCTTATTGACTTGGATATAACATGTGTGTGTCATGGATGTATGTCACGTGTTGACATGTTCATTATTTGCTTGTGTGTTTGCTTCTCTCATTTCTTTTCTTCTTTCATGACTTGTTTAAGTCTTTCTTTCTATTTTAATTTGTGATTGATTAGTGATGTGTTTACTTGTGCTTGCTCACATGATCCCTTAGGATTCCTAGTCCCTCTGCTTAAGATGGAGTAGGAGAGACATTAGGCTTTCAATCCTTTGTATGATAACATTAGGTAGACTCCCCTTTCATCCCAACTTTAGGACCATTTTGCATGACAACATTAGGGTTCTCAGTCCTCTTTAGTGTCCTTGTGTCTTCTCTTCTCATCTCAAACTCTTCTAAGACACTTAATAAAGAATGACAAGTGTTGTACGATACGAGCCTTAAGTACATGAGAAATGATAAGTGGGGAGGTCTCTCTTCACTTGTCTAGAGTGTTTAGCGTATGACCTTTGAGAGATATGCAACACATTCTCTCTTGTGTCATAGTCTTTAGTGGAACATGAGTCTCCAATCAATTCAAACCACTTCTTCTAAAACTCACAAATAAATCTCAAACCTTTTTATCCTTCGGGATTGTTTCAAACTTCATTTTCAGAAAGAGTACGTTACTTTTCCATTGCACGGGGGAATACGTAGGCATAGGGCGGCGATGTCCTATCGAGTCTGTTATTTCTCTTAACCCCTCTATTTAGTCGTAGCTTTTAGATAACTTTCACCCATAGATTAGACAATAAGCATGGATCCCGTTGAGTACAACATATGTGAGGGGTGCTCACACCTTCCCCTTGCGTAACCGACTTCCGAACCCAAGATTTGGTTGCGATGACCTTGTCTTTCCCGGTCTCTTAGGTTTTCTTCGATCGTTTCCTTTCCCTCTCTTTGGGATAAATAACGTTCAATGGCGACTCTTCTGTTTGTTTCCGCTGGCTTCCTTTTTCGCAGTTGCAACACCTTCTGAAGAAACTCTTTTTGGCTTGGTCTCTCTCATCGAACCAACCTCTATAGATGAAGCTCTTCAAGACAATGACTAGATTCTGGCTATGGAAGAAGAACTAAATTAATTCACCAAAAATGATGTTTGGAATCTTGTTTAGAAACCAAAAGGTGTCCACGTCGTTGGAACCAGATGGGTATTCAGAAACAAGCTTAATGAAAAAGGTGAGGTAAAACACGACTGGTAGCACAAGGTTATAGTCAGCAAGAAGGAATAGACTATACAAAAACCTTTGCACCAGTTGCGGGTTAGAATCTATTCGTCTCTTAGTTTCTTTTGCTGTAAATCATGACATCACTTTATATCAGATGGATGTAAAGAATGCATTCTTAAACAGGTATATTTCTGAAGAAGTGTATGTGTACCAACTCCTCATTTTGAAAGTTCTGAAAACCTAGGTTTTGTTTTCAAACTTAAGAAATCGTTATACAGTCTGAAATAAGATCCCAGAGCTTGGTATGAAAGGATAAGTAACTTTCTTTTGGAAAATAACTTTACCAGAGAAAAATGGATACAAAACTCTTTTGCAAAACCTATAAAAATGACATTCTGGTTGTGCAAATTTATGTTGATGATATTATATT